>OX352765.1:50942901-51542901 GCA_947095585.1 Nephrocerus scutellatus | reverse complement strand
TATATCATCGCTTTGAATAGCGGCCACCACGTGACATCTACTCAAGGCGTCCACATGTCACATACTCGTTCCGCTTCGATGATGAACGGTGTAGTTGTAGCTTTCCAATTCGAGTGCCCAACGAGCAATGCGGGGGTTGATTGTCTTTTGCTGAGAGTCTTTGTAAGGGAAATACAATCAGTACCGATACGAAAAGGGATCCCTTCGAAATAGACTCGAAAGCGTCGTAGTGCCTAAATTATCGCCAGTGTTTCCAACTCGAAGCTGTGATATCTCGATTCAGCCCCTGTGGTTCGACGCCACGCCCGGTGGAAACCGGGTGGAGGCGACCATCGTCCTGTTTTTGTAGAAATACTGCACCAAATCCATAGGAACTAGCGCCTGTATGATGTTCACATTCGCGTTTGGGGTTGTTCAGGGCAAACACCGAAGCAGAAACCAAAGAATCACAAACTTGAGTAAACGCAGATAAACAATCATCACTGAACACGAAAACAGAATCGCTTTTTAGCAAATCCAATAGAGGCTTGGCAACGCGAGAGAATTATAGCACAAATCTTCGGAAATATGAAAATAAACAGAGGCATTCCTGGAGTTCTTTGGCGTTGCGGGGTACATGGTATCCACGTATGGCTTGAATGTGTCCATCATCGGATGAATCAACGGTGTATCCCAAATAGTCAATGTCGTGATACAAAAACTTACGCAAACGGGCCAAAATGCGCTCAAGTAAAGACAAATGAGATTCAATGTCTGTTGTGGCCAAAACAAAATCATCGAGGTAGACCATTATCTCCTGTCGCTTAAGAAAATCCCGTAAAATTGACGTAATGAAACGTTGAAATACCGAAGGGGTATTTTTAAGATCGAACGGTATTTTTAAATATTCGTACTGAACGTTGGGCATGACGAACGTTGTATACTTGATAGACTTTGGAGACATTTGCACTTTCCACTTGGTGGAAACCACATTTCAAATCAAGAACGGAAAACATACGCTTTCCATCGAGGTACTCGAGGCAATCCGCAATGAGAGGCAATGGGTAGTTGTCGCGAATAGTCCACTTGTTGAGACCACGATAGTCAATGCATATACGTGTCTCGCCACTATTCTTCTTCACAAGGAAAATAGGCGAGGCATATGGAAAATCGCTCGGTTGGATGACACCATTTTTCAATAACTCATTAATCACCTGCTGCTCAAAATTTTTTTGTGCACGAATAAACGACGCGGAGGACAATGAAAAAGCGTATCTGATGTAAGGCGAATCGGCATTACATGAACAGAAGGGGGCGCAGCGGCACGTTCAGAAGCGTAGACACGATCAATAAGCAAATTACATTTATCACGAAAAGATAAGCCAGCATCCGGTCCAACATCGTAGCACGGTTCCGCAAAGTTAATCGAACAAATATAATTCAAAGTTGTACACGAAAGTTCCTCAACAATAGTCACGTCCGCCGCATGATTAGACTGAGTAACCTCGGTACAAGTTTCTTCAATTGAAAGTGAGAATCCATAACAACAATTATTTGTTTTCCCTTTGACAGTGTGTTTTTATTTAATAATTAAACATACGTTTAATTCCAAACAATTCAAGGCAATCGCAACGCAATTGTAATGGCGCCGGAAGGACGTCTTCTGGCAGTATGAACAAACCAATTGTTTTATTTTTTTCACGTATATTTACATTGCAATTAGTTTTTCCATAGGTCAATCATTTTATCGAACCAAGTCCCCGATATTGTGATGGAAAAAGCTCGCCGTATTGCACGCTGTCAGGGAGGCACTACCGGTATCGAAAAGAGCACAAATAGTGCTGATTAGCTCACTTTCACAGTTTCCGAAAAGAAAATAGATACTTACGAGCTAATTGGCTTCCAAGGCATCACAGAGTTCCGTCAAAGCAGCATCATCGACTTGGCAGCAGCTGCGACATCTTCACTGACTCGTGTACGCTTTGGACAGTTGATATGAGTGTGACCCATTGGCACTTGAAACAAGCACCATGTACTCGTTTTGGTTTCGGACATTAGCTTAAAAAATGTCCAAAAGCAACACAATTGTAACAGCGCGTTCGTTGAAGCTGATATGCTGCAGGGGATGCGTTGGATGGGACTTCGTTGTTTTCGTTTTATTCACCGTCATCGGAGAAGCAGCGGATAACAATTGTTGACGGCGTTGTTCATACCGTGGCATAAGCTGTTTTAATTCAGCTACAGTACGCGTTGAATAGAGAATAACGCTGCCGATCGGGTCACGGAGTTCATATATGATGAAATCCAACAATTCACTTTCGTCAATGTCCACGTGGCTGGCAAGCTCCTGCATGCCTAACACGAACTGATGGGACGATTATTTTGTTGCGATATGGCGGCTGGCTAATTGTGCAAAAACTTGCGGTCGTTGGAGCTGTGAATCCAATTCAATGATCAATGCGTCGTGGAGAGCAGCGTAATTTTCAGCTCGGCTTGTGCGCAAAAACGATTTCACGGTGCCTGTTAAAAGACTTCTTCGAAAACTGCAATGTATTTGCGAACATTGTATGAATCATCACGAGAGAAGGGGGCCAATGCATTCTCGACGTCACAAAACTCGACACGACGGTGAATTTGTGCTACAGGTTGAAATTCAGCTTCCATTAAACGCACTTCACGCCGCAACTGCAGTAATTCACGGCGGCACCACAAGCGAGCAATTTCGCGACTTTTTCAAGGGCAACACACAAGTATGGAACCCGACTATTTTTCAAGCCAGCATATAAATGTAGTAAATATGATGGTTCTTTACCAAAGGAAACGTTTGGGAAAAATTAGGCGAATACTTTCCATAGCAGAGTTCGAATGTGTTATAAAAATAGCTTCGAAAATAAGTAGCGCTTTCATAAAAAGGTGAACATAGTTGAAATGACAGCTGCATTGTGTTTACCAACATCCAAATAAAATGTCAGACAAACTTAGCTCAACCGCACTAGTTTCATCTCCTTATTTATTTATTTAAGAAACACAACTCTAATTTGCGTTTCCATGCATAAAAACATGAGTTAACCCTGGATTAAATAAATCATCAAAATAAAACAAGTAAAAGTAAAAAAACTTCGTTTTTCGGGTACAAACTTTTATGTATACATCGACACACGCCACACAGTCCTTTATTATGTGGTAATAATCGCTAAAATATCTGTTTTTTAGGTCGGGGCTATTTCGAAGTATATTATTTTTTCTACGTTTCACATGCCCCACACCCGACTCACGACACGCGTCAAACGCGGGATATCAAAATTGGCCTCTGACAGCAGAATACAAAGGAGTTATAAACATGGCGTCGATAACAAGTAACTTTTCCATAAATATGTAGAACAAATCATATATATCTGAAATCAGAAATATTTAATCGATCTTGTGGTATCTGTGTTTGTGATTATGGTGACAACAAACCTTTTTTTTTTTTTGATCCATACTAATCAAATAATTTTTATCCATACTTATGCTTGACTTACATTTGAGCCGTGCGAGAAAAAATGAGCAGGACGGTTGTTAAACAGAAATTGTGTGTAGCCAGACGAGAGAAATTGTATATTCTCCTGCAGATATAAAATAACTATAACATTCTCGCAGTGTCAATCTTTTCTGTCTAAGCACAATTTCAATTTAATTATAGTCATTCTTCAAGCATAACTCTTGATTTACATTTGTGGCATTCGAGAAAACATGAGCAGGTCGGCTGTTAAATAGCAATTGTGGTTAGCCAGACGACAGAAGTACTATATTTTTTAATGTTACCATAATGCTATAGATAACATTTACCATGTTACTATAAAATAACTATAACATTCGTGTTGTGTTTCTGGCTAACCACAACTTCAATTTAACAATAGTCTGCCCGCTCATTTTTTCTCGCACGGGTATAGTCTAAATTCTCCATTAGCGCATATTGAGCGCAGCACAGCCCAGCAACCCAGCATAGCACAGCGTAGCCTAACGCTTGATTTACATTTGTGGCGTGCGAGAAAAAATGAGCAGGACAGCTGTTAAATTGAAATTGCAGTTAGCCAGACGAGAGAAGTAGTATATTTTTCAAAATTTACCACATGACGTCATGCGCAGAACAAACCAAACAAGAAAGAACATCTGTCGAGCATACCTTGTTTATAGCTGATTTTATTTTCCGAGGAATAAGGAATTACAACAACAATTGCACAATCTTATTACTTCTTTGGAATAAGAAAACCTGCTGTTTTGAAATAAAAATAAAATACGGCTTATATAAATTTATTGGGCGTGTCAGTTTGTTGGAGAAATCGAGGAGAAAAGATAAATTATTTATCCAATGAATCCGATAATTTTTAAAAATTGTCATTTAAGTTGACTCCAGTTTTGTTTGTTTTGACTTCTGCGAGGTCGTTTTTAACCACCTTTCAACCAACCTAGAGAGCTGAAACTTTGTAAGCAGCTTATTTTGGTAGGGTATTTCTGAGATATCGCGTCTAACGTATGTCCGCGAGTCACTTTTGATGTGTGTAAGTGGTTTTTTATTTTTAACCAACTTACATGAAATCGAGAGCTAAATTTTTGTGAGAAGCTCAGCCTCAGAAGATCCAGTGCGTGCCACGAGTTATAAAAACCAACGACACAGTCGTCGAGTCGAAATAAACCCCTAAACTATTATCAATAAATTAAAGGAAGCAATAAAATTACTTGCTCCAAAGCGGTCATAAAAGCCGAATTGATACTATCGATCCAATAGTATCAATAGCTGTATTGCTTTGGCAAAGCCAGCTTGGCTTACAACAACAATCGCATAAGCATAAAGCCGAAAGTAAATCCTAAAAATGTTTAGGATTAAGAAACTAAAGCCATTTTATAGTTATGGTGCTCACCGTAAGGCGGTAAAACGAAAAGCTGTTGCTTTGAGATATTAATGCTGTAATGGTTTGGCTAATCCATCTTGGCTTACAACAACAATCGCAAAACCATAAAGCCGAAAATAAATCCAAAAAGTTTTTAGGATTTATAACTAAAGCCATTTTTTAGTTATAGCGCTCACCGTAAGGCGGTGTTTTGTTGACAAGACAAATACAAAGGAAAGTCGAAAAATTCGGATAAACAGCAAAATAAAATTCGGGAAAATTTGGAAAACGATAAATTGGATATATTTTGAGGAATTAACTCTATTGAATGTTTTCGGTGAAATCCAAACTTTGGAAAAACGCATTCCAGCCTAACTTAAAATAAAATTAAATTTGTGTTGATTCGCGATCTGTCCAGCAAAAGTCGTTATTTCATTTCTGTTCCAATAGATTCCAATTGTTTGGGTTACGTGCGCAAATGTCATTTGACAGCTTCTTCTTTGATTTTGTGGGCAAAAAGATCTCCAAAAGACCATCAAAAGTCCCCTAATAACCCGAAAAGAATCACAAAAAGACCTCCGAAAGTCCCCCAAAATCATTAAAGGCCCCCAAAAGACCCTAAAAAGACTCGCCGAAATACCACAAAAAGACCCTCAAAAGACCCCCAAAAGACATACAAAAGGCGTACAAAAGACTCACCAAAAAACCTCCAAAAAGACCCTGAAATGAACCCAACAGACTCCCAAAGATACCCCCAAAAGACCCTCAAAATACTCAAAAACACTCAAAGGACCTCCAAAAGACCCACAAAAGATCCTCAAAAGACTCCTTTAACGACCCTCAAAATACCCTCAAAAGACCCTCAAAAGAACCCAAAAAGACCCCCCAGAGGACCCTCAAAAGACCATACCGAATTTCATATTGTAACGAAGCACCTTCGCTACAAACCCTACGGCTAACCATTGTCCGTCCTATCAGCCAAAAATCCGAATTCGCCGACGGCATGTGGTGTTACCGGCTGCTGCTACTGAGCAGCGAACACACAACACCACATATGTAACTGCCGCCAGTAACTATTGACCGTATATGAGTCAAATATATTTTTTCTCAGGAAAGGGGTACTTGGCACTCGCTGTTGATCACGTCTTGTTTTCATAGACCTGCAGCATTCCTCATTCCGCCCGCTCGCTGTTGACGTCTTGTTTAATAGACCTGCAGCATTCCGTCATCCCGCTCCGCCCGCTGTTGATCACGTCTTGTTTAATAGACCTCGTCTTGTTTCATAGACCTGCAGCATTCCGTCACTCCGCTCCGTCCGCTGTTGATTACTTCTTGTTAATAGACCTGCAGCACTTCCGTCATCCCGTTCCGTTCGCTGTTGATTACGTCTTGTTGAATAGACCTGCAGCATTCCGTCCTTCCGCTCCGCCCGCTGTCGATTACGTCTTGTTAATAGACCTGCAGCACTTCCATCATCCCGTTCCGTTCGCTGTTGATTACGTCTTGTTGAATAGACCTGCAGCATTCCGTCACTCCGCTCCGTCCGCTGTTGATTACTTCTTGTTAATAGACCTGCAGCACTTCCGTCATCCCGGTCCGTTCGCTGTTGATTACGTCTTGTTGAATAGACCTGCAGCATTCCGTCCTTCCGCTCCGCCCGCTGTCGATTACGTCTTGTTAATAGACCTGCAGCACTTCCATCATCCCGTTCCGTTCGCTGTTGATTACTTCTTGTTGAATAGACCTACAGCATTCCGTCACTCCGCTCCGTCCGCTGCTGATTACGTCTTGTTAATAGACCTGCAGCACTTCCGTCATCCCGTTCCGTTCGCTGTTGACTACGTCTTGTTGATAAGACCTGCAGCATTCCGTCATTCCGCTCCGCCTGTTGTTGATCACGTCTTGTTAATAGACCTGCAGCACTTCCGTCACCCCGCCCTTGTCGAGCCTTGTGCGCTAGGCCGGCAAATACCGTCCGCGACGGCCCCGTAGTAGTTATCTATCGTAGTCTGTAAGTTATTATAAGTATGATACACATTGTCAAGTATAATAGAAATAATGAATAAAAGAAAGAACCAGAAATTTAATTTGTAACCCGAGACCTTTTTATTTTGAACCCTGGAAAGCCGCTGAGTCATACCTCAGCTGAGAAAACGTTACAATACAAATCGGTAGAAAAATTACTTAGTTCCCAATATTAAAAAATTGTAACACAATGATGTGACTAATACTGTGACTCGATATCGCAAAACAAATAGCCTTTCAAAAGTTCACAAAACGATCACAAACAAATTTATTGAAAGTGGGACAGGACAACGTCTGTCGGGTCGGCTAGTATATATATATTTGTATAACCCAACATTTTAGGTACATAAGAAATATATTGTGGAGCAGAGTGGATTTGTGATCTGTTCCACAAAAACAAGAATAGTTTTAGTTCAACTTTTGATTCGAATTAATAAAGACGTTCGTTCCACCGAACAAAACCGAATTCCAAAGAATTCTTCTTATTTTTCTTTTTTTATTTTCAATCTTTTTTTTTTGTTAACGATAAACCTTTTCTGGTCTATCCAATGTGTTTGTAGTTGTAATTTTTATTTTTTTGTTGAAAGCAATATGGCATTTGTTTAACATTGGCCATGAAATATGTATCTGGTGAACTATAGGTTGACATATTGCCTATAAGGCTTACTTTACATTCTTCCATAAAAATTTTGTCAAAAATAAACTTTTTTTGCTTAAATCGATGAATCCTAATCTCAGAGGCATGTGAATGAAAGTCATGCAAATTAACATTGTGGCTACACATAACGAAACATTTGTTTGTGTTTGTGTGTATGTTTGTGATTTTGTTGTTGTTTTGCCGTATATAACGTTCATTTTGTAGATGACTTTTGGTGGATTTTTGGTGAGGTCAAGCTTTCTCTTTTCAAATCACTAAAAACCTACCTGTTTCGCTGGACATGAATTTCATAACAATACCTGTATAGCCACGCTCTAAGGGCGTTTTTTATGTCGGAGAAATCGGAGAGAACACAGAAGTACGAGTTTCGAGATATCCGATAACTTTTTTCTATACAGATCAACAGATTTCACCTGAATGCTCCATAGTAGACGACATGTCTTATGTTTAAAAAAACAAACAACTACAGCTTTCAAAAAATTGTGCTGTATATTTTTTCAAAGTAAAAAGATCATATCCGAGAATTATCGGAGTGTAAAAAAAAAACGACTCAGAGAAATATTTTTTTTTCTCGAAGATTGAAAAAAACGCATATCTGAACTTTGACAGTTAAATTATCTCCCCGATCAATTTCCCCAGGAGTGGAAAAGAGGGATGATCGTCAAGCTTCCAAAAAAGGGAACTCTGATTGACTGTGGAAACTGGAGAGGTATATGCGTTTTACCGGACGTAGCCAAGATAATAGATAGAATAAGAATAATATAAGAATGCGTTAAGGAGCATTTAGATTCAACTCTCGACGTCGAACATAAACACCTTGTGGATCATAATAGAACAATGCGTCGACTATAGATCTACGCTACATCTTCTGTTCATCGACTTAGTGAAGACATTTGACAGCTTAAATCGAGATGCTATCTGGATGGCCCTGCGCAGGTGGGGTATCCCACAAAAGGGTATCAAAGCTACATACAAAGGAAGTAAATGTCGTGCCCTACACAACGGTAAGGTATCCGAGGAATTTGAAGTCCAAAGTGGGGTACGTCAGGGCTGCATACTATCACCGCTGTTATTCCTGGTGGTCATCAGCGATCTACTCCATGCAGCACTGACGATAGATAACATTAGCATTCGATGGACTATGACAACTTACCTTAAACCCCTAGACTACGCTGACGAGGTTTGCCTGCTCTCACATAGGATAATGACCTTCATATGATGGCCCAAAATCTAGAAACCGAAGCAAAACAAGTGGGGCTCAAGATAAACACTGCCAAAACAAAAGCCCTGAACACTTCTAACACCCGCTCTCAGCTCAACATTGCTAGAGAGGTAGTCGAAAAAGTTGACAACTTTCTATACACAGGAAGTGTGGTCTCGGCTGATCGCGGTGGCACCGAACTGGATGTGTACAGCAAAATCGGGAAAGCAAGGAATTCGTTCGGAATTGCTATAGAAAGTCTGGAGGAGCAATGTTTTCAGCTTAAGAACTAAGCTTCGACGGTTCCGCTCCAACGTCGAATCAGTACTGTTGTATGGGTGCAGTACTTGGAAGGTGGATACCACTACCACGCGGAAGCTGCAATCTTTCTTAAACAAATGCCTACGTATCATCTTGAGGATCTTCTGGGCCAATCGTATATCCAACGATGAACTTCATCGGAGAAAGTGGCAGTGGATTGGACACACACGACAACACCATTGCGAAATATGCCATGCAGTGGAACCCGCTCACCCAGACAGGTAGAACAGCGGGACGCCCTAGAAGAACGTGGCACAGGACAGTCGAGGAGGAAGCAGGGTCTTTAGGAATGAGTTGGAGGCAGCTCAAACGCGTTGCAGTAAACAGAACAAGATGGCGCGTAGCCGTTCTTGACGCCCTATGCCCCTCGAAGGGTGAAAGGACTTAAGAAGAACAAAAACAAACCTCCATTATATAGCTATGGATTCGACACTAATATCGGACATGTCTTTTGTCGCCTTTTTTGAGACATAAAAACGTACGTGGCATAAAAACGTCCATTATATAGCTATGTATAAGACACTAATATCGGTCATGTCTTATGTCACTTTTTTGAGACAAAAACTTACGCGGAAAAAGCGACATAACTTCGTACATGCATTGTTGTATAGTAATATGTAGTGATCGCGCACAAGCGCACTAAAACTATTATAACGGGTGTTTTTTTGGGAGGTTTGTTTTTCCGATAGATGTCGTTTTATTTTATGACAGTTGTTTTGACAGCTCAAAGTGGCATTTCTACTCAGTATTGTTTGGCAAATCATTATGAAAAAAAAAAAAAAAAAAAAAAAAAAAAAATGACATTTGTGAAAAATAGTCGTGGTAGCCATATGCCAGAAATTGTGTTTAAATGTTAAATGCCAAAAAATTGTCTACCAAATAAAAAAAAATTTTGGTCATTTCATAATTTTATATGTGTTTTATTCAAAAAAAAAATCGGCAACCTCTTAAAAAAACACGTTATATCTAACGGGTGTTTTTTTAAGAGGTTGCCGATTTTTTTTGTTCAACGAATTGTTGTTGTTTTTTATTTGTGTCGAAGCGCAGCACACAGCACGTCCGATCACGACGGCATATAATAACCAACTGTTATAATGTTCTACTCTAGCTATGCTATCATAGGCGGCTTGAAAGTCTATAAAAAGATGGTGTAGTTAGTTTTGAAACTCTAGACATTTTTCCATCACCTGCCTAAGGGTGTAAATCTGATCAGTTGCTGATTTGTCTGGGATGAAGCCACACTGATATGGACCAATGATCCCGTATGGGGCCATCCTGTCTTGAAGGATGGAGGAGAAAATCTTATACGCGGTACTCAACAACCGTTATCCCACGATAATTTCTGCAGGTTGTGATATCTCCTTTCTTATGTATGGGGCACAGGATACCTCTTCGCCAGTCTTCTAGCATCGCTTCTTCCTCCCATACTTGCACTATTAGTTTATGAATTGCTTGGTGTATTGCAGGGCCTCCTGTTTTAATTAGCTCCGCTGGAATACCATCCGATCCCGGGCCTTATTATTTTTGAGCCGATTAATCGCTCTGCTAACTTCGTCTATGCTTGGTGGCGGTAGCATAGTGTGGTCTTCGGTCATTGGTGGAGCCTCCAATTCCTCCGTTAGGTGGTCATTAAGCAACTCGTGAAAGTGCTCTTCCCATTGCTCTAAGATGCCTTTGAGATCGGCGATCAGATTACCCTCTTTGTCTTTGCACTATGTGCAACGCGCTGTATATTGCGTCATAACGCAGACTCTTTGGTAGAACTTCCGCGCCTGGTACGGTCCTCACTCTCTATACTGTTCTAGTTCACGGACGAAATTCTTCTACCAGGCTGCTTTCTTTCGCCGGTGAACTGTTTTTTCATATCTTCTGAGCTCTTTATATTCATCTTCGCGTTCCCGCGTTTTATGAGATTGTTGCATTGCTCGGTACGCAACATTCTTACGTTCAGTCGCTAGCGTACATTCGAACCAGTCCTTCCGATCTCTACGACTACTGCCCAAGATGGAGTCAGCAGTACTATAATTAGTATTATTAAGGCGAGTCCACTTCCCTTCTACGCCCGGCATCTAAGCCCCAGGTCTTAATCTTCCTGCATTTAGGGCGATTCCTATCGCTTGACCATAGTTGTTTCTGGTATCTTCTTTGTGAAGTGCAGCCGTGTTCACTCGAATCTGATTCGCGGGTACTGTCTTTCTTGATGATGCAATCCGCGCTTGGAGCTCGGATAGTGGTCCTAGTCGGCGTTGGCACCTCGGTACGTTCGTTCCGTCATCAGATTCATGTTGTGGCGGCGGTCTATCAACACGTGTTCTATTTGGTTGCGTGTGACTCCATCAGGAGATACCCAGGTGGCTTTGCGGATATTTTTACGCGCAAACCTTGTACTCGCAACGACCAAATTATTGCTTGCTGCCATCTCTACGACTTGTTGTCCATTGTCATTAGTATTCTCGTGGAAGCTATGGGTGCCAATGTACTGCCAGAATACTGGCTCCCTACCTATTTTGGCATTTATATCCCCAGAATTAATTTACGTCATACTAAGGACAGGCATGGAGTTTCCGTTCGACTGATTCAAAGAATTCTTCTTTTTCATCTTCTGGGGAAACCTCTCGTGGAAGCTATGGGTGCCAATGTACTGCCAGAATACTGGCTCCCTACCTATTTTGGCATTTATATCCCCAGAATGAATTTACGTCATACTAAGGACAGGCATGGAGTTCCCGTTCGACTGATTCAAAGAATTCTTCTTTTTCATCTTCTGGGGAAACCTCTGTAGGTGTGTGAACGTTTATGAGGCTTATGTTTTTAAATCTGCCCCGCATGCGAAGGGTGCATAGCCGTTCATTAACTGCTTTAAAGCCGATAACGGTGGGTTTCATTCTTTTGCTGACTAGGAACCCCACCCAGAGCACATAATGTCTTGCATGACAGCTGCAATATATCTCATATTCTGATTTTTGTAAGACACCATTCCCCTTCCATCGCATCTCCTGAACTGCTATTATGTCAGCATTATATTTGGACAGGGTATCGGCTAGCTGCTGTGCAGCTCTAGCTCTATAAAGTGAGCGTACGTTCCGTTTTCGTTGCCGAGGTCGTCGTCGTTCATCAGTGTATCCGAGGCGGATTTTGTGTTCCGAATTATGGTTTTTTACGGGCGAGGTTTTTGGCCTCGCACCAACCTTACTTTGAAGGTACTAGCCCGACCATTTCGCTTTTCCTGTACTGGAGGAAAATTACCAGCGGCCACCACGTGGAAGTTTGATCGCACTTCCACCAGTCAGAGATAGTTGCGGCCACATGCATTTCTGAAGCATTCTGTTTTATTCGCCCTACTCTGCTGATGGCTGACCGAACAGCATATAGCGGAGCATTATAAGGGTGCAAACCCCTTGAAGCGTGCGCGAATTATATAAAAATAATAACGGCTAAACCACTGAAGCTTCCCAGTGGACGGGTGTTAACTTGGGTGGGGGTCAGTGGGATTGGGCAGCCAGGAAACGCCGGGTATTTCCGCTACTAAATAAATAAAAATGTATGTTAAAACGAAGAAAAGCAAAACTTATAAACTGAGAAAAAAAATTGTTTCATTAAACTTTACCTCGATTATTACTTTATTTCGGATCTGGAATTTCCTTTTTCTAAGGGGGGTGAGATATAGTTATCTCACTGTATGCCGCTCAATTACCTCTCCTCCTAAGTAGATCTTCGTTCCCAAGACATCTTTACTATTCCAGTCTATCTCGCCATCTCCTGTTTCGTCATAAATATCATGAACCCATTCTGTATGGTATTCACTCCAGTACATACCATGTAAACTCATGGTACACTCGTTCTGAATATGCAATATGACTCCATGATAACGGATATTCACATTCAATACCCACAAGCACTGCTGCCTCTTATGAGGGTCAGCAAATGATACATACTGTAACGAAGAGTAGTTAGTAGCGCATATGATCGAATTCGAATCCTTGGATAAATTGCAATGTACATACTGCATACTAAAAAATAGGCATTGAATAAGAATTAATCACTTTTGAATAGCATACTTGTTGGCTATAAGATTTACTAGATTATTTGAATATTAAATACCCACACGCACTGCTGCCTCTTAAGAGGGTCAGCGCGATGCATTCAGAAGAAATATATGCCTGTGTGATAACAAAGGTACATTGTACTGTGTCTACAAAAATAGATAAATATTGTTACGAAGAGTAGTTAGTAGCTCGTAAGATGGATATCGAATCCTAAGATAAAACGCAATGTACATACTGCATACTAAAAAACAGCCATTGAATTAGAATTAAGCATTTTTAAATAGCATACTTTTTGGCTGTAAGATTTACTAGATTATTTGAAATGGAAATGTGTAAGTTTAAATCGTTATGTACTGGTCAAAAAAGTAGTCAAACCGGTTTTTGTGTGTAAATACATGATTGTACATGTAGTTTAGATGACTCATTACATATTAGTATGGTTAGTTGTAAATAAGTTGTAAAGAGTAAGGCCACAATTTTCTAGTCTTTTCCCGATATTTCTGTCTATAAGATTGGAAGTTTCTGGAAACTTTTCAAAGAGTATAAATAGAGGCATTTGACCGAAGTAAGTCAGTTCATTGCTTAGAATTCAACGAGTCAAGTTGAAAAAGTTCTTGTAAAGTAATACTGCTACCACCTAAGGGAATTATAGTGAAATACAAGTGTTGTAATAAGTGTTTTTCTGTACATTTAAAGTTATCATCAATATAAATTGTGAACTTATATTATTAAAACGTTTTTATTAGCTCGTTTTCGTGTATGTCTGTAGATAGAATTTTGTAATTGATTTTAAACTAACTTCCCATTGAGCTAGAGACTTGAAACTTTAAACGTAGCTCCGAACTGGATGAACATTGACAAATCACAAAAAAAACTAAAAAAAAAAATTAATTCAACGCGAGCTTTCAAATCAAAGCAAACTACTACGCACAATAAAGTGCGTAAAGTTATAATTTTTAATAAACTTGTGTTGTGTTTTATTTGGAAAATCCTTTACGAACTTGAAAGTCTAAATTTCGTAACATTCTGTGTCATAAGTGGGATTTTGCAAATCGTGAATTTAAAATTTTGCAAATTGTTGGACAATAAATAAATTAATTGTAAAATGGAAAGTGCAGTGAACATTAAATCCAGAATCCAGCAGATGAAAGATGATTAGACAAGATGATCGATGGATGGAGCAAGAGGAAAGGCCGCACTGGCACGAAATTGAAACAGCAAGTCCGACAGTAAAAAGTCACTGGGCAGTCATTGAGATTCAAAAATTGACTACCAGTAGTCCAATGGGATGGCATTGATATAAAGTAAGAAGTCGATTCTTCTGGGTCAATTACCGCAGATATGTTGAAAACTCGTGCCGAACGTGTGCGAAATGTGCTGCAAGAAGTGAACTGCAACCAACAGCTAGAGGGAAAACGCATCGGTACAAGGTTGTAGCGTCTTTAAATGCGCAAGTTGCAAAGGATTCCGATCAAAGACCAATGGTGATCAATGTCCATAGAACAGTAAGGAATAACGTCGTGAATGGTAATGAAGAATTGAAATCACGAAATCACCTGCGTGCGAACTATAAAAAATTTCGGGAAGGAGATTTCATTTGGCTATACAATTCCAAGATAAGACAAGGGACAAGGATCCCTACAAGAGATTGACAGATTGACAAAGTACAATAAGAGAAGGAGTGCTGAATCTGTTCAATACGAACAGAATTAAGGTGGGGGTATTGTTACGAAAAGTAGTTAGTAGCGCAGATGATGGATACGAATCCTAAGATATGTTTGTTTATTAAAGTTGTAATTTTTAATAAACTTGTGTTGTGTTTTATTTGCAAAATCCTTTACGAACTCGAAAGCCTAAATTTCGTAACAATATTTTAACTGCAAAACAGATAGAGAGACACTGGAACATATCAAGGATAGTATAATTATAGTTTATCGATATGTGACGAAATGTAAATTAGCGCATTAATATGGAAATGTACTAGACTGCACTATTCGTGCGTGAAGTTGTAATGTAATGAGGATTGGCTTGGATTTGAGGTTTCTTTTTAACGGAACGAAATGTTGAAGAGTAAGAGTTAAACGAACAGTTAAAAAAGAATACCTAATCTTAACAACAAAATATAAATACATATTCACTTTTAAAAAAACATTTTTTAACTCACCGTTTGACATTCTTCTCTCGGCTACGCGAGAAAGCACGGTGTCTAAACGTAACATGGTTAGAAGACGTATTTTTCATAACGCAATATGTTCGTCGGGAGATCTGTGAACCTCTGCCACTAAGGGCATTCCGCGGTCTAGGGTTGTCTTCAAATAAATTTGATAATCTTTAAAAATTCATCTTTTATTAAAACGGTTAATTTTTGAATTTTTGTATTAACAAGAAACCTAATTTTTTATGTTGGTAGTTCGTTTAAGAAAAACAATGACCCTTAAGCTGCATTTTATTGGCACAGGATTAGGAAAAAGATTTAGATATCCCAATAAAATGAACAAGAAATGTTAGCTCATGTAACTTTTTTCCGAGACATTTTATCTCATTTTAAAGAATTAACTTCCCAAAATTTTCCCAAAAAATGCATGTCCTTTATACGTTTTCACACCGTTCATCTGATCGCGTTCAAACTTTGCATAGGGGTTTTATACAGTATGAGTAAGTTTTCTTCATATTTTGAAGAAAAAAAAACATTTATTTAACCAGGCAGTGCCGGGTGTTTTAGGAAATTTAACATTTCTTCTTCTTAAAATGTAAGAATGTGTTGGATACTGAGTCTTTTCAATTCTATTTTCGTTACTTTAAAAAGATTGAGTTTTTGGTTCGACGTTGCTTTGAGTTTCCTCATCCACTTGCTCTGACTTGTTTCGCCAGAAGTCATAGACGACTCTACACGGGGAATCGCTGTATTTGGCAGCTAAATCTTCTGATCCCAATCAAATAGTTGGTTAGGATTATCATTCTTGCTACTTTTTGGATCTCTTTTGACGTGACAACGTCTCACTCCAAGGTTTAAGAGGGTACATGTTCAAAAACTCAAATGTTAAATGTCACTATTTAACAGATGTTAAGTTACGTTTTTAACAGATGTTAAGTAACGATTTTTTAACAGATGTTAAGTTACGTTTTTAACAGATGTTAAGTAACGATTTTTTAACAGATGTTAAGTTACGTTTTTAACAGATTTTAAGTAACGTTTTTTAATATCCAATGGGATTTGGTCATGAGGAACTAGAGTTTTTGAACAAAGCAATTTATCAAGCGATTCGCATGAAATTCGGAATGTAGGACTAATATGTGACTATAGGACTTGTTCCTATGGAAATTCTGGGACCTGGCCAATAGGGTCTGGGATTTTTGGAACAAAGCCATTTCTCAAGGGATTCGTATGAAACTCGTAATGTAGGACTAATATGTGACTATAAGACTTGTTCCTATGGAAATTCTGGGATCTGGCCAATTGGGTCTGGGATTTTTGGAACCAAGCCATTTCTCAAGGGATTCGTATGAAACTCGGAATGTAGGACTAATATGTGACTATAGGACTTGTTCCTATGGAAATTCTGGGATCTGGCCAATAGGGTCTGGGATTTTTGGAACCAAGCCATTTCTCAAGGGATTCGTATGAAACTCGGAATGTAGGACTAATATGTGACTATAGGACTTGTTCCTATGGAAATGCTGGGATCTGGCCAATAGGGTCTGGGATTTTTGGAACCAAGCCATTTCTCTAGGGATTCGTATGAAACTCGGAATGTAGGACTAATATGTGACTATAAGACTTGTTCCTATGGAAATTTTGGAATATGATCATTATTGTCTGGAATTTCTGGAATAAAGCAATTTCTCAAGCGATTCGCATGAAATTCGAAATGTAGGACTAAGATGTGACTATAAGATTTCTTCCTATGGAAATTCTGGAATATGATCATTATTGTCTGGAATTTCTTTAATAAAGCAATTTCTCAAGCGATTCGCATGAAATTCGAAATGTAGGACTAAGATGTGACTATAAGATTTCTTCCTATGGAAATTCTGGAATATGATCATTATTGTCTGGAATTTCTGGAATAAAGCAATTTCTCAAGCGATTGAAATGAAATTCGGAATGCAGGACTAATATGCGGCTATAAGACTTCTTCCTATGGGAATTCTGGAGAATGATCATTATGGTCTGGAATTTCGGGAACTAAGCAATTTCTCAAGCGACTCGTGCCTTTTAATTTAATCGTAATATTGGCTACAACGTCAAAGAATTTCACTCCAACCGCGCGTAAAGATTACACGCACATATTTTTTTAAAAGCTCTTACTACTGCATTACTATGTTTGTGCAGTGATATGATATATTTAATATGTACCCACCTCACAATAAATTGTTATGAACATTTAAATCAGCTTATAAATTATTTATTCTGTTGTATGCGATGTGATTGATGATCATGTATGTGGTTTCAATAAAATATAATCAAGCTCATAGCTTGAGCAGAACGAAACAAACATATGCAGTAGTAGGCTGTGGTCAAGAATTCAGCCGCTGTGCAGTTTTTGCTGCATGTTGGTCAAAAATTCACTTTTCAGCCAATGCAGTAAAGAAAAATCGACTGCGCAGTTTACGCAGCTACTTAAAATTGGATGCAAGTAGCAAAATGTAAATGTCAAACTGTCGCCCTACAAGCAGATTGTAAGTCGGTTAAAAATTTCGTGCATACCGACTGCCTGCCATTTTTTTGTGCAGCACAAGCTGCGTAACTCCTTAATTCTTTACCGCAGCCGTAGTGATAGTATAGTCTCTGTTAATTTTCTATCGGTCCTCTGCTCTGCTCGATACAGTGCTCTCATGACGTGCAGAAAAACAAAACTACCATAAGTTTCAAAAAAGATCCATGTTACAATGAAAACCTGCAAGCTTCCTTGCAACTATTTCCTTTTCTTTTCGCTTATCTTATCCTTAGTCATGTTTACAGTAACTAGAGTAAATAACTCTTCGATCAATTACAGAAGAGAGAGAACCATGCAAAAAAAATTTAATTACGCCTGCATGTATCAAAGCGAAATTCTTCTCTTTTCAATTTCATTTCTCTTAAAATTTATTTTAAAATTATTCAATTTTTTTATAAATTGAATAACTCTTTGATCTATTATAGAAGGGAGAGAACCATGCAAAAGAAATTTAATCACGCCTGCATGTTTCAAAGCGGCATTCTTAGCATACCATTTCTATGCATTGGTTAGTGCTGCTCACTTCTCTTCTCTTCAAGTTTAATTTAAAACAACTCAAATTTTTTTATGAGTTTAAACCAAAAGCTGATTACTCTGTTTGGGCAGTGATATGCAATATGCAGCAACTTCACAGTTAGTGGTTATGAACATTAAAATTCGCTTATAAATAATTTATATATAATGTGATGTGATGTTGATGTATGTGATGAGCTACGGTGCAAGTTGTAGGACTTGTATTTAGTATAGAAAAAAATTTTAATATATACGTCCGTGTTTATGTCCCACAGACAACAAGATCTTTGTTTTCTCTTCTTTCGTCCCGGACAGACGTTGTCACGCTCAAAACCCACGGCCGTGTCCTCGACACAGCCTACCCTGCTCTTTTTAGTAACTGATTTGCATGTCGTTTCCAAATAATATTTTCATTCTTAACTAAATAATATTGTCTTCCTAATATTTTTGATATAATAGCCTTTATCCACGAAACCTTCCCCGCTAGTACAGCGTCGTTGACTTTAAAGCTCCTCTGAGATTTCCCTCTGTAAGAGCATTTTTGTTTTTTCTGCATTATTTCAACATGGTTTATAACAACTGATTCCGTTTGTTTATTAAATGGATAAAAAGGTCTAATTTAAACATTAATTGGGCTGGGGAAAGTCCCGTTGTGCAATGAATTTGTTGCGATTCCTTTTTCAATATAATTAAAACAAGTTGTTTTTACAATTTATAATTTTAATACACCAAATACAACAAGTAAATATCAATCAACTTTCTCGTTTCACTCGTTATGACTGACTGTCCTTGTCTGCTCGTTTATAATCGTAATGGTGAGTATAAAAGAATGTGTAATGTGAATTTGAGTATTTATAATAATAAGTATAAATGAGTAATAGTAAGTATAATGTGTTATAGTAAGTATAATGAGTAATAGTAAGTATAAATGAGTAATAGTAAGTATAATGAGTTATAGTAAGTATAATGAGTAATAGTAAGTGTATAATGAGTAATAGTAGGTATAATGAGTAATAGTAAGTATAATACAGAGTAATAAGTATAATGAGTAATAGTAAGTATAAAACAGAGTAATAAGTATAATGAGCAATAGTAAGTATAATACAATAATAACAGAGGCGTACACAGCCAATTTTGTTCCGATAGTCCAGAAGAAAGTTCGACAGACACATTTGTATATCATTTTCCGAATGTTTTTTACTCAGTGCACGCTTAAGCGCTAGCTTAACACTTTTGACCGCGTTTTCTGCCTGTGTGAGCATCTACTATGACTAAAAATTGCCTTTTAAAGAATTAAACAAGCTTTTGTCTGGAGTTACCATTGCTCAAGGTGGTGTTTTACCGAATATCCAGGCAGTACTTTTGCCCAAGAAGACTTAAATTTCTGTGCGCAAAAGAGAAACGAACAAATTACGTGCATGACGACACTTTTAAAGGCCATTCCCAACTAATCAAGTGGTTCTTTGGCGGACTTCACTTATACTCTTAACAACTGTCACAAGACGCAACGGTTTTTTCAATGTCTGAAAAGTATGATCTAGCTTTATTTTTTATTTTTACTATTCCAAGGTGCGAACGATGTATTTCGCTCAGTTCTGTATTATTCCTTAAGGATTGTGGAACAACTAAACGAAATCCCCAGAAAATGCAGTTGGACTCAACCGACAACTCGCTTTTCTTGAGATAAAAGGAACGAAGTTCAATATTTTTTAACTTCTCTGTCCACCCATTTATTATAATTCTTTTTACCAATTGTAAAATTTTATCATTTTGCCATTTCTTTTTGAATTGTTTCAAATTTGATTGGGAGCCTGTTATCATAGGAGGGCACCCATACAAATTTCATTAAAAAAAGTACCCAATTTTCTTCAAATTTTATATGCATGTGTATCTCCGAGGGACAACACTTTTTGTAAAAATTTTGGAGTGATCGGGCCCCGGTGTCGAAAGGCCCCATACAAAACTTTAAAAAATTTACCCAATTTTCGTCAAATTTTATTTTTCGTCAATGTTTAATCCTATGGACAACGCTTTTTGCTAAAATTTGGAAGTGGTCCCATATAATTTCTTAAAAATTGACCCGATTTTCTTCAAATTTTATACATATGTGTATCTGCAATGGACACAACTTTTTGTAAAATTTTTTGGGTGAACGGGCCCTGAGGCCCGATGGTGGCCCATATAAATTTTTTAGAAATTAGCCAGATTTTCTTTAAATTTTAAACACATGGGTATCTCCGATGGACAAACTTTTTTTTAAATTCTATATTGTAACGAGGTTTTTTCCAGCCGGGGTAAAACTCAATCTGACCAGGGTTCCTTCTATCACTAGGGTCGTTACAATAAAAGAATTTGTTTGTTTAGGGAATGGAATTCAATCGTGCTTTATTATTTCTTCCTTTTTTCCTTTGTTTGCTTAAAATTATTATTTGCTTAGAACTATGTATAATATTAAATTGTGTTTGTTCCGCTTATGACTAAGGGAGAAACGGCGGATCTCCGGGAGGGAGTGTTACCCTTACTTTCCCGCGTGTCCGGAAGATCTGATAATCACTAGCGTAAGCGTGGATGTGACGGCAAGGATTTCACTCTTGCACTGGCGGCCGTGAGGATAATTTTTACTAGCGTCAAGCGTGGATGTGAGGGCAAGGATTTCACTCTTGCACTTGCGGTCGTGAGGATAATTTTTACTAGCGTCAAGCGTGGATGCGAAGGCAAGGATTTCATTCTTGCATTCTCGATCGTGAGGTGGTTTTACTAGCGTAAAGCGTGGATGTGAAGACAAGGTTTTCGCTCTTGCACTCTCGGTCGTAAGCGTGGATGTGAGGGCAAGGATTTCACTCTTGCGCTCTTGATCTTGAGGATAATTGTACTAGCGTAAAGCGTGGATGTGAAGGCAAGGATTTCGCTTTTGTACTTTCGATCATGAGGATAATTGTACTAGCGTAAAGCGTGGATGTAAAGGCAAGGATTTCACACTTGCACTTTCGATCGTCAGGATAATTGTACTAGCGTAAAGCGTGGATGTAAAGGCAAGGATTTCACTCTTGCACTTTCGATCGTCAGGATAATTGTACTAGCGTAAAGCGTGGATGTAAAGGCAAGGATTTCGCTCTTTCGATCGTACACTTGTTGCCGGGAGGAGGGATCTCTAGGAAAGAAGACCGGTTGTTTGGATTGCTGGCCTTTTATACTCTTCCATCGAGTGAGGGAATCCCGTTAATGCGACGATAGGAAAGTCCGTTAAATCGCATGATCGGTCGATGGTGTATTGTTGTTGTTGTTTCCTTGTTATTACGATAGAAAAGTCCGTTAGATCGCATGATCGGTCGATGGTGTATTGTTGTTGCTTCCTTTTGATTTGGTGTTGTTGTTGTTGTTTTCGTTTGGCCGGTTAGTATTGCTGCGCTTGATAGTTTGTTAGTTCCAGATCCCGTCGATGCAACGATAGGGAAATCCGTTAAATCATACGATCGACCAGTGGCATAGCGTTGTTGTTGCCTCTGTCGATTGCTTTGTTGTTTGCTGATTTTCCTAGTCGTCATCTACTGCATGCTTGTTGTTATTGTCATTGATCGGATCTTCCAAGTCTGTGCTGCCTGCTTGTTTTTATTGTACCTTTCTGCTGTCTAATAATGCTGCGAACTGCGAAATGTACGCTGCCATGTCTCGATGTCGGAGGGCTCGCTAACAAAAATTTTAAAAAATGTACCCGATTTTATTCAAATTACACATTAGGCGTATTTTATTTGCCAAGGAATCGCAATCGCACTTTTTATTAAACTCCACTTTTACCTAGCAAACACCTGCGATAGAAATGGCACCTCCATTGTAACTTCTAACAGTTATGCTAGAAGCTAGATGGCTTAAACGGACAGTCGGAAAACTTATTTTTGTACATCTCGAGTGAGGTTTTCGCTCTTGCACTCTCGGTCGTAAGCGTGGATGTGAGGGCAAGGATTTCACTCTTGCGCTCTTGATCTTGAGGATAATTGTACTAGCGTAAAGCGTGGATGTGAAGGCAAGGATTTCGCTTTTGTACTTTCGATCATGAGGATAATTGTACTAGCGTAAAGCGTGGATGTAAAGGCAAGGATTTCACACTTGCACTTTCGATCGTCAGGATAATTGTACTAGCGTAAAGCGTGGATGTAAAGGCAAGGATTTCACTCTTGCACTTTCGATCGTCAGGATAATTGTACTAGCGTAAAGCGTGGATGTAAAGGCAAGGATTTCGCTCTTTCGATCGTACACTTGTTGCCGGGAGGAGGGATCTCTAGGAAAGAAGACCGGTTGTTTGGATTGCTGGCCTTTTATACTCTTCCATCGAGTGAGGGAATCCCGTTAATGCGACGATAGGAAAGTCCGTTAAATCGCATGATCGGTCGATGGTGTATTGTTGTTGTTGTTTCCTTGTTATTACGATAGAAAAGTCCGTTAGATCGCATGATCGGTCGATGGTGTATTGTTGTTGCTTCCTTTTGATTTGGTGTTGTTGTTGTTGTTTTCGTTTGGCCGGTTAGTATTGCTGCGCTTGATAGTTTGTTAGTTCCAGATCCCGTCGATGCAACGATAGGGAAATCCGTTAAATCATACGATCGACCAGTGGCATAGCGTTGTTGTTGCCTCTGTCGATTGCTTTGTTGTTTGCTGATTTTCCTAGTCGTCATCTACTGCATGCTTGTTGTTGTTGTCATTGATCGGATCTTCCAAGTCTGTGCTGCCTGCTTGTTTTTATTGTACCTTTCTGCTGTCTAATAATGCTGCGAACTGCGAAATGTACGCTGCCATGTCTCGATGTCGGAGGGCTCGCTAACAAAAATTTTAAAAAATGTACCCGATTTTATTCAAATTACACATTAGGCGTATTTTATTTGCCAAGGAATCGCAATCGCACTTTTTATTAAACTCCACTTTTACCTAGCAAACACCTGCGATAGAAATGGCACCTCCATTGTAACTTCTAACAGTAATAAGTATAATGAGCAATAGTAAGTATAATACAATAATAACAGAGGCGTACACAGCCAATTTTGTTCCGATAGTCCAGAAGAAAGTTCGACAGACACATTTGTATATCATTTTCCGAATGTTTTTTACTCAGTGCACGCTTAAGCGCTAGCTTAACACTTTTGACCGCGTTTTCTGCCTGTGTGAGCATCTACTATGACTAAAAATTGCCTTTTAAAGAATTAAACAAGCTTTTGTCTGGAGTTACCATTGCTCAAGGTGGTGTTTTACCGAATATCCAGGCAGTACTTTTGCCCAAGAAGACTTAAATTTCTGTGCGCAAAAGAGAAACGAACAAATTACGTGCATGACGACACTTTTAAAGGCCATTCCCAACTAATCAAGTGGTTCTTTGGCGGACTTCACTTATACTCTTAACAACTGTCACAAGACGCAACGGTTTTTTCAATGTCTGAAAAGTATGATCTAGCTTTATTTTTTATTTTTACTATTCCAAGGTGCGAACGATGTATTTCGCTCAGTTCTGTATTATTCCTTAAGGATTGTGGAACAACTAAACGAAATCCCCAGAAAATGCAGTTGGACTCAACCGACAACTCGCTTTTCTTGAGATAAAAGGAACGAAGTTCAATATTTTTTAACTTCTCTGTCCACCCATTTATTATAATTCTTTTTACCAATTGTAAAATTTTATCATTTTGCCATTTCTTTTTGAATTGTTTCAAATTTGATTGGGAGCCTGTTATCATAGGAGGGCACCCATACAAATTTCATTAAAAAAAGTACCCAATTTTCTTCAAATTTTATATGCATGTGTATCTCCGAGGGACAACACTTTTTGTAAAAATTTTGGAGTGATCGGGCCCCGGTGTCGAAAGGCCCCATACAAAACTTTAAAAAATTTACCCAATTTTCGTCAAATTTTATTTTTCGTCAATGTTTAATCCTATGGACAACGCTTTTTGCTAAAATTTGGAAGTGGTCCCATATAATTTCTTAAAAATTGACCCGATTTTCTTCAAATTTTATACATATGTGTATCTGCAATGGACACAACTTTTTGTAAAATTTTTTGGGTGAACGGGCCCTGAGGCCCGATGGTGGCCCATATAAATTTTTTAGAAATTAGCCAGATTTTCTTTAAATTTTAAACACATGGGTATCTCCGATGGACAAACTTTTTTTTAAATTCTATATTGTAACGAGGTTTTTTCCAGCCGGGGTAAAACTCAATCTGACCAGGGTTCCTTCTATCACTAGGGTCGTTACAATAAAAGAATTTGTTTGTTTAGGGAATGGAATTCAATCGTGCTTTATTATTTCTTCCTTTTTTCCTTTGTTTGCTTAAAATTATTATTTGCTTAGAACTATGTATAATATTAAATTGTGTTTGTTCCGCTTATGACTAAGGGAGAAACGGCGGATCTCCGGGAGGGAGTGTTACCCTTACTTTCCCGCGTGTCCGGAAGATCTGATAATCACTAGCGTAAGCGTGGATGTGACGGCAAGGATTTCACTCTTGCACTGGCGGCCGTGAGGATAATTTTTACTAGCGTCAAGCGTGGATGTGAGGGCAAGGATTTCACTCTTGCACTTGCGGTCGTGAGGATAATTTTTACTAGCGTCAAGCGTGGATGCGAAGGCAAGGATTTCATTCTTGCATTCTCGATCGTGAGGTGGTTTTACTAGCGTAAAGCGTGGATGTGAAGACAAGGTTTTCGCTCTTGCACTCTCGGTCGTAAGCGTGGATGTGAGGGCAAGGATTTCACTCTTGCGCTCTTGATCTTGAGGATAATTGTACTAGCGTAAAGCGTGGATGTGAAGGATTTCACACTTGCACTTTCGATCGTCAGGATAATTGTACTAGCGTAAAGCGTGGATGTAAAGGCAAGGATTTCACTCTTGCACTTTCGATCGTCAGGATAATTGTACTAGCGTAAAGCGTGGATGTAAAGGCAAGGATTTCGCTCTTTCGATCGTACACTTGTTGCCGGGAGGAGGGATCTCTAGGAAAGAAGACCGGTTGTTTGGATTGCTGGCCTTTTATACTCTTCCATCGAGTGAGGGAATCCCGTTAATGCGACGATAGGAAAGTCCGTTAAATCGCATGATCGGTCGATGGTGTATTGTTGTTGTTGTTTCCTTGTTATTACGATAGAAAAGTCCGTTAGATCGCATGATCGGTCGATGGTGTATTGTTGTTGCTTCCTTTTGATTTGGTGTTGTTGTTGTTGTTTTCGTTTGGCCGGTTAGTATTGCTGCGCTTGATAGTTTGTTAGTTCCAGATCCCGTCGATGCAACGATAGGGAAATCCGTTAAATCATACGATCGACCAGTGGCATAGCGTTGTTGTTGCCTCTGTCGATTGCTTTGTTGTTTGCTGATTTTCCTAGTCGTCATCTACTGCATGCTTGTTGTTGTTGTCATTGATCGGATCTTCCAAGTCTGTGCTGCCTGCTTGTTTTTATTGTACCTTTCTGCTGTCTAATAATGCTGCGAACTGCGAAATGTACGCTGCCATGTCTCGATGTCGGAGGGCTCGCTAACAAAAATTTTAAAAAATGTACCCGATTTTATTCAAATTACACATTAGGCGTATTTTATTTGCCAAGGAATCGCAATCGCACTTTTTATTAAACTCCACTTTTACCTAGCAAACACCTGCGATAGAAATGGCACCTCCATTGTAACTTCTAACAGTTATGCTAGAAGCTAGATGGCTTAAACGGACAGTCGGAAAACTTATTTTTGTACATCTCGAGTGAAATTGCGTATATCGATGCTCCGCTGTCGATCTCCATACTGATCAGAATACCATTCAATAGCACAGCGCAAACATTGGTTTTAGCTCACTATTTGTTTTAAAATGGAAAAGAGAAAGATCACTATCACACATATATCTAATGAAACTTGAAACTTATATTTTTTTGGTTGAAATTCTTCTCTGCTGCACATCTTTTTATAGTGACCTCGTTGTTTGCACTTGTTACATCGATAATTGCGAAATTTACACTGATTGCCCGAATGGTTGTTGTTAAGACAACTCAACATATATTTGGATAAGTTCTTATTTTTAACGTAACTCAAGTTTTTCATTTAACGTAAATTCAAAAATAATATTTCAATCAATCGGTTGGATCATCACTGGCATAACTACGTCGCTGCAACCGACTTTCCATTGCAACATGGTCTCTGCAGCTCCTAATCCATCGTTGGAAGAGTTATTTCAAAAATTCTGTGAACTGGAAAGACACGACTCTCCAATGAATCAATACACTATCGAAGAACAGGAATTTGAAACATTTTTCCAAGATACTGTATCGCGCGATCAATCAGGACGATATATAGTACGATTGCCGTTTCGAGTAGATACCGGAATATTAGGAAATTCGCAAAACACAGCCATAAAACGTTTCCATCATCTAGAGCGGAAGTTAGATCGGGATCAGGTTCTTCTAAGAGCTTATAACGAATTTATGTCGGAATATAAGAAACTCGGTCTCATGCAACCCATCGAATTACATGACCTACAGCATCCACATTATTTTCTGCCGCACCATTGTGTACATAAACTCGATAGTTCATCTACGAAACTGAGGGTTGTATTCGATGGCTCTTCGAAAACCACTACAAAAATATCTCTCAATGACATACTGATGGTTGGTCCCACCACACAACCACAAGATGTATCGCCAAATTAAAATTCATGAATCAGATCATAAGTTTCAATGTATATTTTGGTGCGATAATCCTGCGGAAGAAGTAATGGCGTACTCGTTGAATACAGTAACCTATGGTACGTCGTCGGCACCATACTTAGCAACCCGATGTCTTGTACAATTGCCCGAAGACGAAGGAGCTTCGTACCAAGCAGCCGCCAAGTCCATCAAGGAGAATTTCTACGTGGATGATGTCATGACCGGCTCCAACACCATAGCAGGGTGCGGGATGAGCTCATTGAACTTTTGAAAAAAGGAGGATTTGAGCTCCGAAAATTTTGTGCAAATCATTCCGATTTACTGGAATCCATCCCAAGGGACCACTGTGAAGTTCATCTTTACATTATGGATAACGATGTCATAAAAACCCTCGGCCTAATTTGGCAGCCATCACAGGATTATTTTCACTTCAACATCACCCCTGTTGAGCAAGAGGATCTAACTAGGTGAATGATCCTATCAGACCTAGCCAAGATATTTGATCCTTTAGGACTGGTAGGACCAGTAGTTCTTTTAGGAAAAAATTTTATCCAACAGTTGTGGAAACTAAAATCTCACCGGCAACAGCTGTGTGATTTAAACAGTTTAAAAATTTCACCAAATATTGTGCCATTGGGATCAATCGAGACCGTACAGCTTCATGCGTTCTCCGATAGTAGTGAAGCTGCATATGGAACATCAATCTACTCACGATCTGTAGATAACAACGGTCTAATAAACGTTTAGTTTAGTTTGTGCGAAGTCAAGAGTGGCACCACTAAAGGTCACTTCGTTACCTCGTTTAGAACTATGCGGTGCTCTGCTGAGGGCTGAATTAGTCCAACGCTTGTCCGACATCATCCCTTGCAAGCCAAAGAATGTATTCTATTGGACAGACTCAACGATCGTGTTGTCCTGGATATCATCTCCGTCATACACTTGGAACACATTCGTCGCAAACCGGGTTGACAGAATACAAGAGCTCACAACAGGGAGTCAATGGAATCATGTTTCAACAACAGAAAATCCGGCGGATATTATCAGTAGAGACTTGCTTCCCAGTCAAATAGTAAACGCAATGGAATGGTTCCATGTCCTTTATTTTTATATAAACCAGAACAAAATTGGCTATATAACTCATTTCAACCTATCATTAGTTCCAATGTACCAGAGCGTCGTACCACAAAAATGGTTCTACTAGTAGCCGAAACATGTCCATCATTTGTAGATGATATCAACCACCGACAGTCATTTACCAAGTTACAAAGAATATTTGCATATTGCCTTCGTTTCATCGCCAATTGTTCGAAATGCAAACAATCCAAAAACAAGGGACCACTAACTACGGATGAATTAGATATCTCGTTGCGGGCTCTCGTAAAGAATGTCCAATCCATTAATTTTAACGATGATCTTATGGAACTGCAGAGAAATGAGAAAGTTTACCGAACGAGTCGCCTACGCTCTCTGGACATCCACGGCCTACTACGTGTTGGAGGTCGAATCCACAATTCCCTTCTCCCTTTCGATTCAAAACATCAACTCCTTTTACCAAAATCTAGTCCTTTTACTAAAATATTAATGTTTTATTTGCATGTCAAACACCTACACGCTGCACCACAAGCACTTCTAGCCATTAGTAGACAACGCTTCTGGCCACTTGATGGGAAGATTGTTGCTAATCGCACAGTAAACAACTGCATTCGGTGTTTCAAAACCAAGCCACAAAGCATTGAACATCTCATGGGGAACCTTCCTGCAGAGCGCGTTGTACCAGCACGACCATTTTATACCACCGGAATCGATTTCTGTGGCCCTATTCGCTTACACTATCGAATAAGAGGGAAGACACCTACAAAAGCATATATTGCCATATTTATATGCTTCACGACAAGGGCGGTCCATTTAGAGGCAGTGACCGATCTTACCTCGCAAGCTTTTATCGCTGCACTGAAGCGGTTTGTGGAACGACGCGGGTTATGCAAAACTATATTCTACGACAACGCCACAAACTTTGTCGGTGCAAGATCTGAACTTCGAGAATTATTTGACATGTTCCAGTCTCAAGCACATCATGATAATATCCAACAGTGGTGTCAAGAAGATCAAGTTCTATGGAAACCAATACCACCCAAAAGCCCGCATTTCGGTGGCTTGTGGGAGGCTGCTGTCAAGGCAGCTAAATATTATTTAATTCGAGTAGCTGGAAACTCCTCACTTACCTTCGAAGAGCTTAATACACTTGTCATTCAGATCGAAGCTGTGTTAAACTCACGTCCACTTACACCATTATCATCCAATCCAAATGATTTAGAAGTGTTAACACCAGGCCACTTCCTGATAGGTGGTCCATTAACTGCCATAATCGAGCCTGACGTGAAGGACATCAAGGTTACACTATCAGCACTATCAAGCACGCTTCAACAACGGTACAAATGGTCAGAAAAAACACCTGACCTATCAATCGATCAGCTCGTGCTCCTGAAGGATGAGAATTTACCTCCCCTGAAATGGTCTCTCGGTCGAATCATTCAATTGTATCCAGGCAGGGACGGCGTCGTTCGAGTTGCTGATGTAAAAACCCAATCTGGAGTGTACAAAAGAGCAGTGGTGAAACTTTGCCCTTTACCCGATGACATATCAAATTTTTGAATACCTAAGTATATTCAAGGCGGGCGGTTTATGTTAAGACAACTCAACATATATTTGGATAAGTTCTTATTTTTAAGGTAACTCAAGTTTTTCATTTAACGTAAATTCAAAAATAATATTTCAATCAATTTACTTGACTTGTGAATCACCCGTTTATATTTTTTCATTTTACCGTATATATCTATTTGCTTTATATACCAATTATAATTTTTGTTATGTACATAGCATATGCAAATCTTCTCTTACTCAATTAGTCTTTTGTTGTTGCTTTTTTATACTAATGCAATGTAACAAAAATAACGTAATTTCGACCGTAATTTGAGTAAACCAGCATTGCATATGATATAATAATTTTTTCTTTTTTTTTGAGAACATCGTAGTTTTTGGAATTGCGATCAACATATTAAAAATAAATAAAATTTATATTGGAATCGCGGAGTGTTATGTTTTATTGTACAGTTGTTGTAACCGCAAACGGTACATTGTTTTTTTGGTGGTGTTGTGCCACTGTGGTGTTTTCTTGGTTGACAACCGAAATACTTCGGAATTGCTGATGCCGGGTTCCTCGTTAATTACTGCAAACTGTTGCTTTACGCATTCTACGGTCTGCGCTATTTCGATGGTTCTTTCAATGGTTAGTGTTTTGACATTTTCCAAAAAAACGTTAAGGTACTCTCAAAACTTGCAACTTGCCGCCAATGATCTAAGTCTTGCCGACCAGCATTGCACCGACTATCCTTGTTCCTGTGACTATTCGTAAAATTTATATCGTTCCGCAAACCCAGAAGTTGTTGATTTGAAATGCGCGTCAAGTGCAATCACCAGATTATCAAACGATTCTGTTTCTGGGAGCTTTGGAAAAATAATACTAGGTTTTTTTAGCAATTTATTTGCAAAAGTAAATTTTGGTGAATTGCTTATTGACATTTTAATTCGTATTTTTACTTTTTCTTCTTTTTTTTGTCAAATGTTGTGTTCACAATTAAACAAATTTATTCACTCTCTTTTGACCGTTAGTTATTTTTAGCGTGATTTGAATTAATCCAATCAAAGATGTTTAGGAAACCGGTATAAGTCCATGAATTGCTGGTATGTGTCATATTCTAATAGATTAATCTCTTAGGCATCATCTGATTATTATTAATTTCCTTTTATAAAAAATTACACCCCCACCTACCGACAGCTGACACCACCGCCTGCCACCAACACCCATCGACCACCACAACTACCCAGCAAACTCTATAATCGAGACTAAAATCTCAAAAAAAAAAACAACCCATAAAAACTAAAATTGTTCTTGCAAATTCTCTAATCAGAGAAAGCATCTACTCTAAGTTTAAATAAAATCAAGCCAATTTTTTAAAAATTTGTGGGAGCCCCTCAAATTTATCAAATTTATACAAAAGTGTGGTTCACCGGAGATACATCCATACTTCCATACTAATATTATAAATGTGAAAGTAACTGTATCTGTCCGTTACCTTTTTACGGCTAAACGGATGGTGAGTTGCGATGTCATTGGGGGAGTGTTCAGTTTGGTTGAGACAGTAAGTGTGACGGGTAGCCAGACTACGCCTGTTATTTTAGCTTTTGGTGGGTCTAATTGAAAAATATTTTTTAAAAGCAATTCTTTAAAGAAAATCGGGTTTTGGGAAATGGGTTAAAAATTGGTCGCAAGACTCCACCACCGAACGAACGACAGAACGAAATACAGCACGAACGACATAACTATGCCAATGCGAAGTTAATATAGAGAATTTTAATATATATACGTGTTAGAATCACGTAAAAAATCACTTTCAGTTTTTCCCGAATTTTCTAATTTTTCAGGCAACTTTTCCAATTTTTCTTATTCCTATAACTGTATCCGGACTATAACGAACATTTTAAAGAAATAATCCAAATCGGTCGGGCTGTTTAGCCGTGAAAACGTAACAAACAGACTGAGTGAGTGACTATCACATTTATAATGCTTGATTTACATTTGAGCAGGGCGAAAAAAAATGAGCAGGACGTATATAATTAAATTGAAATCGTGGTTAGCCAGAAGAGATTGACACTACGAGAATGTTATAGTTTTTTTTATATCTGCAGGCTAAATATTATCTTTAGCATTATGGTAACATTGGAAAATATACTATATATCATCGTCATCATGTTTAGCTCTACAACCGGAGTCCGGTCCTGGCCTCCCGCAAAAAGTCTCTCCACCGGTCCCGATTTCGAGCCGATGTCATCCAGTTTGGCACTACCTATATATAATATACTATATTATACTTCTCTCGTCTGGCCAACCAGAATTTCTATAAACAGCCGTCCTGCTGATTTTTTCTCGCGCGGCTCAGATGTAAATCAAGCATAAGTATGGATTAAAATTATTTGATTAGTATTGATCAAAATAAAAGAAAAATACGTTTGTTGTCACCGTAATCACAACTCCAGATGAAATAAGATCGATTTAATATTTTTGATTTCCAGAAGAAGGTTTCTCTGTTAACAGGATAATTAATCAATCGAGAGAGAGATAAATTCAGCTCACTCAGTTCACAAAACAAATTCATTCAGCACATGTTAGATGTTGCGGAGAAGCGTGAATTGGAGAATTGTAAACGGCCGTGAGTGTGAATATAGCTGTATTTTATTTGCCGAGGAATAAGGAATTACAACAACAATAGCTGTATTTTATTTGCCAAGGAATAAGGAATTACAACAACAATTGCACTATCTATATCCTCTTTGGAATAAGAAAACCTGCTGTTTTGCTGGTTTTGGCTGGTTTTGACATTCGAATTCAGATTCCAATTAAAACAGCTAATTGCACTGTCGAATTCCTTCTTTGGAATTTGAAAACCTGCTGTTTGGCTGGTTTTGGCTGGTTTTGACATTCGAATTCCTTATTCGGATTCGAAATAAAATACAATTATATTTATTTGGGTACCCAGGCAAAAACTCACGCTTGCAGAATCGAGCACTTGAAGCCAGTGGTTGTGTTCACTGGAAGAAAGCGAGGTCGGTCGCGAACATGTTGTTTTTTGTGTCTTTACTTTCACAACACTACAACTAATAATCAAATGACTCATAAGACATCAACAAACAACACTCGCGACTGTTGTTAAAAAATTTTACTTTTTGTCGACGACAACTTATGTGGTGAACACCAATAACAACCTGCAATACCTTAGTCGTGAACGACAAAATGTCAAAAAAAGTAACTTTGTGGAACATTTTTTTACGCATTGAACTCACTCATGTCGTTTTTTTTTTGTTTTAGAAATCTGCGATATAGCTCAGATTTTTTTTTTCGAAAAAACGAACACGAAAGCCGAGAATCTTTTGTTTACATTGTTTTGTTGTATTTGTTGTTAATGCAGTTATTGAAAACAGGGGTACATCTACCAAAATATAAAGATCTTGGAAAAAAGTACAACTTGACAGCCCAATTGTGTTCACTTGGAAAAAGTGATGTCGGTGTGGGGTTAAGTCGAAAACTCAAATCGACATCAACATCGACACCTATGCCAGTGAACATGTTGTTATTTTGTGTCTATCCCAACACAACAACTAATAATAAAATGACTCAAAAGACATCAACTAACAACACTCGCGATTGTTGCTAAAAAATTTTACTTTCTGTCGACGACAACTTATGTGGTGAACAACAAATTGTCGTAACCTATTGCAAAATAAGTAATAAGTAAAAGAATGTGTAACATTTTTTGTTGCGCAGTGAACTCACTCAGTGTCAGCTCTTGATTTTCAAAATGTCACTGTCATGTTGAGAGCTTTGGTAGAACTAATGAACGTAATCGAAACAAAACGAAAAGTTTTATACATCTAGTGGCTACTTGTGTTCATGTGTGCTTTAGTGTAAACTTGAATTATAATAAATATAATATTTAAAAATGGTTTTATTTGATAATATACGCGATTGGTTTAATTCTGAAACGGCCCGTAACAAAAATGCAGCGCTTTGTGCCGGTTTTTTGGTAAAAAATACATTTCTGACCATATCAACGGATTGAGTCATCCATTGTTATTAGACGTTGTTTTTATGAAAAACAATTGTTTTTATGAAAAACAATTTTTTTTATTTATTTTTCATGTAATATATTTTAGTTTTTTGCTGGATGGTGGGTACTCATAGATGCTATGTCCGTAGATCGGGCTCATCAAATAACAACAGGCCAAGTGTTTATTGGAGTCTTCGGAACAATTAGTTTCTTTATGGTCAACACAGTAAAAAATTCTCATGTAGGTTGAAGTCTCGGTACCTAATGTGTGATTAACTTTAGTTTATATATTTCTATTTTTCTTAGCTTTCTGAAGATAATGCAAATGAATCTGGAGCAAGAATAGCCAAAATTTGGCTTTTAATGGGGTTTGTAATAGGATTTGCTTCCATAATAGCTGCTGTTTGGGTTATGATCGATGATTTTATCAATAACTGTAAGTCAACCGTTAAATAAAATAATTAAGAATTTTAAAATTTAACAACGCTTTGTGTATACAGCGAAAAAAGATAGTTGGCCAGGGGTTGCTCTCCTCATGCAAAATGTTCTCATACTTTTTGGGAGTCTTGTTTATAAAATCGGACGAAACGAAGAGGATTGGATTGATTGCTGAATGTTTTGCCTATTTGAAGTATAGTAGACAATATATTATTGTGTTGATTTTTGCTTAATTTTTCTATCATACATTGTAAGGACAGAAAACTAGTTTTCTTAAGCTAATAAATTACAATTTTTTTTTATTACTGTAATTGTGTTTGCTAATATTGTATGATTAGAGCTTGCAAGATTTTCAAAGAAAAGTCTTGCCCGATTTAAAAGATAAAGGCGGCTGGATAGAATCATCGTTTACCATTTGTAGGGTAGAGTTAGAAACTTTCTTTGTTGGTTTCAATTGTGTTACGTTTGCAAAATAACTGCTGAAGAGTAAAATGTGGCCATGTTAACTAGTTGGCATCCCTAAATTCTGAACACAACAGAGTAGTGTTTTCATTAAAATGTTCGCTTACTCATAGTGAGTTGGTGCCTTCTGCTGACTCAAACTAATGACCTCAGCTCAACTACTCACAGTCTGCTGTAGAGCTGCAAAACTATCGATGCTCAACTACTCACAGTGTGCTCGTGCTGGTGCTTTATGCGGACTTTCATGCTAGTGAGTCAAATGCAGATTTTATTTCGTTGGCGAATAAATTGGGTTCAATCTAACCCTTCTCGACAGAGTTAGAACCAAAAACTGACTTTCTCATGAAAGTTCAGTGAGCGTGTCTAAAAGTGGGAGGGCCCAAATATTGGTAACATATAAAAGGTGCAAATTAGTTGTCTTTCTATTTTGACGTGACAACGTCTCACTCCAAGGTTTAAGAGGGTACATGTTCAAAAACTCAAATGTTAAATGTCACTATTTAACAGATGTTAAGTTACGTTTTTAACAGATGTTAAGTAACGATTTTTTAACAGATGTTAAGTTACGTTTTTAACAGATGTTAAGTAACGATTTTTTAACAGATGTTAAGTTACGTTTTTAACAGATTTTAAGTAACGTTTTTTAATATCCAATGGGATTTGGTCATGAGGAACTAGAGTTTTTGAACAAAGCAATTTATCAAGCGATTCGCATGAAATTCGGAATGTAGGACTAATATGTGACTATAGGACTTGTTCCTATGGAAATTCTGGGACCTGGCCAATAGGGTCTGGGATTTTTGGAACCAAGCCATTTCTCAAGGGATTCGTATGAAACTCGTAATGTAGGACTAATATGTGACTATAAGACTTGTTCTTATGGAAATTCTGGGATCTGGCCAATTGGGTCTGGGATTTTTGGAACCAAGCCATTTCTCAAGGGATTCGTATGAAACTCGGAATGTAGGACTAATATGTGACTATAGGACTTGTTCCTATGGAAATTCTGGGATCTGGCCAATAGGGTCTGGGATTTTTGGAACCAAGCCATTTCTCAAGGGATTCGTATGAAACTCGGAATGTAGGACTAATATGTGACTATAAGACTTGTTCCTATGGAAATTCTGGGATCTGGCCAATTGGGTCTGGGATTTTTGGAACCAAGCCATTTCTCAAGGGATTCGTATGAAACTCGGAATGTAGGACTAATATGTGACTATAGGACTTGTTCCTATGGAAATGCTGGGATCTGGCCAATAGGGTCTGGGATTTTTGGAACCAAGCCATTTCTCTAGGGATTCGTATGAAACTCGGAATGTAGGACTAATATGTGACTATAAGACTTGTTCCTATGGAAATTTTGGAATATGATCATTATTGTCTGGAATTTCTGGAATAAAGCAATTTCTCAAGCGATTCGCATGAAATTCGAAATGTAGGACTAAGATGTGACTATAAGATTTCTTCCTATGGAAATTCTGGAATATGATCATTATTGTCTGGAATTTCTTTAATAAAGCAATTTCTCAAGCGATTCGCATGAAATTCGAAATGTAGGACTAAGATGTGACTATAAGATTTCTTCCTATGGAAATTCTGGAATATGATCATTATTGTCTGGAATTTCTGGAATAAAGCAATTTCTCAAGCGATTGAAATGAAATTCGGAATGCAGGACTAATATGCGGCTATAAGACTTCTTCCTATGGGAATTCTGGAGAATGATCATTATGGTCTGGAATTTCGGGAACTAAGCAATTTCTCAAGCGACTCGTGCCTTTTAATTTAATCGTAATATTGGCCACAACGTCAAAGAATTTCACTCCAACCGCGCGTAAAGATTACACGCACATATTTTTTTAAAAGCTCTTACTACTGCATTACTATGTTTGTGCAGTGATATGATACATTTAATATGTACCCACCTCACAATAAATTGTTATGAACATTTAAATCAGCTTATAAATTATTTATTCGTTGTATGTGATGTGATTGATGATCATGTGTGTGGTTTCAATAACATACAATCAAGCAGAGCAGAACGAAACAAACATGCAGTAGTAGGCTGCGGTCAAGAATTCAGCCGCTGCGCAGTTTATGCTGCATGTTGGTCAAAAATTCACTTTTCAGCCAATGCATTAAAGAAAAATCGACTGCGCAGTTTACGCAGCTACTTAAAATGGGATGCAAATAGCAAAATGTAAATGTCAAATTGTCGCCCTACAAGCAGACTGTAAGTCGGTTCAAAATATAGCAGCAATTTCGTGCATACCGACTGCCTGCCATTTTTTTGTGCAGCACAAGCTGCGAAGCTACTTAATTCTTTACCACAGCCGTAGTGATAGTATAGCCTCTGTTCATTTTCCTATCAGTGCTCTGCTCGCTCTTTCTATTAACATTGTGAGTGAATGCTCTCGTGTTTGGTAACAGAAAACAATACTACTATAAGTTACAGAAATAAGAGAACAATGCAAAAGAAATTTAATGAGAAATAATTGGCCTGCATGTTTGAAAGCGACAATCTTTCCATACCATTTCGAAGTATGGGCAGCATTACTCAGTACTCACTACATTTCTCTTCTAATTTCATTTAAAACTACTCAAATTTTTTATGAGTTGAAACCAAAAGCTGCATTACTGTGTTTTTGGCAGTAATATGCAATATGCAGCAACTTCACAGTTAGTGGTTATGAACATTAAAATTCGCTTATAAATAATTTATATATAATGTGATGTGTTGATGATGTATGTGATGAGCTACGGTGCAAGTCGTAGGACTTGTATTTAGTATAGAAATTTTTAACGTGACAACGTCTCACTACAAGGGGTGCATGTTCAAAAAGTCAAATGTTAAATGTCCACTGTTGTGATCAACAGAATGCTCACAGCTCACACTGTTGTGCTCACTGTTAATGTTTTATTATCAAGAAGGCGTACCGTACTTGAAAATTTGAGAATCGCCTAGAGAAGTCTATATTTAGAAATATTCATTTCAGTGTCGTTTGGCATTTTGTGCATAAAAGTTTGAATGGTTTTTGCATTTTTTAATTATTATAAAAAGTATTACAGTAATTTATTTTTTGTTATTTACATTAAACAATATTTCCTTGTATTGCAGATATTAGCTTTAATATATTTAAGTAATAATCTTCTACAAAAAATCATTTTAAACACAGATTTTCACAAAACGAAATCCCATCTTTCCGAATTATAATCGTAAACATCCCATTTTAACGGTAGTTTACTATATATAAATAAGGAAAAAAAATATAAAAGATAATTTTTAACAGCTCTTACTTCTCCTACTACTATCGACGCAACTGCATTACTATGTTTGTGCAGTGATATGATATATTTAATATGTACCCACCTCACAATAAATTGTAATGAACATTTAAATCAGCTTATAAATTATTTATTCGTTGTATGTGATGTGATTGATGATCATGTATGTGGTTTCAATAACATACAATCAAGCAGAGCAGAACGAAACAAACATATGCAGTAGTAGGCTGCGGTCAAGAATTCAGCCGCTGTGCAGTTTATGCTGCATTTTGGTCAAAAATTCAATTATCAGCCAATGCATTAAAGAAAAATCGACTGCGCAGTTACGCAGCTACTTAAAATTGGATGCAAATAGCAAAATGTAAATGTCAAATTGTCGCCCTACAAGCAGACTGTTATTCGGTTCAAAATATAGCCGCAATTTCGTGCATACCGACTGCCTGCCATTTTTTGTGCAGCACAAGCTGCGAAGCTACTTAATTCTTTACCGCAGCCGTAGTGATAGTATAGTCTCTGTTCATTTTCTATCAGAGCTCTGCTCTGCGTACCGTACTTGAAAATTTGAGAATCGCCTAGAGAAGACTATATTTAGAAATTTTCATTTCAGTGTCGTTTGGCATTTTGTGCACAAAAGTTTGAATGGTTTCTGAATTTTTTAATTATTATAAAAAGTATTACAGTAATTTATTTTTTGTTATTTACATTAAACAATATTTCCTTGTATTGCAGATATTAGCTTTAATATATTTTAGTAATAATCTTCTACAAAAAATCATTTTAAACACAGATTTTTTTTATATAAAAATGAAGCTAAATTTAACATTATAAAAATGCCAGTCTCTCAGTCAAAGAAGAGATGTTCGATCGTAAGTTGGATGTCTGCCACTGAACAATGAATCTACCATCGACCATTGAGTAAACCATCAAATATCATACATGGCATTAAGCATCGGTTCAAAGTAATTATTCGATCATTTACAGAAATAAGAGAACAATGCAAAAGAAATTTAATAAGAAATAATTGGCCTGCGTGTTTCAAAGTGACATTCTTACCATACCATTTCGAAGCATGGGCAGCACTTCTCACCACTTTTCTCTTCTAATTTAATTTAAAACTACTCAAATTTTTTATGAGTTGAAGCCAAAAGCTCCATTACTGTGTTTGGGCAGTAATATGCAATATGCAGCAACTTCAAAGTTAGTGGTTATGAACATTAAAATTAGCTTATAAATAATTTATATATAATGTGATGTGATGATGATGTATGTGATGAGCTACGCTGCAAGTCGTAGGACTTGTTTTTAGTATAGAAAAAATATATTTTTAATATATCCGTCCGTGTTTATGTCCTACAGACAATAAGATATTTGTTTTCTTTTCTTTCGTCCCGGACAGACGTTGTCACGCTCAAAACCCACGGCCGTGTCTTCGACACAGCCTACCCCGCTCTTTTTATGGGTGTTGCCTAATTTGAACGGAGTTTGATCAAGTTGTAACTAAAGGGTGTTTTTTTAGGAGGTTTGTTTTTCCGATAGATGTCGTTTTATTTTATGACAGTTGTTTTGACAGCTCAAAGTGGCATTTCTACTCAGTATTGTTTGGCAAATCATTATGAATAGGTTAACTCCAGAACAACGTTTTCAAATCGTGGAAATTTATTTTCAAAATCAGTGTTCAATTAAAAATGTTTATAGAGCACTTCGTGAATTTTATGGTGCACATAATCGTCCGTCAGAGACCACCATAAAGAACGTAATTACCAAATTTCGGTCTACATTCACTCTTTTGGATGCCAAGCCACCGACAAGAATGAGAAGAGTTCGTACAGAAGAAAATATTGCTGTCGTTGAGGCCAGTGTCGAAGAAAACGACAATTTATCGATTCGTCGTCGTGCTCAGCAAATTGGACTTTGTCCATCGACTTTATGGAAAATTTTACGTAAAGATTTGGGTTTGGTGCCATACAAAATTCAATTGGTGCAAGAATTAAAGCCACACGACCATCGTTTGCGCCGTGAATTCAGTGATTGGTCGTTAAATCAATTGAACGAAGATCCATTTTTTTACCGTAAAATTCTCTTCAGTGATGAGGCGCATTTTTTGTTAAATGGATACGTCAACAAACAAAATTGTCGCATTTGGAGCAAAGATAATCCACACGCCGTTCAAGAATTACCAATGCATCCTGATAAATGTACTGTTTGGTGCGGTCTATGGGCTGATGGGATCATCGGTCCATATTTCTTTAAAAATGAGGAAGGACGACGCGTTACCGTGAATGGAAATCGATACAGAACCATGTTAAATGAGTTTTTGTTGTCAAATCTTGAAGATATGGATATGGATGAAATGTGGTTTCAACAAGATGGTGCCACTTGCCATACAGCACGTGAAACAATCGACTTATTGAAAGAAACTTTCAACGACAACATTATTTCGAGAAATGGTCCGGTGAATTGGCCTCCGCGTTCGTGCGATTTGACGCCACTCGATTACTTTTTGTGGGGATACGTGAAGTCATTGGTTTATGTGGATAAACCTCAATCGATTGACGCTTTGGAAACCAATATTCAACGTGTCATTGCTGACATACGCCCTCAAATGCTTGAAAAAGTGCTGGAAAATTGGACCTCCAGAATGACATTTGTGAAAAATAGTCGTGGTAGCCATATGCCAGAAATTGTGTTTAAATGTTAAATGCCAAAAAATTATCTACCAAATAAAAAAAAATTTTGGTCATTTCATAATTTTATATGTGTTTTATTCAAAAAAAAAATCGGCAACCTCTTAAAAAAACACCCGTTATATGGTTCATGTGGTTTTTCATATAATTAAGTGATATAACGATGATTTCTTTTGAAAAATGCATTTTTAAAGTTGTTTGATGGATTTCATGGGGTAAATTAGTATCATATAAAAGGTAATAAAAATTCCTTTCGTCTTAAAAAAATTTGGTTCAATCCAACCACCCTCGACAAAGTAAGAGCCAAAAACTTACTTTCTCATGAAAGTTAAGCAGGGGACGTGTTTCAGAGTGGATGGGCCTAAATATTGGTATTATAAGAAAGGTGAATATTAGTTCTACACAGTCGTACTATTTTTATGGGCGTGACCTAATTTTAAGTTGTATTTGATTCATGTGGTACATGTGGTACATGATATACCATGATGCAGCTTTTGGCTAAACTCCATTATACGGTTTTCGAGATATGAGCTTTCGGACAAACCTCCTATGAAAGCCCCAACTGAGCAGATTTTGGAAATCTCCATCTTGTTTTCCGGAAATACCCCCTTTAGGTAGGAGGGGCAGCCAAAGTTTCGTTTTTTTTTCTTCAGAAAAATTAATTTTTCTAATATATTTGAAGGAGTTTTAGGGGTTAATTGATAAAAACTGAAAGGTAATATAGGTACGTATCCATGAAAAAAAATGTGACCAATCCAACCATCCTTGCCAGTAGTAGAGCCAAAAAACTGATTTTTCCATAAAATTACAAAAGGAGCGTTCGTAAAAGTGGGCGTGTCCTAAGTATAAGTACCAAATGAAAGATGAAAATTAAGTCTATGGCTGTCTATTTTTATGGGTGTGGTCGAATTTAAACGGAAGGTACATCAAATTAATCAATTAATATATATATTTAGAGAAGTTTTTCCTTTTAAAAGGCGTTTTTGTAAATTACGCACACATTGAAAAATACAGTGCGCTCAATTTTATATTTAGATTGGATATGGATTAATTTAATTTAATTCAATTTAACTTAATCAAAAAGTTCTTTGGAATTTGAAAACCGGATGTTTGGCTGGCTTTGACATTCGGATTCGGATTCCAATAAAAATACAGCTTATATATTTATTTATTTAATTTTGCTTTTGAAGAGAAAAGAGTGTTCGATTAGTATTCTTCACCATAAGCGCGAATTATAAAAAAAAAAAAAAAATACCCTTCACTTTGGTTCATGCTTGCACGAAAGTTATTTTTTGTAGTTGCCTTTCGGTGGATTCTCGGTGGAATCGAGCTGTCTCTTTCCAACTCACTAAAAACCTACATTTTTAGCTGGACATGACTTTCGTTCCCATGATCGAGTAGCCACGCTCTTACATATTAATGATTGGCCGTCGCCATTTTTTATATATTTTCACGAGCAGAGCACACAGTTCTATTAGTTCTGCGCGTCATATATTAATTTTGATAATTTATTTTAAACTGTGACTGTGCTTTGTTCAATAAAAAAGTATCCTTCGCTTTTAACCTATTAGAGAAAAATGTCGGAATATCGGTCTCGTTCAAGAGAAGGACGCGGAGAACGTGGTGGATATTCCGCTTCCAATGATGATGACCCACCAATGTCTCGGCTTTTTATTATTTGCAATAAATCTCATTCAGAAGAGGATTTTCGCGAAGCCTTCCATAAATATGGCGAGATCGAAGACATATGGGTTGTCAAAGACAAACAAACTCAGGAAAACAAAGGGATTGCATATGTTAAGTTTACAAAAACGTCTGACGCTGCAAAGGCTCAGGAGGATTTAAATGGCCAAGCTATAGGCCAATCAGATCGCCCACTGAAAGTTTTAGTTGCGGCAAAGTAAGTTATTCTGGTATTAAATTGTAATATGTATTAATCGTATCATGTGTTTCTGTTTGTTAAGTCGAAACCAGGGGTCCAACAAATCTGATAATGAACATGAAAAGTATGTTCGCTTATTTATTGTCGTTCCAAAGACAGTAACTGAAGATGAGATTCGAGAAGAATTTTCCCAATTCGGAAATGTCGAAGATGTTTCCATTGTAAAAGAAAGGCACACTGGAAATCCTAAAGGGTTTGGTTACGTGCGATTTGAGAGGTAAATTTGATTGTAGGACTTACGACTTTACTTAGCTTAAGAAAATTCAGTAATAGATATCTTTAACTTTAACTTATTTCAAATAGTATTGTATTACAATAAATCAATACTTGTTTGGTATATTAAAGAAATGGATGTTGCCCCATTGGCTAAACCATTCTTATTTACCTGCGTTTCACCCAGGGCTAGATTTGCTGGACTGTGGACAATAGATCTGCGTACACAGCGAAAAAATTCGTACACAGCTCACGTATCACACACAGCAAACACAAACACGCTGGACTTAGAAGTGGATGATGACTCACAATGGATACCTGAAACAAATTGTCACTAGTGCTATGCCTTTGTGACGAAAGACAAAAACTTTCTGTTCACCATTCATCAATTTCTGAGGAATTAGCTCATCAAATGGATCACAATGGATCACAATGGATCTTTGAAATAAATTGTCACAAGTGGTGTGCCTATGCGACAAAATAAGACAAATCTCCAGTAGAGACAAAAACTCTGTTCCCCATTCATCAACTGCTAAAGAATTAGATCCATCAATGGATCACAATGGATCTTTGAAACAAATTGTCGCTAGTGCTATGCCTATGCGACAAAATAAGACAAATCTCCGGTAGAGGACAAAAACTCTGTTCACTGTTTGATTGCTAACGAGACCGGAAGAACTGTTTTGTTTTAGCGCGAGTGCTGATGCGCAGCACAACCGTGCACGATGGCGTATGAGAGGACTTGACTTTCATTGAATACACAAATATTAGGAATATATTTTTACTATTTCAACTAGAACACTTTTTTTTATACACAATACCTTCAATATATGAACTCATCGATTCATTCTGCAATCATTAGGTCATATAATAGAGACTTTGGTGTATATAGATAGAAGAATAACATTTATTGCGAGCCCGAAGGGCGAAGTTAATAATCAGGTCAAACGAATTTTTTGACGTGAAACTGTAGAAAGGTAACGCAGATATTTACTTGAAGAAAGTTGAACGAAAACTATTATTACATTTTGTGAATATGCGATTAGATCGATCTTATTTTCATTTAGTTCACCAACCAACAATGGATGTTGGATGTTGGACAATGTTTCAACTATATCACTTCTTGAATAGCCGATGACATAGCCATATATTCTGCTGCAGTACTGGATAATGCAACCCCTGATTGCCTTTTGCTATTCCATGTAATTGCGCCATTTGACATTTTATAAACATAGCCAGTACATGAACGTCGTTTATAAACATCTGATGTCCAGTCAGCATCACAGAATCCGCTTTTAAATATCGCCTTTTTTAAATACTGCCTTCCAGTGAGCCAAACCGTAATTTGAATTGAATCCGCTCACATCGTTGACAGCAAATGAAATATCTGGTCGAGTACAGTGAGCCAAATAAAGCAGACTTCCAACTGCTTCTTGGTATGGAATTTTTCCGATATCTGGTCGAGTACATTGAGCCAAATAAAGCAGACTTCCAACTGCTTCTTGGTATGGAATTTTTCCGATTTTTCGTCTTCTGACTTTTTGTCAATCATTGCAATTGACGATTTTCGATTTGGATCGCTCGGAGGTCGACATTCCTCCATAATGAAACGTTGCAAATGTTCAATATATAAGTTTCTTGATCAAGTTCAATTTTTTCGTAGAACCATATCCAATTTTCGATTCCATTTTCGACCACCTTGTTTTAAGCCATAAATTGCTTTCTTCAATTTAAAAACGTGTTTGGTACCGTCATTGAATCCTTCTGGTTGATCGATATATATTTCCTCTTCCAGATAACCCTGTAAAAATGCTGTGACCACATTTATTTGATCAATTTTTATATTCCGTTGGACCGCGAGTGCCATTAAATATCGTATTGAAGAATAACGTACGACAGGTGAATGTGTCTCGTTGTAATCAATTCCATATTTCTGACTGCAACCTTTAGCCGCAAAACGAGCTTTATGTCTTGTGATTTCCCCCTTTTTTGTCTCGTTTCGTAACAAAAACCTATTTTGCATTTAAAGTTTTCTTTTCTTTGGGAAGGTCGACGAGTTCCCATGTATTATTTTCAATTAACGATGACATCTCTTCTTTCATTGCTAATCTCGCTTCATTTAGTGATCGGATCTGAATCTTCATTTGAGTTGCGCGATAAATACGTAACATAATCATAAAAATTTCGTGGTTTTAATATTCTATTCGTTCGACGCAATGTGATCGTTTGTTTTGGATCATCGCTGTCAGCAGAATTATCTAAATTATTACTATGGTATATAGGTACTATTGTCACCAGCACTATCTGAATCAGTGATGTAGAAATTTTCGTTGTTTTGAACGATACTATCCATACTTGTATCATGTATTTCTTTCGATACTTCTTTTTCCCTCACTTGATCTGAATTTTCCATGGCATCAATTTGGTCAACTATTGGCTCATGTCTTTCATGAAAAATAACATCTCTGCTGATCACTAATTTTCGCGTATTTTGGTCAAACCAACGATAGCCTTTTTTATTACTATCGAATCCAACCAATATCATTTGTTTTGATTTACGATCCAATTTCTTTCGTTTTTCGTCAGGAATATGCACCATGACCTTTGAACCAAAAATACGTAAATTCGATAAGTCAACCTTAATCCAAACCACATTTCTTCTGGCGTTTTGTCTTTCCATGTTGCACACACACTGTGATTAATGAGATAAGCAGCCATTTTGCACGCTTTTGCCCAATACGAATCACTTAATTCAGCATCAAAAAAATCGTACGATTCATTCGTTCGGCGGTTTCATTTTGTTGTTTGATGTTGAATTCCGTTTGCCTTTAAAAATTTATCGAATTGTCTTGAGCAATATTCGGTCCCATTATCCGTTCGAAGCTTCCTGATTTTACTTTCGATTTGATTTTCAATAAACATCTTAAACTCACTGAAAATATTTAAGACTTCTGATTTTTTTATCAAAAAATAGACAAAAATTTTCTTTCCATTGGACCAACCAAATCAGAATGAATTAGTTCCAAAATTTGCATTGATTTCTTTTCACTTTGGACAAATGGCTGTCTTCATTGTTTGCGTTCAGCAAACACTTTGTAATTAGCCAAACCAATTTCTTTTTGGTTGAAATCAATTCCTGTACAGCACCATCTCGCATCTGACACATATTTTGGAAATTCAAATGTCCTAATCGTCGATGCCATATATTAGCCGAATTCGCTTCAGCTCTTGACAACATACTACTCGGCATTTCATTTAAATTTATAAATTCCATTATCTGGTTTACATTTTGCAATTACTTCATCATCCGCGTCGTATATTGTGCATCCTTCTTTGTTGAAAATAACTTTGTTATTTTTCTGCACCAATTTGTAAACTGATAATAAATTTGCCGATAATCCGGAACGTGTAATACATCTTGGACTTCAATTTCCTTGTTGTTCAAGAAAAATTTTAACTTTACCGGTGCTTTTCACTGCCATTTTTGAATTATTATAATATATAATATTCGGCGCGACAGACCATTGCGGTCGAAGGCCTAACTTATCGCGACCATTTGTGCTGCGCATGATAATTTTTGGACACAAATGGAAGGGACCTACAATTTAAGGCCGGATCCAAACGGCGAATTAAGAAGCTTTCCCTGACAAGGTTTTTACTCTCGGAACGTTTGTCACCCATTCGCGAGAGGTGGGACACCGTGAAAAATACTTTTTGGTGTTGCTGGGATTCGAAACTGAATCTCCTGCTCAGCAGCCATGTGCACTTGCACTGAGCCACGGCGCCCACATTTAGCTTTAATTGATTTGATTGTTGATTTCGCAACTTCATTCAATAAAATTTCATTCGACGTCATATGATTCGAGGCTCCGCTGTCTAGATACCATTCATTTTCAATGTTGCCAATCAAGAAACATGTCGTGAATGCCTTTCTCAAATTTTAACCGTTGCTCGGCTTTTTCCTTACAGTACAATCAGCACTTTTATGGTTTTTACCGCCGCAATTGTAATATTTGAAGTCCTTTTGAAACTTCTTTTTATTTCCACCGATCGCCTTTTTGCTGAAAAATGCATTATTATTTTTACAAATGCCTTTATCGAATTCCATGTCAAGTAATTTCATTTTTATACAATCGGCGTTGACTTTTGTTGCACTCCCTTCGAAACTCATGATTAGTGGTCTGTATTCATCAGTCAAACCGCGCAACAAAATGCCGACATCCATTCATCATCAATTTTTTAATCCGATTGCTATTAATTTGCTTGCCATCGAAGTAATTTGACCGATATAGCTTTGCATATTTTCACATTGATCGAGATCAATCGATGTGAGTTTTCGTAGTAAACTAGCCTTGCGCAACCACCCATGATCTTCATATAGATTGTGAAAATTTTTCCATATTTCCATCGCTGTTTTACAATGGCGAATATGCACGTATAATTCCGGTTGAACCGACAAGCCAACATCGTTTTGGAGGTGCTCAATTTATCGGCATCTATCTCTTTTGCAACTAATGGGTTTTCTACCGATTTTTCTATGCAATCAGATAATTTTTTATATTCAAAAAAATTTTCGCTTCCACGCAATTTTTCAACCGTCCTTTTTTTCGTTCATATTTGAATAATGCAACAAATGCTTTATTTTGCAACGAATGCCCACAGTTTCGATAACTGTTTTTCTATTATTTTTCTCCAACGAAAAAATTTACGTCGGCGATATATTCCTGGTAGACTTGAAATTCAAAGATCGTACGCTGTTTATACTCGGTACCATAAATATAAATCACAAAGCGTCGGCTGAAGATGTTAAACTATGTCTTTATCAATCGCTCCTGCCATATTCAGCAAAATTGTTAGACGTCAAACCAACGGCCGTGTGTCCCGACACAGAGTTTGTCCACTCGTATATATCGACTTCTACCAGTCAGAATTTGATGGTAATAGTTTTAAAACAATTGTTTAGATCTCGAATTGCGATAGCGTTATTTTGAGTGTAGGGGTAGTTTTAGGAAGAAAAAAACAGACCATAAATTTTCAAATTTTTCTGTTAAATTCTCTAATCGCAGATACATATGTCTATATAAAAATGTTGGACCAATTGACACAGAACTTGGACAATATGTTAGTTAAGTCTGCAGGTAGGTTTCCCGATAGGTAGGGCTTTTGTCGTGATATTTAAATTGTTTGTATATATGTATAGATTTGGCTCAAATTCACAAAATTCTTAAATATATAATAAGTTTGCTGATCAAATTTGAACCCGCTAAGTGGCGTTTTAGTCGAGATATTTACGAAAAGCTATATTTATTGATATTTGTTCATATCAGAATGAATGTACGTCGGCTATGATTATTAAAATGTTTACAATTATGTTGAATTCCGAAAAGTGGCGCTTTATTCCTACTTTTGAATTTCTTGGTCGATTTCGTTGTCGACATTTGAGTAGAATTTTTGCATGTAGTTAAACCTTGCACATAAACAAATTGATTGAATGTAAATAAAAATAATTTATCGTTAGTAGATTTTTTTTTGGGCATGGAATGATGACGGGACTTAACCAGTCTTGCGAGCTATAGATATTGATGAGGGTGATGGATGGTAATCGGTGTGGTGGGTGGTCGAAGGGAACGGAATCGTTGTGTTGACTGTCTTTATTGTTATCGTTAGTAGTTTTTTTTTTTTGGGTTGGGAGTAGTGTGTTTATGACGGGGGATGTTGATGATTGTTTGGAAGGGGGTCTCGGTAGGGGAGGAAATGGGCGATAGGGTAAAGTCTGGATGGATGGTAATCGGTGTGGTGGGTGGTCAAAGGGAACCACCCAAATTGGCGGTGTTTTATATGTGGGAGGCTATGGATATTTATGGGGTTGATGGGATGGTGATTGAGGCGATGGGTGGGTAATGAAGCCACGAGCAAGGCCGATAACTTCACCTAGTATGTCTATAAAATTTGAAAAAAAAATCGGGTACTTTTTTTAAAAAATGAACGTGCCCCGACCCCGGGTCTGATCACTAACAAATTTTTACAAAAAGTATTGTCCATCGGAGATGCACATGCTAATAAAATTTGAAGAAAATCGGATACTTTTTTATAAAATTTGTAAAATTTGACCCCAAGGCCCGATCATTTTTACAAAAAGCGTTGTTCATCGGAGATACACATTCGTGTATAATTTGAAGAAAATCGTTTAAATTTTATAAAAAACACATGTGTGGAAAGTTTGAATAAAATCGAACTTTAGGATTGGGTTAAAAATTGATCACAAGATTCTACCAGCCAGCCAGCCAGCACAGAAAAATGAACAAGACAGATGTAAAGCTATGAAGAACACCTTTTAAGCGCATGGCTACTGAGCTGGGGTTCGGGGTTCGAATCCCAGAACACCAAAAAGTATTTTTCACGGTGTCCCACCTCTCGCGAATGAGAGTAATAACTTTCGCAGAAAGCCAATTCGCCGTTCGGATCCGGCCTTAAATTGTAGGTCCCTTCCATTTGTGCCCAAAAATATACATGCACAACACAAATGGTCGTGAGAAGGTAGACCTTGAACCGCAACGGTCTGTGGCGCCGAATATTGTTATTAGTATTTATTTGTGCACGACAGCGTGCGAAAATTACATATACATACATAGAACATATTGCGTTTTCGATCTTTTCTTTTTCTGTTTTTACGTTCACACTAAAAATTCAAACAAAAATGTATGCACTGGAAGAACGTATTACTGTGATGATCATTAAAAACATAAGTATTGGTTTTGCTCTACAAATCTTTTTTACGAAAATAACTATAAATTATTGAACTTTGTTCATAAACAAAAAATTTGTTTATGCATATAGGGTTAATTTCCATAGTCAGATATGCAAATGAGTCCAACCTGCATAAAACCAATGTTCCGAATTCCGGCTATGTGAAACATGATCCCAGATTAATTGCATTTCACCTTGAACTCAAAAACAAACAGGTAGCGCAGCAATGGGAATGTGTTTCGCCTATCCGAAATTCGAAACCTATTTCGCAACTAAGAAAAAATCTTGTGACAGTCACTGCGTGTGCAAACTGACTGCAATCGTTGCAATATTTGTACCAACAAAAATTTAACATGAACCTCGTCAACTTTACTTTAAATATGTATAATGTGTAATGCATCATATAATTTAATTGCAAATGTTCAATTTTATTCAATACAAAACCAACATTTCAGTATTAACACTCCGCGTCACTTGAATAGTAACGCTTGTGAAGTAGGTTTATATTGTGCTTTTTATAAAGATGACAAATCCATAAATAGAATAATGCAGAAAGTACCGTTAGGTTATTTCTTTATGCTTTTTCTTATCTATATAAATAAAATTGAAATACTATTAATTAGAACCGCATCACTTGAGAACGTCTGGACCGTTTTAGATCATTTTAAATGCTTTTATATTAACTTTCCTGTCTCTGTTTTTCTGTCGGTTTATATGTCATTCGTCACGCTTTTTTTCATTCCAAATCTGTGAGTAAGTCTCGTACGCTTTTTTAAGTTAGTACTTTTTTAAGTTAGTACTTTTCTGGGTATCGTTTGGTGGTCCTCAGGTAGGTCTTGAGGTGGGTTTTAAGGTGAGTCATGATGAGGCCTTCAGGTGGGTCTAGATGGGGTCTTGAGGGGGTTTACAGAGGGTTTTGAGTGGGATGTTGATCGGCTTTTCGGTTGGTTTCTAATGCGTATTGAGATGATGTTAAGGGAGTATTAAAGGGGTTACAGCGGCGGTCTTGAGGGTTTTTAGGTGTTCTAAAGTGTGGTCTTGAGAATGTTTTGAGGGGGTCTTAAGGGAATCTTAAAGTGGTTTAAGGGGGGTCTTGAGGAAATATTGATGGGGTCGTAACGATCCTAGCGGGGTCTTGAGGGTGATCTTGATAAAAATTATTAAATAAAAAAACTATTTTTTTTGCTAAGCATTTGATGTTCTTTAATCTTGTCATAAACCTCAAATGCTCATTACGGTTCTTTTAAATTATGTGATATTTCCATTAAAAACATTCCAGCAATTTTCATTTATTTTATATGAGTTCTATTTGCTCCAGATCTACCACCTATTTTATTTTCTACCTTTTAGGGGGCTAAGTAGTTATGCTTCAATAAAAGCATTTTTTTTTTTAAAAGTTTTTTTTTGTTTTTTTTTTATTTCTTCTATTAACCCTAGAAGGGTAATCATATTTTTTAGTACATTTAAGGTAATCATTCGTCGATTCGACGAAGTAATATTGAACTCTAATTTTCCGGAAAAGTTTTTGACAAATTCTTATAAATTTAAATAATAATTTATGTTTATTAGTCCCTTTTTTAAATAAAAATCCGAAATAGTTGTTTTTTTTAATATGTGATTTTCTATATTTTTTCAAATGTTCTTTGAACACTTTTATTTTTGAGATCAATCAGGTTTTTTTCAAAAAAAAAAAAAAACAACCCATAAAAATTAAAATTTTTCATCTAAATTCTCTAATTGCAGAAATTGATATGGGAGCCCCTCGATCCTGGGCCATTTTTTTTTATTGTAGGAGAAAATCATAGAAACAGACATTTGACATCAGATGTTAAAATTGAAAAAGCTCAGATCATTTTATTCTGAGCACTTAGAGCACGCTCATACTCTGAGCAAATAAGAAACACGAACATTTATCTTGAGAACTCTTTGACTGCTCTGAACTAATTTATGAAAACGCCAAATGACAGAATATTGCGAAAACTTGTTGTTCTATCTGTAAGTTGATATCGACAACAAAAAACGACATCAATAAAAATAAAAGTCAGTAAATAAAAATGTAAGTTGAATTAAGCATAAAACATTTATGTCTCGTTTCTTTTGCTGGGTTCATTTGTGCGTGAGCTAAGATTTCTCTCTCTCTCTCTCTCTCTACCACCAAAACCATGCAGCGCAGCCGACTGCGCAGCACACACCGCACACAGTCCATAAAGGGCGACGAATATCTGATGCCAGTATAGATATTTAAAAAATGTATAAGGGCCTTGCGGCCGAACCCGGGACCCGATCACTACCAAATTCGAAAAAGTATTGTTTATTGGGTATACACATGTGTGTAAAATTTGAAGAAAATCGGGTAAATTTTTTAAAATTTTTGTATGGAAGCCCCCCGACCCCGTGGCCCGAGGTGCCTCAAAATTTAAAAGTGTTGTCTCCGGAAATACACATGTGTGCCAAATTTCAATAAAATCGGGCTGTAGGAAGTGGGTTAAAAAATGATCGCAAGAATTCATGACAAATCCACAAACCCACAAGCCCACAAGCCCACAAACCCACAAGCCCACACGGGCAAGTGAAGTTAATATAGAGAATTTAAAAAAAAAGCGTATACATTTCATAAAAAAGTTGAAACTTAAAAATTACTTCACTATATATAAAAAATAAAAAAAAATCACAAAAAAAAATTTATTTTATGCAAAATTCAAATTAATGCTTTCCGCACATGCCTCGTTGTATCTACCACATGTTGACTTAGTCATACGTCGTCTTATGTACGGACAATATTTGCAAATTTTTCTGTTTTTTATTTTTATTGAACTTACGTTGTCCTCTGTTATGGGTTCTTTACTCTCGGTGCTATTATTTTTAATATAAGCCAAAATCCTGGCATGTAAATTTGGTGCTTCTAAGCGCTTCTTCATCCAAGTCGCGAATGCAGCCTCCGTTTGACTGGCTTCAATATTCAAGATGCCGTAAAACATAAATATGAGCCATCTATTAAATTTACGGGAACGTGACATGTTTCTACACATGTTTTCGGGACATTTCTGAACAAAAATTTCCCACAAATATCTTACTGGTTCTAATTTGTCAGTATAATATTTGGTCTCATAGATTTATCATCAAACCGCAAACACCTGATAAAAAATTTATATCGAGCTTCACTTATTGTGGAAATGTACCTGTTTCCAGGGTAGGAGCAATCAAAAAGTTCCTCAGTTGCCAGATGATTATCTTTTAGTGCGCCTGTCAAAACTAAAATTCCTATAAGAGCTATTATTGCAGAACTATTCGTCAACCTTATAGTGGCATTTTCGACTTCAAAGTCTGACTTTTTGGTCTTAATCTGAATAAAATCGGGTTTTAGGCAGTGGGTTAAAAATTGTTCACAAGATTTTACTAGCGAGCCAGCCAGCCAGCCACGGACACACGAAGTTAATATAGAGAATTTAAAAAGTTTTTGTATATTAAAAAATCTAATCGAACACAAAAAGTTACATAGAAGGTAATGTTCGTCATTTCGACGAACATTTGAACCATTTTTGGACAAAAACAACACTTTCCCAAGCAATTAAGCCAACGAACGCTCGCATACTACAAGAACTCAGTCTCAGTGTGACAGTCATCGAGTGCGGATATATTGTAACAATGTCTAATTGCGATATTTACTGTATCAGTTGTTCACGGCCTGTTTTAAATAACAAAGCCGTTGTGTGCAAATTCTGCGGGAATTGCTATCATAAAGTATGTTCCGGGCTGGATGATAAATCCTGCGATGTTCTAATAAATAACGATCGATTATTTTTTTCTTGTATCAATTGCGCCAAAACGTCGTCAGTGTTCATGATAATGCTCTCTGATATATCTAAAGAGCTAGCAGAATTAAAAATAAAGTTCAATGACTTTGTAGAGGACAAAAGTGGTAACAAATTATCTCTTTGCACTAGTGTACAAAAGGTGAATGACCTCCGTGTTAATAAAAACATAACAACAGATGGTGCGACGCTCTGCTCTGCGACCGCTCCAGCCTTGGCTGCTGCTGAAGAAGTGGACATCACTCTATCTCCTTCTTTTGCATCGGTTGTTGCAACTGCATCTAATAAAAATGATCAACATTTTTCTACACCATCCGCTCTACCTTCTGCACGTACTTTTGACACAGTTATTGCTGCTTCTAGCTCCCAAAATATTAGACGCAATACTGTGAAAAATAAGACAGTTGTTAGGACGCGGAAAAATAAAGAGATCATAAAGCAAGTTGTCGTCGATAATGACAACACTGATTTAAAAGTGGTACAAGCTTTGAAATGGGTTCATGTATCATCGTTTGCCTCGACGACTTCTACGGACGATATAATAAAATATGTCAAAAAAAGAGCAAGCATAAATGAGTGTCATATGCGGTGCTATAAACTTTTAAAGAGAGGAACCGATGAAAACTTACTCAAGAGTATAAATTTTAAATTGGGGATCTCATCATCGCTTTATGATCAGCTGTTCAAACCTGCTCTTTGGCCAGTCGCTGTAAGAGTTCGTCCGTTCCGCTTTATGCCAAAAAACGTTGTGCCAGCAGAAAACGACAGAACAAAATAACAATAGATTTCTCATCTGCTGGTGCAGAAGCTGTTTCTGCTTATTCTTGTGTGTTTGCAGAAAACAACAAATACAAGAATATCAATAACCATTCTACCAATAGGACCAATACAATCAATGCACTTGTTAACTTCGATTCCTTCTCTGTTTATTACCAAAATGTTGGCGGATGTCGCACTAAGTTAAGAGAACTCTTTACTGCGATTGAAGACTGTTCATACAATGCTGTAGCTTTAACTGAGACCTGGTTACATGATGCCATTTATTCTTCAGAAATATTTAACTCCGATTTTATCGTACACAGAAAGGACCGAAATGCTGATCTCTCTGGACATTTAAGAGGCGGTGGAGTATTGTTTGCCCTTAGATCTGTATTCAATAGTAAGGAAATAATTTTACCCGATCACATAAGTCTAGAAATCGAGCAAATATGTGTTCAATTATGTGTTATTTCTGATAAAAGAGATCTAATAAAAATATATTTTTTTATCAGTTATATACCACCCAGCAGTACAATTGAAATTTATAATGCTCATATAATCAATCAATTATCAAATATCAATCATCAATTACATAATAGAATCTTTCGATGAAAATTCATTTGCTGTGGTAATAGGTGATTTTAATCTAGGAAACATTGAATGGTCATTTTCAAATGAAGAGAAATGCCTTTTGCCATATAATTTATCTAAAACTATTGAAATTGAAACCATTGATAAAATGTTTTCAATGAATTTTATACAAATTAATAATATTAAAAATAGCTTAAACAGAACTTTAGATTTAATTTTTATTCATAAGGAATTGGAAGCTACACTTTGTGCAGCTGACTTTCCCTTATTAATGGATGGAATACATCATAAGTGTATTCTTATAAACTTTAATTTTAGTATATTTTCATATATTGATACAGCATATAATAGTACGATTAATTACGATTACAACTTTGTAAAAGCAGATTACAATGCAATAAATCATTACTTAGCAACGGTTAAGTGGGATGAAATTTTCGCGAACTTAAACTTAACATCTCGTAATGAAGTTTTTACTAACACTATTTTTCGTACATTCCATTTATTCATTCCTAAAAAGAAGTTTCTGTATGGAAATAAGCCAGTTTGGTTCAACAAAAGTTTAAAAAGATTAAAAAATATTTTAAATAAAATGCAAAAAAACAACCATTCGGACAGTTCCCTGCGTATGAATTTTCTGTGATTACGTAAGGAGTATGAATTCTTAAAAGATTTTACTTATAAACAATATCGTCTTTCTATTGAAAATAATATAAGGCTTAATCCAAAGTTTCTGGTCTTTTTTGAGTAGCAAAAAAAAGTACTTTGGCTTGCCATCTAATATTTCTTACAAAAATAATGTATCCAGCGATTTAAGTGTCGTATGTAATATGTTCGCATCTTGTTTTCAGTCAAATTATGCTAACCCCTGTGTCGATTCCGATAATGTCGAATATCTCGGGCACCAAATAACAGATATTGGTCAGCTTTTTCTTACTGAGGAGGAGGAACTTCAACACGGCTTTGTAGGAGGCCGATCAACTGGATCCAATCTAGCCTTATTCTCAAATTACTCTTTATCAGAGCTTGAAAACAACCACCAGGTTGACGTTGTTTACACTGACTTCTCGAAAGCTTTTGATCGAGTCCAGCATGTTAACTTAATAAAGAAAATGAAGTTAATGGGCTTTCATGGAATTTTTTTAAAATGGATATCCAACTACTTAACTGACAGGAGGCAAGTAGTTAAAATTGGCTCAGTTTATTCTAAAATAATCTACTCGATCTCTGGTGTCCCACAAGGAAGCCACCTAGGTCCCTTATTATTTATATTATTCATAAATGACTTACCACTTTACATTCAACATGTGAAATGTTTGTTATATGCTGATGATGTGAAGCTTTACTTTTCCATAGATTCAAGGATAGATTGCCTTAAATTGCAATTAGATATCAACAATGTTGTTAACTGGTGTAGAAAAAATGACTTACACTTTAATACAAATAAATGTAAGGTCCTTACATTATCGAGAAAGACGCAGCTCATAATAAATGATTATTATATTAGTAATGTACCGCTCACCAGAGTTTCCAGCTTTTGTGATTTGGGTGTATACTTTGACTCTAATTTAGATTTCCATCAGCATTATCAATATATTATTGCAAAAGCGAACAAAATGTTAGGATTCGTTAAACGAAATTCAAAAGATTTTCATGACCCTTACACGGTTAAATCGCTGTATATGTCTTTGGTAAGACCTATCTTGGAATATTGTAGCATTATCTGGTCTCCTTATTATGCAAATTATAACCAACGTATTGAACGCGTACACAAAAATTTTACGCGTTTTTCAATTCGCAAACTAGGTTGGAATGCGGAGCTTCCAGCTTTTAATGCAAGGCTCTTACTTATCGATCTATTTTCGCTACAATCACGAAGAAAATATTTTCAAATTATGTTCATTAGGGATATTCTCATGTACCATATACGCTGCCCTGATTTATTGCATTTGATTCCGCTTTATGCACCATCACGGTGCTTAAGAGATAGAGATTTTTTGTACATTTCCATCATAGAACCAACTATGGTAAACATGAGCCAATAACAAATGCTTGCATATCTTACAACAAATATTGCATTGATTTAGACCTCGATATTATATAGGGATTTATTTAAAAATAACTTGTTAAAATTGCTAAAAATATCTCATTAGATTTAAGTATATAAATTTTGTATATATATATATATATATAACGCCATCGGAGAGAGTAAAGAGATAATTGAAAAATAAAATTGATGTTCGTCGAATCGACGAAGATTACCCTTCTAGGGTTAATGCGAATGAGGCAATAATGTATTATTTCGTATTTTTTGTATTAATGCGAATTAGGCAATAATTTGCCGTTCCATATATTTTAAGTTTGTATTCTTGTAATGCTAATTAAGTAATATTAGTCTTCAAAATACTCCCGTTCCGTTAGGGAATAATAAATCACTCGTTTTTTATCATCCAAAGTTTTTTTTTAACTTCGTTTGGTCAGCTATCCCCCCCCCCCAGCGGTAAGGTGGGTAACTAATAGGACATTATACAAGATATATGGGTACAAGAACCGACTTATATCCACAACATTAGTCAAGGTACATGCACCTTGAATATTTTGTTGGAACAAAAGAGTTAACAGACTTTTTAATTTAGTGCTATTGAGAAAGCACACAAAATGGATCTATGATAAAAAAAAACTATCAATAAATAATACATTTGTTTTATATGATCTATGTTGTTTTGTTATTAAATAGGAGCACATTATAGCGCCATCTAAAACGAGGCTTATAAAAGTCATACGTTCTTCCAGTACATACATGGGATCTTGTGTGTGGATAATCACTCCTTTCGGTGCGCGGAGAACCGATCGTCGTTGAAAAGATATCGATTTGTAGGTCCCTATGCAGATAGTGTAAATGTGATTATCGCTTTTAAATGATATAATAACTTAAACAAAACAAAAATACATATATCTGTTCATATAACTTACTTAAAAATCTTTGAAAGATGGATAATGGTAAATGATAACTTGTTTTTGATCTTTGTCTTAATGCTATCTAGAAATCTTGAGTTATAGCTTCGTCTTGATCGGACGTATAACCGGCGAAATTAGTGAATAAAGATTTTACGATACGATAAATGAAATACATATTATAAAGAAGTGAGAATGAGAGAAAAAAAAGCTATAAAAAACAATACAATACAATGCTATTATACAAAAAAAGATTTTACAAAGTTAATCAAAAAAAGAGTGAATAAAACAAAATAACAAAAAAAAAACTCTAAAATGTCGTCGTGGACCGTGAACCGCTGAAACCGTGCCATGCAAGTAAAATACAAAATACAAAGACGAACACAAAAAAAGGCCGATAAAAATTAAAATTTTTCTTGTAAATTTTCTAATCGAAGATACAACATGTGTATAAAATTTGAAGAAAATCTCGGGTATTTTTAAATTAGTATTGGTGCCCCCCGATTCCGGGCCCGATATCATTACCAAATTTTTACAAAAAGTGTTGTCCATCGGAGATACACATGCGTATGAGAATTGAAGAAAATCGGCCTTTTTTTATAAAATTTGTGTGGGTACAATGGGGCCCGATCGCTTTCGAACTTTTACAAAAACTTGTTAATCGTAGATAGATAGATAGGGCTTCCTACAGCCCGATTTTATTGAAATTTTGCACACATGTATATCAAACATGAATAATTTTAATTTTTATATTTCTATATTAACTTTCCGAAGACCGATTTTATTCAAATTTTGCACATTTGTGTATTTCCGATGACAACACGATTAAAAAAATAAAAAAACAACCCATAAAAATTAAAATTTTTCTTGTAAATTCTCTAATCGGGGATACACACACACACACACACACACACACACACACACACACACACACACACACACACACACACACACACACACACACACACACACACACACACACACACACACACACACACACACACACACACACACACACACACACACACACACACACACACACACACTCACACACACACACACACACACACACACCACACACACACACACCCACACACACACACTGCGTGCTCGTTTTGTGGCAAAATCATTCACCAAATGACGCAGCGGCAGCGAACAGAGCTGCTCACAAAGCACAGAGCTCAGACTTTGCCGTGATCTGATGCGATATAGCGATATTTAAAAATTGTATATTGGGGTCCCCAAGGGGCCGATCGCCTACAAATTTTTACAAAAAGTGTTTTCCATCGAAGACACACATGTGTACAAAATTTAAAGAAAATCGGGTAAATTTTGTAAAATATTTGTATGGGAGCCCCCTGACCCCGCGGCCCGAGGGGCCTCAAATTTTAATAGAAAGTGTTGTCATCGGAGATACATATTTGTGCAAAGTTTGAATAAAATCGGGCTTTGGAAAGTGCGTTTAAAATTGATGACGAGATTTGGCCAGCTAGGCAGAAACACGTGGGCACGTAAAATTAATACAGAGAACTTAAAAAACAACCAACAACGCTGTATTAAAAATCAAAATTGAAGAAAACTGTTGGTAAAACAAGTAAATGTAAAAAACTTAGTTTTTCGGTAACAAACTTTTATGTATACATTGACACACGCCATACAGTTCTTTATTATTTGGTAATAATCGCCAAAATATCTATTTTTGAGATCGGGGTTATTTCAAAGTATATCAAATGCACTTAGACTCACAGAATTTAGGTGGTGTGGAAGGTGGTTAAGAAGTCGAAAAAAAAAATTTAAACCCATCACACGCGCCACACACGGAATATAAAAAATGCTATTTTGGACTTAGACATTCATAACTTGCACTCTCTTCGCCATCTTGCTGAGTAAACGAAACCTTACCCGTCAATTGCCGACGGGTAGCAAAGTTATAGTGTCGGTTACAAAACTTTGCAAATAAAACGCAACATTGTTATAGGGCATTGATTTGGGATTGCGACACTGCAACTATGTTGCAATGCTGTGTAACTAAGCTGTGAAGTGTTCACTTTACAACACCCATATGATCCTTATATTGAACTGTTCACTCGTCTCGTTAAGAGAGGAGTGACAGCTCAACGCCACCTTAGATTTCAGTGAGATCACCTCCAACGATTTATGGCCGCCTGACTGTCCACATAAATGATAATCTTCTTTGAAGATAGTACATTATGCTTCAGCGTACTCATAACCTCTTCAATCGCTATCACCTCAGCCAGGTATACGCTGCAGGATCAGGTAGACGGACAAAGATGCTTATATTCAGCTTGTCACAGAAGACTTCTGCTCCTACTTTACCGTCTAGCTTAGAACAATCCGTGAAAAACTGTATTGTTTCGTTATGGGTTACGGATTCACTCTTCCAGTCTTCTCTGAAGGGGATTTTTGTCCGAAAACCTTTTTGAAAGCATAACACTGGTGTTATGTAATCAAGTTTCGTCAGCTCTTGCTTTAGCGATTTAGTTATGGTCGAGTGCCCCTTTTGAAGACATTTCGACTGATTGACAGCTAACAGTCACGTAGCTGTAATTTAGTGTTGGCGGATCAACTGTTGGAATTTTACATTGCTGGTGAAAAGGACAAGCTCTGTCTTATCTCATGTCTCATGTCTTTTGGGTAGCCATGTGAGCTTTTTACCCGCCTTCGGTATAAAAACTATCTTGACTTCCTTCCAAGCCCTAGGAATGTATGTCAGCTTTATACACCCTGTGAAAATTGCCTCTAACAATGGGAGTATCCACTCCGAGTTATTCTGAATTTCCGCAGATCTGGGCCAGCCGATTAAAGGGTTTGAAACCGCTTATCGCCCTCTGGATTCGCGTTTTGTTCGCGATCCCTTTCGTTTGAATCGACTGAGATTCCAGATGTTGCTACTCATTTCTGATTCACACACCCGAGTTGAGTCAGGAAAGTGAGTCTCCATGAGCTGTTCCAACGATTCCTCACTCGAGATTGTCCATTAACCATCCGGTTTTATTAAATAACTTGGAGTGGTTTTTGTCATAGAGAGAAACTTTCTCCGAGGCCCCTTCCATTTTGTCACAGAAGAGCCTCCAAGACTTCCTTTGTGCCTTTCTTATTTCCCTCTTATAATTTCTGAGATGTTCCTTGTAGGATTCCCAAGCCAGAGCCAGTCTCGTTCTTTTGGCTTTATTAAAAGCTTTCCTACTTGCCTTCTGATAGGTCCCCAACTCCGCGGACCACCAACTTGGCTTTTGTTTGCCCCTTGGTTTTATCACAGGGCAGGCGGCATCAAAGGAGCGATTCATGGCACCTGTTACACTTTCTACCATGGTATCTATCTCCTCTATAGTGAAAGTGGGCTCTTGCCCAATATTACATATACCGAGGTTCGTATTTAGTAAGTATTAAAAAAATGACTCACCTCTCTCATTTAAGTCGGTGCTGTCCCATACTGTGTGATGAGCATTACCATCGCATCCTAGGATCGCCCCAATTTTCCTTTTCTCTGCATCAGAGATGAGCTCCTCCAGTATTTCTGGCGTAGTCTGCTTTTCCCGGTCCATGTATGCAGAAACCAGCCAGAATTTTTTGTTTTCGACTTCAATGCTGGCCGCAGTTATGTCGCCGTCACTATATTGTGATAAAAGGAATATATGCAGGTTAGTTTTACCCAGAATACGATAATTAATCTTCTCTGACTTACTAGAGTATAGGACTTTATATCCTTTAAGTCCGAGCCCACAGATCTTAGCTCCATTTATCCATGGCTCTTGGATTAGGACGAGATCTTCCCCCGTTTTTGCTAATCTAAGTAGAAGAGCTGCCGAAGCAGTTTGGTATGGTGAAGATTTATCTGAATTATGCTTAAAATCTTTCTACTTACCTTCGCCCTATCATTAGCACTTATGCTTATTCCGTCTCCGAGGATCCGCTGGCACGTTCCGTCTCGTTCCCCTTCAACTCTATTACCGTCTTGTTGACAGCGCTTTCTTCCATGGAGTCCGAAAAGTTTTCCTCGTCAGGCTCCACGGCAAAAAGGTTGCCCATCCTCGATACCAGAGAGGATTCGCTGGACCGACTATCAGCATCTAGGGCAAGCCCGATATCATCAGGGCAGTCGGGACCCCCGTTATCGGAATCTTCTTTACCCTTGTTGACATCGTCTGTCTTATAAACCTTGAGAGTTATCGACCCGTAACCGAAGATAATAACTCCCTTAGTCTTTGCTAGAGGAGCCAGGGATGCCTTGTTGATAACCATAGTTGATCATCTAAAGTTACTCTTAGCCTCCTCTTGTTTCACGATCTTCCAATTTGATGTCGGAAGATCTGGATTGCTGACTACGATTATCTTTATAACAGCTTTAGCGTCGGTAGGAAGCCAGACGCGCGCCCATGGCCTGCTAGGAATTTCTTACCTGCTTACGGCCACAAGCTTTGCTGCTGGCCACACTTCAACCACTTCGGCAATCGCTTTTTTATAGAGATCAACCGATCTCTGATCCGAGCACGCCGTCAGCTGGACGCGTCCTTGATACCAACCTGCATCTCTGCAGGAAGGGGGAGGTCCTGGATTCTCTTTCATAAACTTTAGGAAAATGGAGATTAGCGCGTTGAACACTGTCTTCCATTTTCCCGGCGTGATCCCTCATCCTCATTAGTCATGACTATTGTCAATGACGACTAGCATTAACCCGTGCTCTTTGATGACATCAGTAAACGATTTCGTCTTATGCGTCTTAAGAGCCACCGGTGGAGTCTCCGCTCGCACCTTAGCTCGTTTACTGCTTCTGGCTTCAACCTCTTCCTAAGACCTTTGCCTTTTGGCCCTAGATCCTTGGCGGGTTTTTTTTTTATACCTTCCGCAGTTAACCTCGCCCATGCTACGGACTCCTTTTGTCTCTTCGTTAGCTGCTCCTCAGGGATATCAGTCAACTTTTTTAAGACTTTAAAAGCCGCGCGGCGATCCCGGTACCGTTTCTTCGTCGGCGGTATATTGCGTGACCCGTTATCTGCTTTACTTTTGCTGATGGTACTGGTCCCTGGTTTATGGGCCTTAGGATCCAACACTACCTTACTTTTAGCGGCCGGCCGGACCTTAACGGTAAGAGCCACTTGCCACGCTTTATTCCAGCCTTTGGTGAGTGCTGGTCTCGTTTTGTTTCGGCATTTGGTGAGTGTTGGTCTCGGTTTTAGAAAAACATTTTTTTGTGTTCTGCATTTTGAGTCCCACGAGTGTCGGAGGACGAGTGGTCCACCCGCCCAGAGATCCGCATACGCAGGTAAGGCAGGATACATCTAGAGGTCGCCAGGTACCTAGATGGCTCCGATAGAGACTGGGCTATTTATGGGCCCCCAGTCTGATCGATTCTTGGCTCGGGTCGCATGACACCTTGATCCGGCCCATTTGCTGACATTTAGCGTGACCCGCTCCGCACCTTCCGCTCAATTGCAAAACTATAGCAGTAGTCTACTATACGACCGCTTTTTATTCCCTTAATCAGGTGTGGATGATATCGGCTCGAAATCGGGACAGGTGGAGAGACTTTTTGCGGGAGGCCAGGACCGGACCCCGGTTGTAGAGCCAAATATGATGATGAAACAGGTGTTTTACATGCATAGGCTTATTTATCTTTTAATCTGTGACTTAATACCGCGCCCCGCCTACTCCATACTGTGATGCATCAGTAGCAAGAATCAGAGGCAGTTGTGGATCGTAATTCGTTAAACATTTATCTGATTGTTTTTTATTGTAATTTTTGAACAGGGCATCTTTGCACTTTTCGTGCCACTTAAGTAAATTGTTGATTGGATACAAAACCAAAATCAAAATAGTCCGTAATAATTTATCTGTCCTACAAACGCGCGCACTTCGTCTTTGTTTTTTGGCTCAGGCATATTAGTTATTGCATCTATTTTATTTTTCATTTTATGAAATCCTAATTCATCTATAACATATCCGCAATATTCTCTACTATCTGCTGCGAAAAATTTACATTTGTCTTTATATATTCTTATATTTAAATTATTTAATCTTTTAAGTACTTCGTTCAGTCTTTCTAAATGGGTTTCCTCATTAGGGTCCTGTTATATTTATGTCGTCTAAAAATATTGTGATTCCGGGAAGTCCTGTCAACATTTTTTCTATTTCCCGTTGCCATATTGCGGGATCTTAAGCTATACCTTACGTCAACCGCTGAGGTTTATATAACCCTTAATGCGTATTCGAAGTCAATATTTCGCGATCAGCTTTCTTAACTTCTAATTGCAAATACGCTTTTGTTAACTATATTTTGAAAAACTTTTTTCCGCCCGCCATGGAAGAAAAGAATTCATCAATTTTAGGTTATGGATATTCGTCTATTATCAGATTTGGGTTGACAATTATTTTGTAATCTCCACAGATTCTAACATTCCCTTCTAATTTTAGAATTGGTACAATGGGAGTCGCCCATCTACTACCATTAAGTTTTACTAAAATACCGTTCACTTCCAATTCGTCTAACTCTCTCTCGCCTGCTTCCCTTACTGCAAAATTAACTGGCCTTGTCCTTATTAAAACTGGTTTAGCATTTGGCTGAATATTAATTTGTGCCTGAATATTTAGAATATGTCCTAAATTTTCTGAAAATAAATTTTTAACATTCTTTATAAATTTCTTAACATTTTTTTCTATTTTATTCGAAATATCTTGCAAATACAATTCCTCAATATTATTAATCTCTGTGTTTCCTAAAATTTGATTCCAATTTAAGTTCAAAAAAGACATTCGAGGCCTAAAAGCAGGTGCTTATTTGAATTCACCACGTACAATTTTAGCTTCTTATTTCCAATGTTAGAATAAACAACGGCGTCAATATAACCGAAAATGTTAATTTTATTATTGCAATAACTCGTGAGTTCCGTATTGGTTTTCTTTAACTCCAATTTTTGAAATTATTTTAATGAGTCTTTAAAATTAATTATCGATACTGGGGAACCACTATCAATCTCAAAATTAATGGTTTGATCGTTAACCTTAAGGCAAACTTTAGATCTACATTTTTTATATAATCTATATTACATATATCTTTTATATAATCTATATTACATAAATAATTCTTCTATTTGACTTTTGACCACTACTAAATATCCACGTCAGTGAAGTTAGAGTTAGATTAAGATATTTTATTAAACATTTAAGTAATATACAATTTTAAAACTAAACTTATAAATAACTATTATTAATAAGTGTCGGCTCAACAATAGGGGCCCGACGTATTTACATTGTTTTAGTTTATTTTGTATTGCTTATAATTAAACAATATAAAATTAAAACAATAATAATAACAACAATATTTTTGACTACTTAATCTACTACATGTTATATTTAAAGCAATTTAATTTTAAACAATAAATTTTTAAATAAAATAAAAATGAAAAGAATATGCGAGGGTATAAACAGGGCGATCTTCAGCCTCTGTAATGTTGATTGCTGGCCTTCTCGTAGAAGGAGACGTCTTGATTATTAAAGATGTCGTCGAATCTAGCATCTGTGAATCCTCTGATGTTTATATAGCGGTGGCTTGGCTCGAATTCCTCGATTCTCAGTCCTTGCATCTCCGGACTTGGATGTGTTTCCAACCCATCAACGAATTTCTTTGCCCTCGGAATAAGTGGTCGGTTATTGGCAGCAGACCTGCCGCTTCGTAAAGTCTTGCAGTCGACACAAACTTATAGCTGTTTGGCACCCTCCAGAGTCCTGTACAGATCCTAAGTACCTTCCTTTCAAATAGGGAGATCTTCTTCATCGTTGTTGGTGAGACGGTGAACCATATGGGATAGCCATAGGTTATCACTGGCCTGATGAGCTGCTTGTAGATGAGCAGCCTGGTGTTGTTGGACAGTCCGTTTCGTCTTCTTAGTAGCGGGTGCACCAGATGACGAGCGTTGTTCGCTTTTTCATTGTTTTATCGATATGAGAGTTAAACTAGAGCCTCTCAGTAAAGTTGATTCCCAGGTACTTAGTCTCTGACCTGGTGTTTATTGTCGTGTTATCCGGAAGGGTGCTTTTTAAGGCTCTGCACCTGCTTGCGATTTTTCTTATCCTTGTTTCGGGTACTCGTTAGCAGATGAGTTCCGTTTTGTTTTGTTGGCGTTGATTTTCAGTCCCCACTTCAGGTAGTAATCCCAAAGATTTCGGAGGTGTTCCTCCACTCTTCGGGCAGCTATCTCAGGGGAGCGGGAAACGGCATACGTGATGGAGTCATCCGCGAAAAGCATGGTCCTTGTTCCGGCTGTATTGGTGGGTTGATCCGCCGTGAAGATGCTAAATAGGACTGGTGCAAGTCTGGAGCCTTGGGGAACTCCGGCTTTAATCCTTTTCCTTGTCGGGCTGCCATACACAAAAAAGACCCTGTTAAAAAGAAAATTTTTAATATAATTGGGGAAACCAAATCTAATAAGTTTGTGCAGAAGCCCGTTTGTCCAGACGCTATCGAAAGCTTTTTCGATGTCTAACAAACAGGCTACTGTACTGCTTTTGATGTTTAGTCCTTTAGTGACGTCACTGTGAAGCTTCATCAGAGGGCGCAGCGTAGAGTGCTTTTCTCGAAAGCCGAACTGAAAGGAAGGAATTAGATTTCTTTCCGAACAACACGCATTGATCTTTTTACGGATCAAGATTCCAATATTTTACTGGTACAACACAGTAAAGCTATGGGCCGGTAACCAGTTACGCTAGAGCGGTTAGTTTTCTTCGGTACTGGTACTACTTTGGCTACCTTCCAGTTGTCTGGAAAATATCCATTGTTAAGGCAATTGTTGAATATGATGGTTAACATCAAAATTGCCATACCTGGCAGCTTTTTAAGCAGAAAATTTGAAATCCCGTCAGTGCCCGTTGATTTTTAAGAGTTTCCACTCCTAATTAAATCACTGACAACAGATGTCCCGGTAAACATATCCACGTCCACGGGTGCGTTTGCGGGATTGTCTTCGCTGAACTGCACTTCAAAATTTCTTGGGGAAGTGGTGTCTTCCACAAGACTTTCGACCTGCTCTACGAATTCTGGAAGATGTGTTGGTGGTCGGTCTGTAAAGCTCCTTTCGAAATGACAGGCAAAGGCTTTGGCTTTTTCAACAGAACTAGATGCTACTTGCTCTCCAAACGTGATACTTTCTGGAATAGAAATACGTTTTCCGATCAGAGAATTCAGCCTTTTAAAAGCATCCGGGCCTGGTTTGAAGTTCTGAAGTCGTTTGGTCAGTACATCTTCCTGGCAACTTCGCACAGCTTGGCGAAGCATGATTACTGTACAACGATGTTGCAGACTGATATTCGTCATTAACAGTGTTGAGAGTCCTGTTGAAGATCCTCTGAAGGCGTTTCCTTAGCCTTTGCTTGTGAGCATATATTGGCTGAAAATTCTCAGGTAGATGCTGAAAGCGATCCCTGCTAGAGCGAACAGTTTTCTGCCGATCTATGGCTGTATTCACTGAAGTCTCGAAATTTCTGATAGCATCATCAATTTCACTATTCTCCAGATTTCTACATGCCGCTGGAATTTGAAGTCCAGCTTCGATTTCTGATCTAAACCGGTTCCAGTTTATTTTCGTAAAGTTGATGTGTAGTTCGGGTGTTGGGGTAACTTGTTGAATTCGCTGATTCAACCTCACTCGAAGCTCTATGGCCAAATGATCCGAATCACTATCATGTGCAAAACAGGAATAATTCGTTATTTCTTGCAGAATGTTGACGAAATTTGTCGTTGCCAAGAAGAAATCCAGCATGGATGGTGTCCGGGGATATGTCTTTCGGGGCTGTGAAACAACAGCCATGGTATGCTGCTGAGGATTTGAATCCAGCCAATCTGCAATGGCCTTTCCTTGATCGTTGCATACTTCATCTTGCCATCGGGTGTGCCTAGCGTTAAAATCCCCTCCAACCACACAGTATGTGTGCCCAGAGGAGATGCCGCAGACAGTTTGCAGATCCCGTTGAATGTTTTCCCTCGTTGCATTACATTGATTGTACACTGATATTACCAACAAGGTCTCAACCTCGTTGACTTTGATGCTGACAGCTGTTGCTTCCATGCTACGCAACCCACTGATTTCCACCACTGCAATCACTGCTTTTGTCGACCCTGTGGATGTTGTATCCGTCTGGACTGAACGGGTTTCTCCCTGTGAGATTAGTTTCCTGTAAAAGAAGAATGTCAGGTTTATTAGTTTTAATAAATAATTTTAGTGTGATACGCCTAGCTAATGAATAAATAGAGTTCACATTATATGAGAATATACTTATCCTGCTTATTGTGAACATAATTCACAAATAAGTCTACCCAAAACGGTTGTTTTGGACCTATCATCAAGACTGCTATAATTAGCAGGCACGACTTCTCTTACTTTCTGCAGAATTGTGAAAAGGTCTGCTCCAAATAGCCTTTCCGTATCGTCGAAGATGTTAGATTTTCCAGTAGATGGTGCCGGTTTTGAAGCTTGCTTATTTACTGGTTTTTTGCTTGCTTAGATGGTTGGTGGTGGTTTGTTGATTGTTGCTGGCTTGCTAGCAGTCCCCATAGCAGCTTTACTAGCAAAGCTAACTCCTTTGACAATAGCTTTTGCAGCAGATTTCTGGGCGAACTTATGCTGCTCCATCTTCTTTTGGGCGGTTTTTACCTTTTCCGCCATTTTTTCTTTATATTTAGGACTATCGATTTAAGACTATTTAGTTTCTTGGCAATTTGTGTAGAAGACGTTGTCTTATTTCTTGTTGTCTACATTTCTCGGGCATTGGCCTGGTAAGTGTTCGTCCTTGCACTTAAAGCATCTGTATTTCATGCCGCAGTTGCTTGCGACATGTCCAAACTTTTGGCAGTTTCTGCACTGCGTAATGCCTGCCGGTTTAAGTTTTTCCCAATGCACCAACTGGTTCATCAGGAGGGTTTTTAAGCAAACTGCTGCCTTATCGCAGTTCTTCTCAAGTTCGACAGTGAAATTGTTAAATTTCCTGTCGGTCCTCTAAGATTTGAAGGGTTTGACCTCCAGTACAGGGATACCCTCTGCCGTTAATGCATCCTTGACATCATCAGTATCGAAGGAGTGGTGTATGCCTTTTAGGACCAACATTTCTTTTCGGTCCTCCTTAGCAGTATAAGTGTTGAATTCAGTCTTTCCCGATTGTAGGAAACACCGAATTTTCTGGTGCCCATCTTTGTTCATAGCCGTGATGACCGACTTACTGCTGTTGATGTTGCGAATTCTGCAACATATATTGGCACTTCTCGTGAACTTCGAGATTTCAGCGACGTTTAGTCTAAAGCAGACTATTGGCGGCATGGCAAATGTTTTTGTTGTTGGTCCCGTAGACTGGGGTTTTTTGGTTGCTGGAGCGACAGGTGGTGGTGTCTTCTTTGTGAGATTTTGCTTCTCTTTTGCTTTATCAGTTTTTCCTGCAGCGGTTGTTTTCGGCGGATTGCTTCCTTCAGCAGTAACTACTGCAGGAGAAGATGATGTTGATGGTGGTGATGGTCTGGAATTTGATTCAGACAATCTCCTTCTTTTTGCCTTTACTGGCACGGTTGCAGGAGAAGACCGCTCTTTGCGATTGTCTTCTTCTGCATTTTGCTCTTCGCTGGTAATGGAATCGGACGCTTCAGTATCCGATTCCTCGCCTAGGCTCATATTTTCCTCTTTAAAGGAAGTGGCGTCTTCGCAAAGCTGGTTGACTTCATCCAGCCTTTCGTACAGAGATGCGAGGAATTCACCACCATGGTTGGAGACTTCTTGTCTAATTAAGGTTAATACCTCATTAACCTTTTCCTTCCGTTTCTGTTTTTTACCCATTTTATAGGGCTAAAAAATTAAAAAAAACTTAATCTGAAATTAAATAACTATTATTTATAAATAAGTGCCTGAAATTAAAAAGTAATTAGTGAAATATGTTAAAAAGTCACAGGTAGCGAAATTCTCGCCTTTTGGTGTGAGGGTTTTTTTTCCGTAGCCGGTAGCAGGTAGCTGATCTGAGCGTTCGATGCTGACTGAGTGATGAAATTTGTATTGTTTCTATTTTATGCTTTGTATTTAAGGGCACATTAATTTCAAAGGTCCCCGTTTATTAGGATAAGAACCAATGGAATTAGCAGGGAAGCATTTTTTCGCTAAGTGTGAATCATTTCCACATCGATAACATGTAATCTTATTTTTAAAATTGAAATTAGAATTTTTATTTGTATTTAAATTTCCTATACCTGAAGTCCCTGGCATACTTGTATAATTGTTTGTTTTATAATTTGGTCGAAATCCCTGAACTCTGCTTGATGTATCGATGATGTTTGGCGAATATTGTAAACATTCGAATTTTTGTTTACATGAATTTCAGCACCATCTTTCGCCGATAATTCCATTGATATGGCCGTATTTTGTGCATTTTACAGTGTGAGACCTACTGTTTCCAATAGTCGATTTTATTATTCTATTTAACCATCTATTTCTATTTAACCCAAAAACGAATTGATTTCGCAACGCTGTATTTAAATATGGCCCAAATTTACAGTTGATTGATAATCTTCGAAGTTTTACCAATAATTCTTCCACACTTTCGCCAGATTTTCGCTTTCTTAAATGAAACCTGTAATTCTCAACTATTTCTAACTGGGTGGGGTTAAAATGTTGATCCAGCAATTTGGTGATGGTCGCGTATGTTTTTGTACTCGGTTTTTCCGGTGCTATTTTATCACTGAATATATTATACGCCGTTTCTCCCATATAATCAAATGAAGCAAGTTTAATTTAATTTTCTCGTCATCCACTTTAAATACCGCAAAAGCCGTTTTTAAACGCTCCACCCAGCGTAAATGTAAAGCAGACATCTTGGCTTTATAAGATAACAAGTCTGTTTATTTTATTTAAATTCTTTTTGTTTTGTTTTTTATTTAGCAGCGAACTGCTGCAACAGCAATGTACTATGCCAATCACGCCACTTGCTACAACAAGTTTAGGTTATAGGTTCGGCGAAGTAATCGGGATTTATTTCGCACAACGAATCGGTAAGTTTCGTGAAAAAATCAATGTGAGGTGGGGTTCTATTTTCACCCCCTGCGGTGTACGAAGCGTTTTAATGCGATGAGACGTTCATTTGACCTTACATCACTTCACACCCTGTAACTCTTGAACGCTTCTAGCTACAAAGTCACTGTTGGATTAAATTTTTAAGGTCATACAATGTTCATTTTTTTAAATTTTTTAAACCATTCTGATATAAACGTCTTCAAAGTATAAAAAAAAAAAATTTAAATGTTTTTTCAAACGCGATTATTTAGCAAACTACTCTCGGATATTTTTTTGTTGACAAATGCAGTATTAAAGCCTCACAATGTTTATGCATTCGGTCAACACGAGCTGGATGAAAATTGAAAGTTTGTAAAATTAACGAAAACGTACTTTTGACCTTACATGACTTCACACGTTATAACTCTTGAACGCTTCTATCAGTCTTCAGTCTTTTTTAAAAGAAAATGGAATTTTTAAGATAAAGCAATGTACATTTTATAAATTATTTGTGCCATACCGATATGAAGGTCGTTTTAAAATTGTATTTACCAACACGATTATTTCGAGAAATTCTCTCGGATATATTTTTTTTGATAAATGTAATATTAAAGCCTATTCAAATTTCTACAAGTCCGTGGCACAATTTTGGTGCATTTGGGCAACAAGAGCGATATAGTGCCGAATGTGTTACTACTATTATGTATAAGAAGAGTTGCATGACGTCTCAGTGTTCTTATAGAATAGTGCAACAAAATTACACTTGGAACGGATTAACAGATTTTTTTGTAAAACGTACACACGCTAAAGGGATTTGCACCCTTGCTTAGCACAGCGTTGGCGTTAGGAAATTAAGGAGAGGAAAAGGTGAGTTGTCTATGCACGTGTGTCTTAAATGACTGCAGATCATACAAATGCGGAAACACAGAGTCGGACAATTCATTCCACATAACAATTGTGCGGCTAAAGAAGGAATCTCTGAATTGGTTGGTACGTCCGAAGATAGGTCTAATGGTGGACCCGTGAGCTCGGGTTGAGGCACGGATATTTCGGTTGGTTTAGAGGATATTTCTTTTGAACATCGCTTATGGAGAAGCGATAAAACAGTGACAAGTAGGAAACATTCCTACGATGTTCAAGCGAATCAATTGTCTTCGTGATATTTACGTCACCAATAAGTTTTATCGCGCGTTTTTTAAATTCTGTCGAGTAGATGCAATGTGGTCTTGGGAGCACCTGCCTAGACAATATAGTTGTATTAAAGTTTAGGGCGAACATATGCCTTGTAAATAGTAGCCAGACCTGAAGGGGCGAAGTACATCTTGCAACGTTTAAGAAAACCTAAACATTTCGCAGCATTCTTAGCGATGGCGAATATGTGGTAATTCCAACGAAGCTTATTGTTGAAGCACATACCGAGTATTGCGAGTTTCTCAGTTTCTTTGATGCAGGATCCATTCATGGATAAAGGTTGGTGATTTTTTTTTACATAGAGACTTATTGCCAAGGGAGGACTCCCTGAATGACTTACGTCACAGCAATAAGTTGGGCTAAGCCCTTTATTAAATTCAAAATAAAATAAAAATCGAAGGAATGTGATTTAGAATATAAATACAAAAACGAACACGAATTTAGAACGACGCGAGTCCAAATACTTTTATCAATGAATCATGGTCAGGAAAAACTACAAAAAACTTTGACCAAGAAAATATTACAAATTATAAAAATAATTTAAAAAATACTGATGAAGAATTTTTTTTTTGTTTTTATATTAATAAACAACTTATGAATACTTTATCCATCATCCTTAAATAAGTTGTTAACGGCTTATTTGAACGCCTGCAGATTATAAGATTCGGGAAACACGTGCTCGACCAATTGATTCCACATCGAAGAGACTCTCGGAAAAAAGGAGGATTTAAAGTGTTGGGTTGGTTCCTGGAACTAGAGAACGGGTTTCTAAAGAACATTTACCGTTTTAAAATTTATAGAAAACAGATAAAGCTCCTAAATTTCGTCTGTGCTCCAAATTATCAAGAGACGAAGTAATGGTTACATCGTTTATCAAACGGATAACTCTATTCTGAACACCATCAAGATGAACCAAATCCGATCTTGGAGCCCCACCCCACACATATGAATTAAATTCTAAAATTGGTCTAACATAAGATTTATAAAATTTTAATACTTCAGAGGGAGTGAAGTAGAACTTACAACGTCTTATGAAGCCTAAACATTGGCTAGCTCTTTTTGAAATTTCATAAATATGTTCTTTCCAGGAAAGATCACTTGATACTTTTAAACTTAAGTGAATCAGATCTCGCAATAGGGTACCATTAATAACAGGTGGAACATAATGTTGAGTTGTCTTCTGAGAAAAAAGGCAAGACTGGAATTTATTTGGGTTAAATTCTACTCTGTTAGAAATGCCACAATCAAGAATAATTTGAATATTAGAAAGAATAGTCAAATTCATTAATTCACGCGAACCATTCAAGCGAGAATTGCATTTTTTTTGATTGACAAACTCAATGGAAGCCGATAGTGTTGTATCATCAGCAAATGAATGGATATCACAGGTTGTAGAAGACAACAGGTCGTTGATATATATCAAGAAGAACGTGGGAGACAAGGATGATCGTTGAGGCACGCCAGCATTGATCCCATGTGAATCTGAAGATATACCATTTAATACAACTTTTATTTTACGGTTCCATAAATAATTCTCAATCCATGTAATGAGAGAGGAGTGTAAGTTCAGCGCACGAATATTATTAATAAGACAATCATGCCATACTCTATCAAAAGCTTTAGCAATATCAAAGGAAACAACGCTTGATTCACCTAGGTTTTTAATGCTTCGCTCCAAACAATGAGTCATGCACGTTATTAGTTCACCTGAAGAGCGATTTTTACGAAATCCATACTGCACATCGGATAAAAGAACATTCGAATCCAGATCTGAAATTAACGATAGATTCCATTACCTTCGATAGAACCGACAACAAAGCAATAGGACGGTAGTTCGTAGGTGCCGATTTATCACCTTTTTTCGGAACGGGTTGAATATTTGCTATTTTCCAAATTGATGGAAAAACACTACTCTTCATTGAGAGATGAAACAATTTGCTAAGCGGTTTTGCCAAAGTAAGATGACAACTTTTCAATATTAATGGCGGAATACCGTCAGGGCCAGTCGCTTTATTGGGGTCAAGTTCTTTCAGAATATTTGAAACAACCCGTTTCCGAAAATAGATTTTAGACATACCTGGGCCTAGATTCGGGAGAATTGGGGGGCTTTGGTTAGTTAAAGGAAGAGTAGACGCACCAGCGAAATGAGAAGCTAAGAGATTAGCTTTCTCAATATCAGTTCTATAATGAATACCATTATGAAATAAAGAAGGAATAGACGAAGTATTGTCTGCAAAGTTTCTTTTAACCAATGCAGCAAACGACCAAAAGCTTCGACTGTTTAATCAGAATCCAAAATTTTTCGCATGCTATCTCGAATCTTAAGGTCATATATTATTTTAGACCTTTTCAATATAGCGTTTGATCTATTTCTAGCTATTCGAATCGTTACAAGGTTTTCTTCAGAAGTGCAATTAACGTAGTCCAAATGGGCTGCTTTTTTACACGCGACTGCTGACCTGCAATGTTCGTTAAACCATTTATTTTTATGAGTATTTTTCTTTTTAAATGAAGAAGGAATGCAATTTTTCATTCCTAGCAAAATGGTTGATGTGATTAGCTGTGATGCTTCATCAGCATTATTGCTGGAAAAACAGGTTGACCAACCAAATGAGCTATAAAATTGGTTCAGGAGCTCCCAGTTAGCATTTTTATAGTGCCAGAGTAGCCTTTTACTTGTAGGCTCTATAAGGGCTGGTGTTATTGAAAATTTGGCTACTACCAATGCATGGTCAGAAAAGCCATGATTGAATATTTATCTGGCATAGTAGTAAGAAATAAATCTAAAAGGTCAGGTGATTGACCAGAAGTATCGGGATACCTAGTTGGCTTATCAACGAGTTGGGTGAAAAGATTAACTATTGAAAATAGTTCAGCGGTTTCACCAGATCGATCTCTACCATTCGAATAGGTCAACCATGAATCATTGTGGACATTAAAATCACCCAAGACTACCAATTCTGATGTTGGTGATGATTGGTAAATCTTTTCTATAGTGTCTGATAAGTAATTAAACTCAATATTAGTGTCATCGGGTGACAAATTAGGACTACGATAAAGGGAACAAATAAACATCGAATGGTTTGAAATTACAATTTCAATCCATATGGTATTGAACATGGGATTACTGTTTGGAATATTAAAATTAGGTACACTAAAACTGATGTCTTCTCGTATAAATAAAATAAATTAAATTACGTTTAGAGGACAGAAGACAGGATTTGGTTATGGAAGCGTTAAATTATACTTTATTGTGAAGTCCCCACCTTGTTATGCTGTCAAGTTGTTATTCAAGTTCCTCTTGATGAAGAGGGGCGTGGAGAGAGCGCTAACTCGTATGAAAAGCTAAGAGTGCTGTTGTAAGCGAAAGAATGAATCGGATTAGAAGTAGCGGATAGGAGACCATTAATGAAAATGAGAAATGAAATGAGAGCCTTGGGGATCTTTCTTATAGATGTTTTGACTCTTGGAAGATCATGCGGCGACAACGCGCTATCTGGTAGCGTGGAGCTAGCTGCCAAATGTGAAGCAAGCAGATTGGCCTTGTCTATAGAGCTTTCAGTTGGAATGTCATTGTGAATGAGCATTGAAAGTGAAGAAGCAGTATTTTTAATTCGTTTTACGAATGACCAAAAATGTGTACTTCCTTTGGGACATTGTAGTTCTTTTTGTCTCATTTTCTGGTCATAGTCGAATTTGATTAGTCTAAGGTAGGCATTGCAATAATTTCTGACTCGTATAAATTTGGTTCGGTTTTCCACATTTGGGGTTTTTTTTATATAGCCGAAAGCATACCTCCCGGTTCCTGATAGACTCTATGCAGCTTAAATCATACCAAGCATTTTCCTTCGGTTTGATACACTTTTCCCTTGAAGGGACAAACTGTCTCATACCCTCTTGGATAATGGTAGTGATCGTATCAGAAATGGCATCCACACTAGAGCCCTGCATCGGATAGTAATATCCGCGGATTAAAGCGGATATAACCGCAATAGTTTTTGGCGGATGAGCCGCATATTGCGGATATTCCATTGTATCCGCATGCATTATAATTGCAAATTGTGCTTACTTTAAGGTTGCAATAACATAACATATATTGTACTAACGAAACAATATGAGATATGTTGGATCTTCTACTCGCAGACGTGGCCAACATGTACTTTGTTTTGCTCTCATTTATGTGCAGCCCCAGATTTCGTGCCGCCTGCTCGATCAGGATGAAAGCTTCCTGTACAGCTCTTCTTCTACCAACGATGTGAATATCGTCTGCGTAGTATCTGAATGGAGTTATAGAGGATTGTTCCTCTCGCCGTTGCGACAGAGTCTCGGATCACTTTCTTCAACGCTAAGTTGAAGAGGACGCAGACCAGTCCATTCCGTTGTCGGAGCCCGTTATAGATGTTGAATGGGCTTGATAGTGATTCGGATATTTTTTTACAACCTACATAGTCGTGTCAGTTTATTTATTATTATGCCGAATTCTCTCATGGCTTTATAAAGTTCTACTCTGGCTATGCTATCATAGGCGGCTTTAAAGTCTATAAAAAGATGGTGTAGTGAGTTTTGAAACTCTAGACATTTTTCCATCACCTGCCTTAGGGTGTAAATCTGATCTTCTTATACGTAGTAGAAGTAACACTCTTTTTGTCTTTCTTGTCCCAATGCACATACATATATTGTGCCATGGATTTGTAGGAAATTGAATATATATAGGGTGTTTCAATAGGTGCGCTTCAACTTTTCTCAGATAGGGACGGCGAACGACGCCATATTTTTTATTGTTCTTTTGTCATTTGGAAACTTCATTAGTATACATTTCATCATGGAATGCTACACATGTGAACAGCGATTGCAAATCGTGCAAATTTTTTATCAAAATAATCGTTCTGTTGCCGCTACTTTAAGAGCATTACGGCCATTTTACGGTCCATTTAACAAGCCAGCCCGTTCGACAATCGATTTTACGTAAAGATCTTGGCCTACATCCGTATAAGATCAAGCTGACACAACAACTAAAGCCGTTTGACCATTTGAAGCGACGCCGATTCGTGAATTGGGCTCAAGAGCAAATCGAAAATGATGCAGATTTTCACCGAAAAATCATCTTCAGCGATGAGGCTCACTTCGTAAAACGTGCACGCGGTGGTCATGCAAAAGAAATCGAGTTTCATACTTAAATGTATCATATGTATATACTCAAGTTCGTTAATAAAAAAAAAAGTTAGTTCATAAGTCAAACAGTTTGTGTTTTATTCAAAAAAAAAGTTGAAGTGCTCTTATTGAAAAACCCTATACTTTAATATTACATTTATCAAAAAAAATGTATGCGAGAGCATTTCTCGAAATAAACGTGTTTGTAATTACAATTTTAATAGATACACATTGTGCAGTTTGCAGTATGGGTGCCCTCTGACCCCGGGGGACCGGGACCGGGGGTATCGGAGATACACATGCGTATAAAATTTGAAGAAAATCGGATATTTTTTTTTATAAAATTTGTATGGGTGCCCGTCGACCCCGGGCCCGATCACTTCCAAATTTTTACAAAAAGTGTTCTGCACCGGAGATACACATGCGTATAAAATTTTAAAAAATCGGGTATTTTTTTTGTATAAAATTTGTATGGGAGCCCCCCGACCCAGGGCCCCGATCACTTCCAACTTTATATAAAGTGTTTTCCATCGGAGATACACATGCGTATAAAATTTGAAGAAAATCGGGTAAATTTTATAAAAATTTGTATGGGAGCCCCCCGACCCCGAGGCCTGTGGTGGTGCCCAAAATTTTAATAGAAAGTATTGTAACCGGAAATATACATGTGTGCAAAATTTCAATAATCGGAATTTGGGAAGTGGGTTAAAAATTGATCACAAGATCTGACTAGCCAGTCCGCCAGCCACGGGCACGCGAAGTTAATATAGAGAATTTAAAAAAGAAAATTTTGACTTTGAACCTTCATATCATATCGGTATGGCTTAAATAATTTAAAAACTGTACAGGGTGACTGACACGGAGTGTTACCAAAATAAAACGCCACAGAATTTTTATTTTTTGATGAGTTTTATTGAATCAAAGTAAAAAATGTTCACAAATATTTAAATTGCATTAGTAGTTTTTGATTTGGCCACCCTTAGTCTTAGGCCTTCAAACGGCCGACAAATCTATTGCATGCAGCACGAAAGTGGCTCTGCGGTATTTTGGCCCATACCCGACGAAGCGCTTGCTTGAGATGATCGACACCTTGCTATTTTTTTGTCCCAACCTTGCTCTTCAAAATACCTCAAATCGAGAAATCTAGCGGATTTGCATCCGGTGAATTTGATGGCCATTGGGCAGTGGAAATGAACCGCGGAACGTTGTTTCTCAGCCAATCTTGATTGACGCGCGCTTTATGTCTCGGCGCCGATTCCTGTTGAAATTTCCAGGCTCTGCGGCCGAAATGTTTTTGTGCCCAAGGCTTCAACGCTTCCTCCAACACATGATTCCGATAAATTTGGGCATTTATCTTGATGCCACGGTCCAAAAAAACGAGCGGCCGTTACGGCGGCCCAAACCATCAACATCGGTAGCGCTTGGTTTCGAGTGGCAATCTGTTGGTCCAAATTTTTAGTAGAACGGCCGGGCAAGTAAATCCGGTAATTTTACTTGTTAACATATTGCTCAATAACGAACGGTGACTCATCGGAGAAAACCAAATTCGGAATATCGCCACTTTCGTGCAAGCATAATAACTCCTTTGCTCTTTCCACTCTTAACTTTTTTTTGAGCATCGGTGAGACCATGCGTTTTTTGGAATTTCAAGGCCTTTAGTCCAAGATGATCTTTCAATATTTGCTGCATCCTTTCGAGCGAAATGTTCGCCTCACGAGCCATTTTTCTGCCGCTATGGCGCGGCCATTCCGAGCCAATTTGGCCTTCACCTTCCGAATGATATCCGGCGATATTGCAGTGCGTTTCGGTCCACCACCATGGCGTTTTGCAATGCTGCCAGTATCGTTATAACGATTTATGGTGCGATACACAAACATTTTATTCACATGCAGATGTTTTAACTGGTTAACAATCTGCGGCTGTGGTTTTCCAGCCAAAAATAGAGCAATCACACTATTACGCTTGAATTCCATTGCGGATAAATTTTTTCTGAATATTTTCCCACGCTTGTATACAATGAAATGAACTGTCATTAGTTTAAATTTGAGCGCTCTGTCATCACTGTTTTGACAGCAATGACAGTCTGAAGTTGGTAACACTTGTCAGTCACCCGGTATATTGTATGGTCTTTAGAATTTAATTTTCTTTCAGAAAAGACCAACAGTAACCTTGTAACTAGAAGCGTGCAAGAGTTATATGTAGAGTGTAAAGTCATTTAAGGACAAAAGTACGTTTTCGTTCATTTTACAAACTTTCAATTTTAACCCTGCTTCTGTTGAACGAATGCAGAGACATTTTTAGGTGTATTTGTAGAAAATTGAATAAATTGGCTTTAATACTGCATTTGTCAAAAAATATCAGAGAGCATTTTACAAAGTAATAGCGTTTGAAAATAAAATTTAAAAGAAACATTTTTTTTCTGACTTTGTCGACGTTCATATCGGTAATGGTTTTAAGAATTTAAAAAAATGTACATTTTTTCTTTCAAAAAAAGACCAACAGTTAACTTGTAGCTAGAAGCGTTCAAGTGTTACAGGGTGTGAAATGATGTAAGGTCAAAAAAAAAAAAACGCTACGTACGCTAGGGGGTAAAAATAGAACCCCCCATACCATACGATTTTTTTCACGAAATTAACCAAGGAATCACCCCTTTAAGTAACTATTTTAAAATAATTAATTGAGATAAATATTAGTTTTATTGAAATTATATTTCTTTTGGCGCCTATAATAGAGGGTGAAATTGAAAGCGTTAGGAAAGTGCGGCATGATGATTTAGTTTTTTCACTGTCTGAAACACAGTAATGATCAACCAAATATCCAGCACACAAACCACTAAACGCTCTTCAACAAATTGGTTTTATTTAATTGTATTGCTTTTTTATAGACTTTATTAAATCATATTTTAAAAAATAATAATATGTATTTGCTAATATTTCGGTCTTGCTGACCATTAATTATCAAGGCAAAAGAAATGAAGATGATCTAGCCAAGTATCTTTTTCCGTCTTTAACGAAGAACGAAGCTGTTAAAATAAATACTTTCCTGGCAAATTTGAATGTGCCTCCACTGAACTATCGTAGTTCAAAAGAGAATTCTAGCTCATGCAAAATGAAACAGCGAATATAATTTGAAAACAAGGTAATGTAGAAAAACGTCTCGGGTACAAAGTTTTATGTATACATCGACACACGCCACACTGTACACAGTCCTTTTATTAAATGGCTGGCTGGCTTGCTAACAGGCACACCCAATCTTGTGATCAATATTTAACCCACTTCCTAAAGCGATATTTTATTGAAACTTTGCACACATTTGTATCTCCCATGACAACACTTTCTATTAAAATTTGGGACCTCGGGGGGCTCCCATACAAATATTTTACAAAAAGTACCCGATTTTCTTCAAATTTTATATACATGTGTATCTCCGATGGACAACACTTTTTGTAAAAATTTTGGAGACCCTGGCCCCGGGATCTGGGGCCTTACGATTTTTTATACAAATTAACCCGATTTTCTCCGTGTGTATCTCCGATGGACCGAGGGGTGCCAATAAAAAATATTAAAAATTGGCCCGATTTCTTCAAATTCTAAACATATGTGTATCTTCTATAGCCAAATTTGTTTGTAAAGTGGTACCCATGTACATTTTTTAAAACTAAACCAGATTTCCTTCAAACTTTAAACACACATTTCTCCTATTAGAGAATTTACATTCAACATTTTAATTTTATGGGTTTTATACATTGTATTATGTGGTAATAACCGTCAAGTTATGTTTTTGATGTTGGGTCTACTCCAAGGATTAACCCATTTTCTACGTATCACACGCGCCACACGTGACTAGTGACACGCGTGATACGCGAGATCCAAAAAATTACATTTAAATTACAAACTAGTGTGTGAATGTGTGTTCGCTGAGACTGCCGTTAATTACAAAAACGCGCGCTTAATCGATGCTTGTCTAGGCTAAAAACGAATATAGCATAGTTCTCTCTTTTTCTCTCTCGGACCAAGTACCTTTTTGCGTTCTTCACCCTCAAAATCGTTTCTTAAAATTTTACTCCCAACGCGCCCAAAGAAGATTCACTTCAAAAAAAAACTTTCGTCTTCATCATTCCTATCGCCCCTCGTATCTACGTGTATCATAAGTATTTCTTTATTAGATAATAAGAAAACAATGTTAGATAATAAGTAAAAAGGCCACACATCTATGTTAATTAAAATGACAATCTGTCATTCGATCGCGTTCAATCTTTGCATATAAAGCTGGTTTTCGTCATATTTTGGAAATGGTCAGACTCTTGGGTAGCGTTGTCAGCTCGAAGGGACAAATGGCAAAAATATGGAAAAACTCGGGATTTCAAAATTTCTCCCAAAAAACTCATAAGATATCAAAATAATTTTTTTTATTTAAATACGTGAGTCTTTGAACATATAGGTATACTAATTTGCATTTTTTTTAATTCAGAAAACCACATTTTGAAACGACCTCGGTATATATATATTTCTATTTCATGTTAAGTCTGAAATTATAAATGCTTAATATTTTTTAAATTAATGTATTTAAACATACATATATTCAGTCTTATTATTATTTTATCAAAAATCTTAATATTAAGTTATTTTGTGTATTTTAAGCAACTTTTCGCGAATTTAATAATTTCAGGATTATTTTATTACAAAATTGTAAAATTCCAAACACGTATAGTCGAAGTTAAAAGCTGTAAATAGTTCGGCAATTAGAACTAGGTATACCAAACACAACGGAAATTATTTTGAATGTATTTCGAATTTCGTCCAATGAAAAGCTTTAAAAATGTTGTTCCATTTTGAGAAAAAGCTGATTTCTTTATCACTTAATTTCCAAAATAACTTCTAAGGATTTTCGTATGATTTGAAATTCTTCATATAAAGAATCCAAATCTATTTAATCCATAACGAGCAGGCGGACAGCACTTTCAAAATATTCAAAGTGAAAGGGTTCATTTAAATTTAAAACTGAATGTTTAGATAGAATATTATTTTCAATAAAATCATATCGTTTTTATAGATATTCAATAAAATTAATATAGAAACGTAATAAATCATTTTGCACATAGTCCGGCCTTAAATCAGAAAGACATTGGTTTGCTCTGCCTCCGAAAAATATGTCTTTTAATCTTTGGCATTTCAAGTACAAAGAGAGAACCTGATTAATTTTTTTCATAGTTGTTTCGACTGAAAACATAACATTATAAATAAAAGATAAATATGCAAGTGTTTTTTGTTCTTCGTGTTCTGTCTCAATTGCATTCTCTATAAGATTCTCTCATTATCAAATTCTTGAAAATATGACTTAAGAACAGGCCATATTTTAAGTATTCTCTCAATTGCTGGGCCTTAACCCTAAAGATAAGAATCAGTTAGTTACATGTTTTATAATTTCTTCCCACTCCATTTCTTTAGCTTTAAACTGTTGTTGCAAATCTTCTTCTTTTAGCCAATCGGGTGAAGTAACTGAATATCTTCAGTATAAGACTTTATACGTCGTATTCTAATTATTCGGTGGAATATTTTGCAGCATTGTGTAATATGTGAACTGGAACGCCTGCTTTTATTATTTTATCGTTTTTTGAGTTAAAATTGGTTAAAAAGAATGGCTTTTGCCAAAGTTCACATTTGTGTTGTCAGCAGAAAATGCGGATACTTTAGCTAAGGAAAGTCCATTTTTTTTTTGTAATGTTTGCGCTAATAATTTTGATACTTGATTCGCAGATTCATCATTGTTTTCTAGAAAGTCGAGAAGCCTGTCAACGCCTGTATCACAGAAATATCGAATGTAAATTGGATTTTCTTGACGCATGTGATTTTAAATCATTTTCTCCTGCGTGGCTACAAGAAAATTCTTTCTTGCACAAAATACCTTGCATGGATCTGATCTTCTTTTACTTCTCTGGACCAAGTATATTTTTTCTCCCATTATAAACGGTAAGCCGTTTTAATTTCTTTTTAGGGATGCCACTAGAACCAGCAGCCAAAAATTAACGCGGTCGCTGTTTGAATTGCTCATCATAAAAAGCAAACAATATGTTAATATTTTGCCAATTGAAAAGACCGCTGTCATTGTGCAACAATGACATTTTAATATGGTGGGGGTGTTTGATTCAAATTGTAGCGAGAATTTGTTATGGTCAAATTACAATGCAATTAATTTTTTTGAAAAAAATAAAAGATGTTTACACTAGGTTTTTCTTTAATTTAAGTTGCTTCCCGGGACATAAGCTGTCCCGGCGGAACAACCGAAATTATATCTAAAATCCGGGACGTCCCGGGTAAACCGGGAAACTGAGAAACCGGGAAGAAAAGAACCCCCATATTTTGGAAGGGGTGAAACATTTCGGTCAGGGCCTCTTATACAAATATTTTTTCTTATGTTTTCATATATTGTCCAGGATTTTTATATAGAAGTTTCTTTAAATTTTTCAAAATAAAACACGTAAACGTCATATTTTGGGATGGGACCGCTGGGTCAACGTTGTTAGGAATCCACTAAATCTAGAGTATACAATGGGTAGTGCTCTCATATTGAGCGTAGTAATGGTGCAGTTGGGCGCAGTAGCGCTCATTGTTCCTGCGGATACCGAAGCGCTCCCGCAGTGGCTAGTTTTAATAAAAATCAGGTTAATTTTAAACTTCTAGCTTGACTTGCCCTTCTCATTTTCCGCTTTAACCATTTAGTAACATTGACAAAGGAATGAATCAGTTGCAGAAATTGCATGTCCAATCTAAGTCTAATCTTATATTTTCATCGTTCTTATTTTTGTAATTTCTTAATCTTAAATTAAAATCCCTTTCTCCATCCCATCTCCTTCACAAATATAAAACTTGGTTAAAAATAAAAAAAAATAATAATCTCCGTTTTTTATAGATTCTATCATGCTGCTATAGCGTTTGAAAAGTGCTCTCCGAAGTATCGCGCAGTTTTTGCCGAGCCCAAATCTTCGACTCGTAACTCTCGAACTGATCAATATGGACGCAATTTTGATGATTCATCGTTTGGTAATAATCGTGGTGGAGCAAGAGGGGGTGATGGTGGTGGTTACAATGATTACGGCAACAACTCCAACCAGAACAACAACTACAATAACGACATGACAGCTTTCTTACGTATGCAAAATGTTCCTGTGTCACAACCAACTTGCTTAGAAGTTATATGCAGTAATAGCGTTACTCAGGACCAGATGTGGCGTCTGTTCGATATTATTCCAGGTTTAGACTATTGTCAAATTTTAAGAGAATGTATGTGATGCTTTTACCAACATTTTTAATATATATTACTAAACCAAACAAAAAATATTTTCCCAGATGGACCAAGAACAAATGAGGCAATTGTTGTGTATGACAATCCAGAAGCAGCAATATATGCTAAGTTTGTAATATTGTTTAATGCTTTTGTTTTAGTAATGTTATCCACTGTTAATTTTTAACTTGACACAGAGAAAAGTTGCATGGTCTTGAATATCCAATGGGAGAGCGACTAATCGTAAAAGTTGCAGGAATGAGTACCAATCGAATGGATACATCTTTTATTGATAGTAAGTAGATTTTTTTTTTCTCAGATTAAATTTTATCATTACAAAAAACAAAACTTTAAGGACGTACAAAGAAGGAGTCTATTTGTAATGTACCTTTACCACCGGCAGCAGATCTAGCACCTCCTGATGCACCAGTGGCTCAACGCCTTTTCATTGTTTTAGCTTCGGTAATTGTTATCACATTATATAAGTAGAGCTATGTTTATGTATCTTGTCTTGTTCATGTGTATTCCTAACAGAATCTTCCACTGTCGATTTTAAAAAATATTTTCTCATGTTTCGCTGGGCTAATTGATGTTTATTTACTACCGAACAAAAACTGTGGCTATGTTAAATATGCACGAACAGATAGTGCCAAAAAGGCCATAGAGGTATTAAATGGAGCTGAAATTTGTGGTTCAAAAATTAAGGTATGTATCACTACGAAAGTGTTTATGGGAAAATAAATTAGAGCTTAGAGTAATTGCACTTACCTTGTCCTTGTCCTGACTTGTCCTAAACAAGAAGTAATAAGTCTTAAGAATGGAAAACAGCAATGTGTAGTTATATTTTCCCTTTAAAAAAGTCTTGTTCTATTATGATCAATTTTTTCTATTTTTCTATCTTCTTTAACAAAATGTTGGTAGCCCCAAAGCTATCTCTCAAGAGCTCAACTGTACACAATCTTTAAAAAAAATATTCATTTATAAAATCTTGTAATCTTGCTAACCTTATTTCGATATTGGTTTCCTTTTTTGTATTCCTTATACAGGGTTTCATATTTTTTTTACTGTAAAGTATCATAGCTCTCAAACGGATGCAGATGCGAGATAACCACTCAGATCTTAAATTAGCTTATACAATTACAAGCCAAATAAGACTTAAGTTGGTTGCTCTCCGATAAATATTTTGAACAGTTGTTCAGAAAAATAGTCAGTTTTTTTTTCTGGACAACATTTTTTAAACACCCTGCATCTAAAAGGATATCAAAAATTGACCCCCCCTCCCATAAGATTTTTTTCTCAGAATGAACCAAGGAGTATCCCCTTAATGGATTAGCATCCCAAACCCGAACACCCTGTATATATAATTGTTGGGGCATCTGTAAGCTCTCAATAACTTTTTAATGACTACCAATCCTCCTGATATTCTCAGATCATATTTATATTTATAGCGAGCCCGATGGGCAATGCTTATATTCAAAGGTCATGAAATTTTGTTCAGCGAACGTGTGTACATTTGTACGTTTGTTTGACGTGTCGTATATCTCGGCTTCTACCAGTCAAAATTTGATGGGACTTGTTTTAATAAATTGGTTAGCGCTCGGCTTGCGATGGCGTATTTTTTTAATTCATAGGGCATAGGCATTTTACTTTGCAGCCTAAACGTTTGCAAAGTAAAATTTGGTTTTTCAGTCTATTTCAGAAATGAAATGATGATATTGATGAAATGAATAATGGGACTAGTTTTGAAACAATTGTGACGCGTGTGACGCGTGTCGCGTGAGGTACGGTTAAAGAAAATAATTTTTTTTTAAAAATAATTTTATTTTTTAAAAAAATTAAAGGTTTTTTTAAGAAATAAAAAATTTCCAAAAAATACAAAAATACAAAAATTCCCAAAGAAAATTGTTACGAATTTTATGAATTAAATGGTTACTTTTAAGCTATTTCAGTGTCTAGACTAAATTACAACTATCCATATGGCTCGCTTTACTATCAGTACGCGTAAAACAGGCTATCAAAACATTCCATAGGTGGCGGTATACCAAATATGCTCATATTTCCACATTATATTCGCTTAATCGAGAAAATGATTTAAATATATGCTAAATAAAGATAACATTAATATTCGGTGCGACAGACCGTTGCGGTATAAGGCCTATCTTCTCGCGACCTTGTGTGTTGTGCATGCATATTTTTGCACACAAATGGAAGGGACCCACAATTAATTGCCGTATCCGAATGGCGAATTAAGAAGCTTTCCGTGACAAGTTATTACTCTCGTATGTTTGTCAGACATTCGCGAGAGGTGGGACAGCGTGTTACTGGGATTCGAATCACGAACCTCCTGCTCAGAAGCCATGCACCTATCCATTGAGCCACGGCGCCCACCCATTAAGATAGATTTAAAAAATTTCACAAAGGCGCTTTACGGGGCTTAAATTAATCAACCCCAACAATTTAATACGAACCCATTTTATTTTGGGTTGGAGCACAAAGATCTCAATAGAACTGCGCAGTTGAACGCATTAGCGCTCTCTGACCGTGACGGGAAGCGTCACGAACCCCTGTCTGTGGGGGTAGCTAACTATCCCCGAACAGATAGTTTAATATAAGAAAAACTCTATTCTGTCTGATTATGTTGCGTTATCACGTATCGAAGCCATGATGATGATGAGAAATGGAGTGTGTTACAGTAGCACAGCGGCCCATGTGGATCTATTGCACTTCCCACAGACTTGGGCTTTAAAGACAGTGCAAGCCCGTTCCTACAGTTCCCTCGTTGAGGTGCCACGAAGTCTCACGCTTATTCACACAGTTTGAAGCTGCCATCCTCTTTTAATCTTAATTTCTTTTTACATTACTTCGGCTTAGTCCCAGTGTCAAGCGTACTTCTTTGGGTTATAGCTCCCCAGCATTTCATTTGCTTGCCGTCTGGGAGATTTTCTGTTGTTCGTATCTCTTCCAGCATTATGCGGTTACCTATGCCACAAAATGAATCTGGCTCTATTAGTTGCGTTTCTGCTCCTTTATTCGCGAGCCTAACTAAATTTGTTTAGCTTCGCCTTCTAAGTCATATTCACACTAAATGTTCGTTTGGTGCTCCGATAAGATTATATCCTTTGTTTTTGACCCGATGCACTTGCGAGAGCCTCAATTATCGCTAGGAAAAGAAAGAAAAGTAACAAATAACCAGAGTAAAAATGCATCAAAACAAGGTTAAAGCCCAGATAATATAATATACAGATATCGCATGCTTATGCACTGAATTGAGGCAAATCCAATTTAATCGAGCGGCCACATTTGGCGTATAAATGTTATATGGAACAAACATTTTTAGAGTCGAAGTAAAATATTCTAGATATAAAGAAGGATAAGTGTAGTTGCGTATAGCCGAAAATATTTGAGTATTATTATGTGTGTGTGTAAAGTGCGTAGTGTGCATTTTGGAAGACAGCCAATTTCATAATTATTCTGTTCCTTTCTTTTTTTAAATTCTCCGCGTCAGCATGGTTCTGTCTGTTGTATTTTCGAATCTTGCGATCAATTTTTATCCCACTACCCAAAGCCCGATTTTATTGGGGTCTAGGGCTCCCTACAAAAATTTTAACAATCAAGCCATATAGCGGCATCAGATCACGCCATACTATAATAACTGTGTGCCTGTGTGCAACACTGCTTTCCTCGATACGATTTGGTGGTTGTTATTAAACTCTCTACGACTCGTAAACTCCCTCATGGATAAAGGCATAATTACACGACAATTAATAATGTCATTAATGATTACGGAAATCAGAAAATATTAATCTTGTTTTCACAAAGTAATTTTTATAGTGGAATTCTGTATACTTTTAGGCGCATATTTTGGTTATAAGAGAATTTACATGAAATATTTTTATCGGTTTTTTATTTGTTCTTTATTTTTATTTTTAAATTCTCTATATTAACTTCACTTGCCCGTGGCACGGATGTCGGTCGGCAGTCGGACGTCTGTCGGACGTCTTTCGGTCGTCTGTCGTGGAATCTTGTGATCATTTTTTAACCCACTTCCCAAAGCCCGATTTTATTGAAATTTTGCACACATGTGTATTTCCGGAGACAATACTTTCTATTATTTCTTCAAATTTATACGCATGTGTATCTCCGAGGGATAACACTTTTTGTAAAAATTTTGGAGACCTCGGGGTGTGGGGCTCCAAAATTTTTTTTTAAAAAAATTAACCCGATTTTCTTCAAATTTTATATACGTATGTATCTCCGATAAAAAACACTTTATTTTTGTAAAAATTTTGGAGACCCCGGGCCCCGGGTTCGTGAACCCCATAAAATTTTTTTTAAAAAATTTAAAATTAACCAGATTTTCTTCAAATTTTATATACGCGTGTATCTCCGATATAAAACAATTTTTGTAGAAATTTTGGAGACCCTGGGCCCCAAATTTTTTTTTAAAAAAAATTAACCCGAAAGAAAAGAAAACGAAGATCTTGTTGTCTGTGGGGTAGATATACGGACGGACATATCAAAATCTTTAGTAGATTATTTTTTATTTAACTAAGCCTTTTCCACATCACCAAATATCTGTTACATTTTATGCACTGAACGCAAAAGCAAAGCAGAGCACCGATAGAAAACGAATAGAGACTATACTATAACTAATACGGCACATGTTTGTTTCGTTCTGCTCATGCTATGAGGTCGATTTTATATTATTGAGATTTAGTAATGTAGAATAATGAACAATGAAAACCACCGCAAGGATGATTTTATTAACATTAAGTAATGTAGAAATGGTTAACGAAATGACTGGTGCCATAGCTCATCACATACATTCATCATTTCAAGAAATTTTGTAATAATTTGTAATATTTTCTTGGTCAGGTTTTTTTTTGTAGTTTTCCCTGACCATGATGCATTGATTAAAGCATTGGACCCACGTCATTTTTAGTTTCGTGATCTTTCTCCATTTTGCTTTTTCAATGAATCAGAGAATTCTAAGAAAATAAGAGCATAGGGCTTCTACAAACGCCCGCCAACGAACTCGATTTAACGCCTGAGGTTTCAAGAGACGCCACTCTGTCCCCTGGGATCTTGCTTCCTCTTCTATTGTCCTTTTCCATATCTTGCTAGGACGGCCAACTCGACGGCTTCCTTGTGGATTCCAGTCGAGCGCTAGTTTCGTAATGTCGTCCGCTGGCTTTCTCAAAGTGTGGCCAATCCAGCGCCATTTTGTCGTCTGATGGTGATCGCGATTGCTTCCTGCTGTGTTACTCTCCGCAAGTCTTGATTGGTGATAATGTCCGGCCACCTTATTCTCAGTATCCTCCTTAAGCACTTGTTGACCCAAATTTGGAGGCGCGTCGCAATTGACTCTGTGACTTTCCACGTTTCGCAGCCATACAAGAGTACTGAGAGAACGTTAGATCTGAAGATCATTAGCTTTAGATTCCAGGAGATGTGTTAGGAGTTCCAGATATTATTAAGCATACTATAGGAGTGTCGCGCCTTGTTTACACGAGAGCACACATCCGAGTCAGCACCACCATTTTTTGACATCCAGCTGCCCAAATAACAAAACTTATCGACTTCCTCTATCTGATGTCCGTCAATCGAGAGATCACATGTTCCACTAGCGTTAACGCGAAGTAATTTAAACCTACTTACTTTGTTAGCGTGGAGTTCTAGTGAGTTTAATTTTCGCTCCATGTCACCTAGCGATTGTGATAGGAGACAGATTTCATCGGCATAGTCTAGGTCTTTTAGGCGGTGAAAAACATTCCATGGCAAACCCGATTGAGTACGGGTTACTATTTTCATCACCCAGTCGATAACAATTGTGAAAAGCAATGGTGAGAGGGTGCAGCCTTGCTTGACTCCCGAGTAGATGTTGAAAGGTGAGCCAAGATGACCGTTATTAATGACGCGGCATGTTGAGTCGCAGTACAGCTCCTTAATGATGTTAATGATTTTTTCCGGAACAAAATAGCTAGACAAAACCTGCCACATCATGTTTCGGCCTACGCTATCAAAAGCGCGTTTAAAATCTACAAAAACCATATACAGAGGAGAGCGATACTCAACTGACTGTTCAATGATTATACGCACGGTGTTAATTTGGTCAGTACAAGAACGGTTTGGGCGAAATCCTGCTTGCTTATTTCTCAAAATTGACTCTAACGTATTCTGTAAGCGCCTAGCTATTATAGAGGAGATCACTTTGTTTATGGTGTTAAGCAGGGTAATTCCTCTTTTTCCATTCCATTCTTTTCTAGTTTTGTCGGGATAACCTAAAACGAATGAGGCTGCTTCCGTATACGTATTTACTGTTTTCTCCCATTCCCATTTAGACTCTAGGGTTTGGGGCTGTATCACAGAGAGAGACTGTTGTCCGCGGGATACATATTGCAGTTTCACATCTGGGCACTGCAGTGCTGCTACTGCTGGCTTTTTTGTTATTTGACTTCGTGTGGCTGAGTGGACTGCGAGCTTCAACCGCACACTGCCAACCACAAGGTGGTGGTCGCTGTAGACGTCGGCTGCTCTTCGGGTTCTAACGTCCAGCAAAGATAATCGCCACTTGCGGCTTATAGCGATGTGATCAATCTGGTTGTTGTACATGTGATCAGGAGAGGTCCAGGTGGCTTTGTGGATGTTTTTGTGGGGAAAAATTGTGCCTCCAATGATTAGGTTGCGATCAGAACATAGATCAGCAAACCTTTCACCGTTGTTATTCATAGAACCAAGGCCGTGTTTTCCCATGACATGTTCCCAATCACTGTTGTCGCTGCCTACATTTGCGTTAAGGTCACCCATCAAAATAACGATGTCGCTCTTCCGTAGTTGATCTAATGAATTATTTAGACGCAAGTAAAACGTGTCTTTTTCTTCAGAGGTGGCTTGTTCCGTTGGTGCGTAAACTTGAACAAACACGCCTGTCGAACAGCAGATTTGAATCTTGCAATAATAATTCTATCGGATACTGCTCGCCAGTCCTGTAACGATCTTCTCGCGGCTTTAGAGAGTAGAAATCCCACTCCATTGGCATGGTGTTCTCCTGCAGGCTTACCCGAAAGAATTAGAAACTCGCCGGTAGATGTTCGTTTTTCCCCTACTCCAGGCCATCTCACCTCAGTAAGACCAAGAATCTCTAGATGATATTTACGAAATTCTTTTGTTAGTGCAAGCGTTGTTGTCTTGACGAGCATGCGAACGTTCCAAGTTCCAAAACGTGTCCTTTTCCGTGGGCCAAAGGTCATTGTTGATAAATTCGATACGTATCCGAGGCCCATATAAATTTTTAAAATTTTTTTTTCAAGTTTCAAGTTTGTGTATCTCCGATGGACAAAACTTTTTGCTAAATTTTTGGAGTGAACGGGCTCTGAGGACCGAGGGCTCCCCATACGCCCGATTTCTTCAAATATTAAAAACGTAATTTCTAAACTTTTCTGCTGAATGGGAGTTTAAACACCAAACATCCAGTCCCAAGTACCCACGATCAAACGGTCTCGCTGAAAGATACGTCCAAATAGCAAAAGCCATACTAAAAAAATGTTACAAAGACCAGTCAGATGTATACTTAGCATTATTGAATTATAGAAATACACCAAGAAACGGCAAGCTAATGTCACCAAATCAACGATTAATGTCTCGCATCACTAGATCCACCATGCCATCTACTAACAATTTATTAAAACCAAAAATCATCAAGAATGTTCACAATAACATAGCATACTTGAGGAAAAAAGCGAAGCACTATGCAGATAAAGGCAGCAAAGAAATACAGAAATTCCAAACAGGCGACAAAATCCGAATACAGAGGAACCACCGCGATTGAGTGTCCGGAACAGTCGAAAAACATACGAGCACGCCGCGATCATACATACTCCGAACTGACGACAATAAAATTCTGAGACGAAACTCGATCCATGTTCAAAAAACGAGAGCATCTATCATTCCATCAAAAGAAATAGCGGCCAACCTAACCACAAAGGATATTGCAAATGTGAACCAACGCGACACGATGTCTGAAGAGCCAACAAGTACCGGCGAATCGCCTAGAAACTCTACATCTACCATGCACAACAACGAAATTTTCAAAAATAGTAGCGGCAGATACAGCATAGAAGAATCGCAGTCGTCTAAGAACGATGCAGTAGCTAACAATCTAGCTGCAAGTGGCGTTTACGTCACGCGTTCGTGAAGGATCAGTAAACCGGTTGATTATTATAAGGCTTGAATCTCGACTACTTAATCTATATTAATTTAATTTACTTCAATATACTTAATTTTCTATATTCACCGCACTATATCACTATATAGATGTATGTGTAGTATATTCTTGTGTTACTTAATTATCCATATTCACATTATAACTAAACAGTTCGCATTAACTTAAATTTCCATATGAATTCTAAAAAAAAAAAAAAAAAGGGGGTTGTTACATACATAGTATATACTATAGTATAGTATAGTATATATATATATATATATATGATCATAAATAGCGACTACGCGCTATCTGGCAGCGTAGAGCTAGCTGCGAAATGTGAAGCAAGCAAGTTGCTGACAGTTGGAACGTCATTGTGAATAAGCGTTGGAATTGAAGACGAGGCAGTCTTTTTAATTCGTTTCACGAATGACCAAAAATTGTTACTTCTTTTGGGACATTGAAGTATTTTTTGTCTCAGTTTTTGGTCATATTCGAATTTTGCGCGTTTAAGGTAGGCATTGCAATCATTTCTTACTCGTCTAAATTTGGTTCGGTTTTCCACAGTGGGGTTTCTTTTATATAACCGAAAGCATACCTCACGGTTCCTAGTAACCTCTTTGCAGCTTAAGTCATACCAAGCATTTTCCTTCGGTTTGATACACTTTGTCCTGGAAGGGATAAATTGTCTCATACCCTCGAGGATTATGTTAGTGATCGTATCAGAAGTGGTATCCACACCACTATTTTCGTTAAGTGGCCAGTTATAGCTTCTAAAGAAATTATTGAGGCCATCCCAGTTGGCTTTCTCGTGTAACCATACTTTTCTTTTAGGAGTTTTCTCTTTAACTGTGTGGTTTGACAACGAGAAATTAGCTGATACTACACAATGGTCTGAAGAGCCTAGAGGCGATAATACACTGACGGTGTATTTCTTAAGAAGAGAAGTAAGAAACAAGTCAAGGGTATTAGCGTTATGACTAACAATGTCTGGAATTCGAGTGGGCTCATTCACAAGCTGAGTGAGATGGTTAAAATCAAATAACTCGACATCCTTTCCTTGCGGTGTTGTAAAGCCTGAATGGCGAAGCCAACTAGAATTGTGAATATTGAAATCTCCCGCAATTACGATTTCAGACAATGGATCAATTGAAAAAATTCTAGTGATACAGTCGGACAGTGCATCTAACTCACTACAAGTTGAGACTCTGTCTAAATTGGGTAAATAGTAAATTATATGCTTACGCACTTTGACTTTGAGCCAAATGAAGTTGAATTCCGCGTTGGAACAATGATTGAAATGTGCTTGGGTTTGGTAAGCAATATCACTACGTACATATATTGCGAGACCGCAGTGGGGAAAAAATACTGGCACTAAGTTGTAACCAGGCCAACTCAAATGCGAAACGTCGGAATCAGCATTAACATGGGTTTCTGTTAGTGCCAGAATAGCAGGTTTGTGGTCTGCTAAATGGATGCACGTGGCCGAGAGATTCGATCTAAGCCCACGAATATTTATTCGATTTATTCTTTTTTTCTTCTTTTTTTCTTCTTTTTTTCTTCTTTTTTTTTCTTTTTATTTTATACTTTCCATCAAGTTTTCGTCTAAAATGCGTTCTTAAGGCTTCGATAAAAAAAACTGCTTCTATGGATTAGCAGCTTTCCTTTGGACCGCTCAATACAAATTGTTCGGGGCGGTTTCAAATTTGAAATTCATCACATAAACGCTGGGGTTTCCCAGTGCTCTGTTTTGTCTCCGACACTCTTTCTCATTTTTTTAATGATCTCTTATTCATACTTATAATCCAATTTACTCTTTCGCTGACGGCAGTACTCTCAGCTTCTCATATAAGTTTGAGGAACATCCCTTCCCTTCTCATGTGCAATTCAAACAATTACGTATGTTAATCACGTTAATTTCTGACCTGTATAATAAAACAGGGAGAAAATAATAAAATAAATCTAACGCTTCCAAAGCCCCTAATGATGTTTCTCGTCAAAGCGAATTCTAAATTTACACCGATTATCCATGAATGAATAGCAAAAATTCTACGGAGTGCTATCTAAACCGTGAAATACGCACACTCCAGAGACACAAAAGTTTTTTTTAACAAGGCAACTACTGAAGGCAACACGATGAAAACATAATAAAGCCAGATTCGATGAAAATGTTTCCTAAATTAAATATATCTTTTAAGCCCCTTAGTGTGGTCACAGTCCCGGAACTGAAGATTCCTATAGCGTTAGAGCATATCATTTCCCAACCACTTTGTTGTGACTTGTTGTTATTTTTACAACAACTTTGTTGTTGGAGTCATATTGGATGCACTTTGAAACGGTGCACCAAATTGGGACTCGTTCAAGAAATTCTGCTGAGTTAGTGACCGAAGAATTAAGACGATTTCATGATCAGAATAATTACTCGGAAATTCTTGTGATTTTCTCTGACGACCTTAAATCTGACGAGCTGACTGAAGAACAGACAAATGAAGACTTTACGACGCTGACTGAACTGACCGTAATTTTCAGGAAACTCAACCATAAACCTTCTACAGGTTTAGATAACATTCCAAATATCGTGTTAAAACATCTGTCGGCAGTATTGCGTAATTTTCAACAACTTGCTTGGAAAGTATCGAAGGTTTTTCCAATAATAAAGAAAAAGAAGGATCCTTCTGATCCGACTAATTATAGGCCTTTTAGTCTCATGCCTAACATTGGGAAAGTACTTGAAGTGGTTATTATTAAGTCAATTTTGAACGCGTGCGAAACAAATGAGATAATTCCGCGGAACCAATTTAGGTTCAAACGAAACCAGTCGACAGTGCACGCCGTGACCAAAATAATTTCAGATGTAAATTGGCATTTGAATTATAAGAGGAATACGGCCGCCTGTCTATTGGACATCAAAAAAGCCTTCGAAACGGTTTGGACCGAAGCACTGGTTTATAAAATTATACGATATGTGTTCCCAAATCATTTAATCAAAATGATTATATCAATGATATATGAAAGGAAGTTTATCATAACGGATAGAGAAAATACGTCGAATAAAACATTCAATATCGCTAATGGTCTGCCACAAGGTACAGTAACGGCGCCAATCTTGTTCAACATATATATTTCTGAAGTACTTAGTGACATGGATGCGTCCTTTGCTTATGCTGACGATATTGTACTATATGCACACGGCTCGAGAATTGAAGAGATTCGAAGAAAGCTGCAAAGCAAATTCGACGAATTTCGGAAACATGGAAACTTAAGATAAGCTATTCAAAATGCGAAGTGTTACTGTTTCTTAGGCGAGTAGTTCGCGATCTGCGACATAATTGGAAGAATCTTCGAATAACGGGTGCAAATGGTGTTCAGGTCCCAACGAAGAATGTTGTGCGCTATTTGGGTGTTCATCTGGATAAATTTATTTACTACAATGAACATCTAAATATCGCTTTGGAAAAAGCAAGGGCGGCATTTATGTCGCTCAAAAAGCTTTTCCCTTCACGATATTTGAGAAGTGATGTAAAGATTGTTTGCTACCAAGCATTTATCGACCAATTCTTAAGTACGCGTGTCGAATATGGTGGAACATTAGTCCATTATATATGAAAAAACTTCGTTCCTTTGAAAGGAAATGTGTTAGAGCATGTTTTCATATGTACAGAAGTGAACATTCTCAGTATAGGCATTATGTGTCGAATAAAAAACTCCTGGAGAATTCCGGAGGATTATCCAGAATTGAAAATGTTATTCTTGATTTTACTAGAAACCATTTCGCTCGGTCGGCTTCAATCGAAAAAGACATAAATTCTGGAGCATTTTATTCTAATCCTGGGTAAATACATTGGAGAGTAGATTTATACCACTTGAGACATTCCTGTACCTGGACGCATTGGGCCTCTTGTCAGAATCGTGAAACGTACCTGTTATATACCATGTTGCTAGAAGGGCAACAGACAAAAGAATCCGGCATGCCTCATTGCTTACCGGGGATGGAAATAATATCTGGAGATACTATCGTAGCGTGCCTGAGACAGGATACACAGAAGGCGATTGGATAAAAAAAGATACTGGATGCTGGACTGGAGTGTGGCCGACACTTAGCCCTAATGAGGGGCAGTTGCTGGCGCAGGTAGCTTTACGAGCTGCCTACAAAGACATACATGACTGCAACTCTTGTAGGGATTTAGTTTTGAAGTTTCTGACGCAATTATATGTAAGTTTTTTTTTCTTCAATCTTTTAAGGTATAGTAGTATATAGCTGAGATATCAGCAGCAAAAAAATATTGTTAGATTAAGCAAATAGTATATATACTATAGCGGGAGGCCAGGACTTTCAGATGACCCAGGTTGTAGTGCCAAATATGATGATATATATTATAGAAAGTAGTGTAAGGCCCACATAGGATAATTTACTTGTTATTACTAATATAGACAGTAAGCTTTTATTTATTACTAACAATATTATATGATTTATGATAATTAAATAAATGAATTGAAAAAATGTCCTGTTCGGTTCCACCTTCGGTCGAGACTCTCTCTACCGGCTGTCAAGCAATGTTAACTTGAGTTAATGAGTTACTGCCGGGGTTGATGATTTTTGTTTTGGCAGTATTAATTTTTGAACCCGCAACATTTGCCTCCCTCTTCACATTTGTTGTCATTTGGTGCAGCTCCATAATTCTGTGTGAGAGTAAACAAACGTCGTCAGCGTAATCCAGATATTTGAGTTGAGATGTAAGAGCCCAACGAACTCCTCCGTTTCCAGTAGATAAAGCTGCGCGAAGTACATCGCTAATCACAAACAAAAAAAGTATCGGCGATTGAATGCACCCTTGTCGTACCCCACTTAGGATCTCGAATTCCTCTGACAGCTTTCCTCTATGCAGCACATGACATTTAGAGCCATCATAGGTTGCTTTAATAATAGCTATTAGTTTATCGGATATACCTCTCCTGCGCAAGGCGAGCCAGATAAACTGTCTGTTGACACTGTCAAACGCCTTCTCAAAATCGATGAACAGCAGGTGCAGTGGTGACCGGAATTCAACGCACTGTTCAATAATGATCCGCAGGGTGTTTATGTGGTCTACACAGGAGGATCCAGTGCGGAAACCTGCTTGTTCGGCATCGAGTGTATCTTCCAGATGTTCCTTAATTCGCTCAAATAATACTTTGGCTATTACCTTTGCAACTGCAGGAAGAACGCAAATGCCTCTCCAGTTTTCGCACTCCATAAGACTACCTTTTTTAGGGAGCTTGACAATCATTCCCTTCTTCCACTCATCGGGGAAACTTTCTACCTCCCAAGCTCTCTCTACAAGAGGATATACTGGGAGTTGAGGTGCGAATTCGGGAAATTGTTACTTCCGGCAGCTCCGTTTGATTTGGGTGCATATCGTTAGCAAATACACGGTTAAGGACCGTAGAGAAATGCTCCTTCCATCGCTTGAGCTGATGCTCATCTGAAACGAGTACGGCACCATCTAGGCCTTTCAACGGATGTAAGCAAGAGCGGTGACCAGCTGTCAGCTCTTTGGTGATTCTGTAAACGGTTCTGCTATTGCACCTGCTCGCTGCTTCCTCTGCTTCTGAGGCCAGGTTGTTAATATAGTTACGCTTGTCACGTCGTACACTACGCTACACTTCTCTCATTTTTCTTCAATAACTCTTAACACGATACTCGCTGCTGCGAGCTTTAAGTAGCTTGCGTTCTTCAATCCGCCTCCAGATATCTTCACTAAGCCACGTGCTGTGCCTTGCCTGGCTTCTACAACAATACTTTCCGCTCCAGATGTGAAAACATTTTTCACAGCCTTCCAATGTTCCTGGATGGTTGTCGGCAGTGAGCTGCTGATTGCTTCCACTCCTTGCGATAAATGATCCCTTAATTGTTGGCGTACTGAGGGGATCTTTAGCCGGTCGATGCTATACCTAGGCATTCGGATGATATTGCGGATTCTTTGAACAGATGCAGTACGTAACTGGACATTAGCTACCATAAGGTGATGATCCCGAACCATACCCATGTCGGCTCCTCGTCTGTTTCGGACGTCTAACAGACAGTTCCTAAAACGTCGGCTGATCGCCACATAGTCGATTTGGTTGGATGATGATTGCCTGTCAGTTGACACCCAGCTGACCTTGGCAAGTCTTATGCTCAAACATGGTGCCTTCTATGACAAGGTTGTTGGTGTTGCAGAAATCAACAAATCTTTCACCATTGTCATTTCGTTCGCCGAGGCCGTGCTTCCCAATCACATGTTTGAGTCCTACATTGTCGTTGCCAACCTTGGCATTCAAGTCCCCCATCACGATGACGATATCTCCGTTTGGCATTGCGTTGAATACAGCGTTTAGTTGATTGTAGAAGTTGTCCTTTTCATCCTCAGTCGAGGGATTCGTTGGGGCGTAGCACTGTATGATCGTGACGCGCCGTACTCTAGTCCGAAATCTGGCCGATAAGATCCTATCACTATGCGGGTGCCAGGAAATTAGGCCTCTACGTGCTGTTGGCGTTAGCAGCAGACCCACTCCAGATTCACGGGTTTGCCAGAGTAGAGTAGCACAGTGTTACACGTTGGGGATTGGTACTCTCCCGCGTCGAAACATCTTACTTCACTCACTCCCAGTATGTCCAAATTATATCGAAGAAGCTCACGTTCCAGTTGAAGAAATCTGGCATTATGAGGTCCTTCAGTCCCAGAGTCAAGGAGCGTCCTCACATTCCAGAAACCAATCTTAGTCCGGGTACAATAGCCAAAAGTCGTCATTATTCGATCATTACTTATCCGAGGCGTTGTGTCAGTTTCAGTAGCGGGTATTTTTCGGTACCGCAGGGTGCTAGCCCACGTTACCTAGACTAGAAACGCTAGACCGTTCGCACTTGCAGTTTTAGCCTACATGTATAAGGATTTATACACATAGTTGCCCGGGGACCACCACGAGGAGGTAGAGCAAGCACTACATCACGAACTTGATTGTTACGCTACTGGCCCAAACCAAGTTTTGAGCAGTCAGTACTTTCCCGATCAATCGCAATGCAGATCCCCATTTCCTTGTACTAAGTTAGTTATTATTTGGAATTTTACCACACTACTTGAAAAGTAGATTCAGCTACCGTATATCTTTAAATAAACGAACTTGTTTTGTTTTATTTGCAAAATGCATTACGAACTCTAGAGACAATAACAATGTAACAATATAAACTGATATACCTGAATGCTGCCATCCTCATCTAAAACTATGTAAAACGTAATTTCCAAAAAGAATTCGTTTGGTCATTTCTTTTGACCAAAATTAAATTGCAATTCCCGAAGGAAAGATATTGAAATTCTATCAAAAAAATTGGATTCATGGCACTGTTTTAAAAATGTTCAAAATAAATAACCCATATGATTTGAACTAATTTGTTCCTTTCCTTTCAAGATTTAAGTCCTTTTCCCTTAAGTGGTTTTCAAAGTAATTTACATTATTGTATTTGCTGTTCTAGGTTATGGAAGCGGAAGAACGCGGTGAAAACGATATCAATAGAAAACGTTTGCGCAGAGTTTAATAGTAAGTTTGGTTCTTTTGTCTTTGTCAATTGTATTATTTTAGATAATCTTATGCATCTGGTAACGGTAAGTACGTCACTGAAAATATATATATATATTGACGTATGGATAGTCACTCTTAAAAAAGGTCCTTATGCAACAATGCAACAACCAGATTCATCTTAACACCAGGATTTGAGCAATGAAAGATCCGAAAATGGAAGGCACAACTAACGATGATTTTCAGCGTATTAACGGTAGGATAATACAATATCTTTGTTTTTTTTATTTTCCACAGACTTTCAAAACTGAAACTAAACTTAAAAGTGAAATACGCATACGAATACGATAAATACGAGTAAACACAAAACATAACAAAGCACAATCGACATCAAGATAAAAAAAACAATACATTAAAACTTAGTGGAATATGATTTTGAAGAAAACGGACGGCGACCGGACACAGTACGGACAGACCCTCTACCAAATTATCAAGTTAAACCCAAGTATTCTGATTTTTACCACGTAAATTAAATTCAATACTTCAAATGGACAAAAGAGGATGGACTAAAGGACTACGAAGACGACGGACCAATGTAGTGGTAGATACCGAGAGACTTTTACCTATTATTCGATCTATATGAATCATAACCTTAAATTGGAAACAAGTAATGATTGTAACACAGTTTTTCTTTTACGTTTCTTGCATTTTCTGAAAGAAGAGGTATTTTTAAAACACAAAAATATTTTACGAGTTTGATTTGAATTTTATGGGTATTGGTATACCTTTATTTCCATATTTTTAACATGAATAAAATGCAGTAAGCTAATATTGTCGAAATAAACAAAACTTTTTAAACATTTTTATTTATTTGAAAATACAAATCTTTATGTACGAGTTATGGATCCGAGACTTGCATTTGGAGGCTTAGCAAAAAGCACTCCGACCTTTTATCCGCGTTCAAAGGGAAAGTATGAGGAAGGACGATTCCATAAACTCTAGAATGAAGAGGAATTTGCAGGAGGTTTAGTGGTAACATCGAGACAGGTTTATAGATTTTTTGCGGGAGGCCAGAACCGGATCCAAGTTGTTATGCTAAATATGATGATGTTGCACGAACTTAGATGTGTACTCTTTTAACGTTGCAGGCCTTTACACTATCTGAGAGTTTGTATGAGTACTCAAATCATATAAATATAATTATGTTCGGGTGGTTTTTATACCCAAAGCAGGAAGAAGAGGCCATGAATCAGCAAAGGATTTTAGGCCGCTAAGTCTATCATCGTTCTTGCTAAAGGCTCTGGAACGAATTCTAGACCATCATATCAGGCAGCGATTTGAAGTCACACACGCATCGAGATCTCAACACGCATATCTCAAGGGCAGGTCCACGGGGACTGCCCTCCACGATTGAGCACACGATCAACTACAAGCAGTTTACGTTAACCACCTTTTTAGATATAGAAGGGGCTTTCAACAATGTTCACATTGAGGCCATTAAGGAAGCTCTGACCAAGTCAGGAGTGGAATACTTCCTTACGCAATGGATCGTATCCATGCTCGGCAGCAGGATTATACATGCCAATCTTGGCAGCTGTAATATTACCAAACGAGTCGACAGAGGCACTCCTCAAGGAGGGGTTATCTCTCCCTTACTATGGCTGACGGTAATTAATGGTAACTTGAAGAGGATAGGTAGTAAAATTTTTTGGTCTTTCGTGAAAAGAATCAAAAATTCAGCCTCGTCGTCGATTCCAACGCTCATTTATAATGAAATTCCAGTTGTCAGCTCTATGGACAAGGCCAATCTGTTTGCTGCGCATTTCGCAGCTAGCTCTACGCTTCCAGATTGTGCATTGCCGCCTCCTGCACCTCAGAGTATTGAACATTCTATGGGACAGATATTTTTTCGTACTCGTGCAGTTGCTAGAGTTTTAAGTGATCTTAACACATACAAATCCGCTGGTCCAGATGGTATTTCTCCATTAGTTCTGAAGAGGTGTTCTTCCGAGCTGGCATTACCATTGCGTAAGCTTTTCCATCTATCCTATTCTTCTGGACTCTTCCCGAGAAGTTGGAAAACAGCATTTGTCCAGCCCATACCCAAAAAAGGCGAACCGTCGTCTACTTCTTCATACCGACCCATAGCACTTACATCCATTCTTTCCAAGGTCATGGAAACGCTGATCAATTATCAGCTTAAGAAATATCTTGAAACCAACGTAATCCTTAGTGACCAGCAGTATGGGTTTCGTGGGCAACGTTCTACTGGTGATTTGATGGTTTATCTCACCGAACAGTGGAACCGATCTTTGCATCATTTTGGAGAAAGCAAAGCTGTTGCACTCGATATTTCAAAGGCATTTGACATAGTTTGGCATTAAGCTCTTTTGTCTAAAATGCGTGCTTATGGTGTCGATGATAAACTGCTTCATTGGATTAGAAGCTATCTTTTAGACCGCGCAATTCAAGTTGTTTTAGACGGTTTCAAATCTGAAATACACCACATAAATGCTGGCGTTCCCCAGGGCTCTGTTCTGTCACCGACACTCTTTCTCATTTTTAAATTCTCTATATTAACTTCACAACAGCCCGATTTTATTGAAATTTTGCACACATGTATATCTCCCAAGACAACACTTTCTATTGAGGCCCCTCGGGCCGCGGGGTCGGGGGGCTCCCATACAAATATTTTACAAAATTTACCCGATTTTCTTTAAATTTTGTACACATGTGTGTCTTCAGATCAGTCAATTCCTGGACATTACCATAGTATGGGTGCCGGGGCACAGTAATATAGTGGGTAATGAGAGTGCGGACGAATTGGCTAAGATGGGCGTCGCTATGGATACTGGCTCTATGGAGGTTAGCTGTCCATTGAGCTTAGTCAAGGAACAAATTCTCTCCTTCTTTAATACTAAGTCACAACTCAGGTGGAGCAGTCTGTCGAACTGCGCCATATCGAGATCAATGTGGCCATCCTTCAGCAAAAAGAAAATCACCGAGTTGTTATCCAGAATCCGGAAGGATATTGCCAGAGTTGTGGCTATCAGCAGTCATGCTGCTAAGTTGGGTATACCGCACAACAACTTTAGCAGAAGTTGCAAAGATGAAAATGAGAAAGAAACTCTCATAAACTTCCTCTGCAGTCCGGCCCTAGCAGGGTCAAGACAACGCATTTTGGGTAAACCATTTTTTTACGACCTAAAAGAGCTCTTGGATTACAGGATACAGGCTGGATTTAAAACCATGTCCTTATCCATGCTAGAACCCTCGAGTTTTGTGGCATCAAAATGGCGCATACTAGCGCTAATTGAGGACCTCGCAAGCACAGCGTGAACCACCACTCTACCTACCTATAGCATAAAAAGTGTTATGGCTTTGGGACACATCGCTATCGAAAGCCCCCTTGGAGCAGTTCTCGAAAATCGCCATATGGTTTGGGGCAAACGCTTCTAAAGATTGCATTTATTTTCAGAAAAGTGCGTTTTTCTCAGAGACGCGAAGGAAGTATGGGGGTTAATAGGTACCAAATGAAAGCTGCAAATTTTACCGACATAGCCACGCCATTTTTAAGGGCGTGGTATTTCATTTCATCAAAATGACAGTATAGCATAAAAAGGGTTATGGCTTTGGGATACATCTTTCCCGAAAGCCCCCATCGAGCAGTTCTCAAAAATCGCTATCTGGTTTGCGCAAACGCCCCCTTTCTGAGAGAGCGGCGGGCTTCTAAAGATTGCATTTATTTTCAGAAAAGTGCGTTTTTCTTAGTGACGCGAAGGGAGTATGAGGGTTAATTGGTACCAAATTACCAAATGAAAGCTGCAAATTTACCGACACAGCCAATCCATTTTTAGGGGCGCGGCATTTCATTTCATCAAAATGACAGTATAGCATACAAAGGGTTATGGCTTTGGGACACATCTCTCCCGAAAGCCCTCATGGAGCAGTTCTCGAAAACCGCCATCTGGTGTTGCGGAAACGCCCCCTTTCTGAGAGAGGGGCTTCTAAAGATTGCATTTGTTTTCAGAAAAGTGCGTTTTTCTCAGTGACGCGAAGGGAGTATGAGGGTTAATTGGTACCAAATTACCAAATGAAAGCTGCAAATTTTACCGACACAGCCAATCCATTTTTAGGGGCGCGGCATTTCATTTCATCAAAATGACAGTATAGCATACAAAGGGTTATGGCTTTGGGACACATCTCTCCCGAAAGCCCTCATGGAGCAGTTCTCGAAAACCGCCATCTGGTGTTGCGGAAACGCCCCCTTTCTGAGAGAGGGGCTTCTAAAGATTGCATTTGTTTTCAGAAAAGTGCGTTTTACTCAGTGTCGCGAAGGAAGTATGGGGGTTAATTGGTACTAAATGAAAGCTGCAAATTTTACCGACACAGCCATGGCATTTTTAGGGGCGTGGCATTTCATTTTATCAAAATGACAGTATAGCATACGGCCTCCAGACTACTAGAGGATCTAAGTATAGATCCTTTGGTGGCAGGTCCCCATACATCAACCTAATAACGATGATGTCTAGGTTACTGCAAATTAATCTTAAGCGCTCGAAATGTGCCTCTGATAATCTGCAAGTATTCCTGTGCAAGGAGCACTTAGACATCGTCCTTGTACAAGAACCTTGGGTCAGAGGCACTGAAGTCAAGGGTATAAATACGAAAGATTACAATCTCTTATATAAAAAAGACAACGGCAAGCCACGATCTTGTGTTTTAGTGAAAAAAAAACACATTAAAGCTTTCCTTTGTCCAAACTTAAGCTCTGCAGACCTAACTGTTGTTAGGGTAGAGGAAGTGGGAGGGGGACACCTGCTTGTGTCCTCGTCGTGTTTTCCGCATGACCGCCCTGCCCCGCCAGAAGAAATCGCTAAGCTGACACAGTCAATCGATGAATTCATACTCTTGGGATGCGACTTCAATTCCAGACACTCCCTCTGGGGCAGCTCGGAGGACAATGAACGGGGTGAGTCTCTTTGATTTTATTATTAACAGTAATCTCAGCATTTGTAACTCTGGTAATACTCCAAACTTTACCTTTCCGGGGTCAGAGAGGTTCAATGGTTGGGAGAGGTAATCGACATTACCTTGATCTCTATTGATAAGGTATTCAGGGTTGATAACTGGACAGTGTCCGATGTCAACTCCTACTCATTTTAGGTATATAAGGTTTGATCTGAACCTCCGTACGGAGTCGATCAAAACTTATCAAAACACAAGTCAAAATTCGGCAATATTATCCAGTCAAAATTATGCAAATTATCCAATATTGAAGCAACTTCGGCTGATGAATTGGACAAAAAAATTAATACGTTCGTTCAATGAACGTGGCTCTGAAAGCCTCTTGCCCAATCAGTCGGAGTAAAAAAGTTCACCCTCCGTGGTGGAGCCAAGACCTTAGCAAACTTAGGAGTATGACTAGGTCGATCTTCAATATCTGATATACCAACAAATACTGACAGCCTTATAAAGACTGCTTATGAAGGTACAAGAAGCCCATCAAAGAAGTCAAGCGACGCTCTTGGATGGACTTCTGTCAATCAATTGAAACTACCAAGGAGTCTGCCAGAATTTGCAAGATTCTGGCCAAAGAGAGCACCTGTCCGATTTTTATCAAGAAAGCTGACGGTGGCTGGACGACATCTGCGGCAGAATCCCTCTTTAAGAAGTTTTTCGGCTTATAAATCATGTCGCTGAAGCTGTCAACTTCCTGGCTAATGAAGATTTTTAGAAGCTGTCTCCTACTCAATTATGTCCCCCGAAGCTGAAGAGGAGTTCGGGTGGTTTTTATACCCAAAGCAGGAAGAAGAGGCAATGAATCAGCAAAGGATTTTAGGCCGCTAAGTCTCTCATCGTTCTTGCTAAAGGCTCTGGAACGAATTCTAGACCATCATATCAGGCAGCGATTTGAAGTCACACAAGCATCGAGATCTCAACACGCATATCTCAAGGGCAGGTCCACGGAGACTGCCCTCCACGATTGAGCACACGATCAACTACAAGCAGTTTACGTTAGCCACCTTTTTAGATATAGAAGAGGCTTTCAACAATGTTCACATTGAGGCCATTAAGGAAGCTCTGACCAAGTCAGGAGTGGAATCCTTCCTTACGCAATGGATCGTATCCATGTAATATCACCAAACGAGTCGACAGAGGCACTCCTCAAGGAGGGGTTATCTCTCCCTTACTATGGCTGATGGTAATTAATGGTAACTTGAAGAGGATAGGACAAAGGCAGTTGCGTATGCAGATGACGTGGTGATACTTGTATCAGGCCAGTACCTTTCCGTGATCAGTGAAGTCATGGAAAGGGCCCTGGGTAAAGTTAGCTCCTGGGCAACAAGCTGTGGCCTTGGAGTCAACCCTGGGAAGACCGAAATAGTTTTGTTCACCACAAAATCTAAGATACCGGCCTTTATCCTTCCAAAACTCAACGAGAAAAGTCTTGACCTTACCCCCAGCGCCAAATATCTCGGAGTAATCTTAGATTGGAAGCTTAACTGGAAGGCTTACATAGAGAACAGGGCTAAGAAAGCATGCGTGGCCCTCTATGCTAGCAGCAAAACTACCGGAAGGAAATGGGTTCTTCAACCAGAGATGGTTCTTTAGCTGTACACAGCTGTTGTACGGCCAATTCTTATCTACGGATCGCTGGTTTGGTGGCTAGCGATGAAGAAGAAGTATAACGCCACCAAACTCAGCAGGTTCCAGCGATCAGCAGCAGCGGGCATTACAGGAGCTCTACGGTCTTGCCCGAGAGAGGCCCTTAACACTATCTTGAAACTACTACCTCCTGACATATTTATCAAATATGTTGCGACGTACAGTGCAGTACGACTCAGAGAATCTGGGTGGTTTGCTACTAGACCATACGGGCACTGCAATATACTTCAGACAGTACCTGGAGGCATGATGCCATCATCTACTGATTACTGCATCCCTAAATTCAACTTCAACTACTCGTTCAGCCTTGAATTTCCTACCAGGGGAAACTGGAAGGATGGGACAGTAGCGAGGCGATATGTGCAACAATATTCACTGACGGATCCAAGATGAAGGACGGAGTCGGTGCAGGTATCTTGTCAGATGATTTAAATCTGTTTTAAGCTACCCGATTCGGCTAGCATCTTTCAGGCAGATATTCTAGCAATTAGGGAGGCCTGTAGAGCATTAAGGCTCAGAAACGCACAAATCGGAAGGGTGGGTATTTGTGTTGATAGCCAATCTGCCACAAGGGCGATTTGTGTGACTACAATAAACTCGAAATTAGTACAACAGTGCCTAGAAGAATTGGCCTCGATCAGTCAATTCCTGGACATTACCATAGTATGGGTGCCGGGGCACAGTAATATAGTGGGTAATGAGAGTGCGGACGAATTGGCTAAGATGGGAGTCGTTATGGATACTGGCTCTATGGAGCTTAGCTGTCCATTGAGCTTAGTCAAGGAACAAATTCTCTCCTTCTTTAATACTAAGTCACAACTCAGGTGGAGCAGTGTGTCGAACTGCGCCATATCGAGATCAATGTGGCCATCCTTCAGCAAAAAGAAAATCACCGAGTTGTTATCCAGAATCCGGAAGGATATTGCCAGAGTTGTGGCTATCAGCACTGGCCAGTGGGCAGTCATGCTGCTAAGCTGGGTATACCGCACAACAACTTTAGCAGAAGTTGCAAAGATGAAAATGAGAAAGAAACTCTCATAAACTTCCTCTGCAGTCCGGCCCTAGCAGGGTCAAGACAACGCATTTTGGGTAAACCATTTTTTTACGACCTAAAAGAGCTCTCGGATTACAGGATACAGGCTGGATTTAAAACCATGTCCTTATCCATGCTAGAACCCTCGAGTTTTGTGGCATCAAAATGGCGCATACTAGCGCTAATTGAGGACCTCGCAAGCACAGCGTGAACCACCACTCTACCTACCTATAGCATAAAAAGTGTTATGGCTTTGGGACACATCGCTATCGAAAGCCCCCTTGGAGCAGTTCTCGAAAATCGCCATCTGGTTTGGGGCAAACGCTTCTAAAGATTGCATTTATTTTCAGAAAAGTGCGTTTTTCTCAGAGACGCGAAGGAAGTATGGGGGTTAATTGGTACCAAATGAAAGCTGCAAATTTTACCGACATAGCCACGCCATTTTTAAGGGCGTGGTATTTCATTTCATCAAAATGACAGTATAGCATAAAAAGGGTTATGGCTTTGGGGTACATCTTTCCCGAAAGCCCCCATCGAGCAGTTCTCAAAAATCGCTATCTGGTTTGCGCAAACGCCCCCTTTCTGAGAGAGCGGCGGGCTTCTAAAGTTTGCATTTATTTTCAGAAAAGTGCGTTTTTCTCAGTGACGCGAAGGGAGTATGAGGGTTAATTGGTACCAAATTACCAAATGAAAGCTGCAAATTTTACCGACACAGCCAATCCATTTTTAGGGGCGCGGCATTTCATTTCATCAAAATGACAGTATAGCATACAAAGGGTTATGGCTTTGGGACACATCTCTCCCGAAAGCCCTCATGGAGCAGTTCTCGAAAACCGCCATCTGGTGTTGCGGAAACGCCCCCTTTCTGAGAGAGGGGCTTCTAAAGATTGCATTTGTTTTCAGAAAAGTGCGTTTTACTCAGTGTCGCGAAGGAAGTATGGGGGTTAATTGGTACTAAATGAAAGCTGCAAATTTTACCGACACAGCCATGGCATTTTTAGGGGCGTGGCATTTCATTTTATCAAAATGACAGTATAGCATACGGCCTCCAGACTACTAGAGGATCTAAGTATAGATCCTTTGGTGGCAGGTCCCCATACATCAACCTAATAACGATGATGTCTAGGTTACTGCAAATTAATCTTAAGCGCTCGAAATGTGCCTCTGATAATCTGCAAGTATTCCTGTGCAAGGAGCACTTAGACATCGTCCTTGTACAAGAACCTTGGGTCAGAGGCACTGAAGTCAAGGGTATAAATACGAAAGATTACAATCTCTTATATAAAAAAGACAACGGCAAGCCACGATCTTGTGTTTTAGTGAAAAAAAAACACATTAAAGCTTTCCTTTGTCCAAACTTAAGCTCTGCAGACCTAACTGTTGTTAGGGTAGAGGAAGTGGGAGGGGGACACCTGCTTGTGTCCTCGTCGTGTTTTCCGCATGACCGCCCTGCCCCGCCAGAAGAAATCGCTAAGCTGACACAGTCAATCGATGAATTCATACTCTTGGGATGCGACTTCAATTCCAGACACTCCCTCTGGGGCAGCTCGGAGGACAATGAACGGGGTGAGTCTCTTTGATTTTATTATTAACAGTAATCTCAGCATTTGTAACTCTGGTAATACTCCAAACTTTACCTTTCCGGGGTCAGAGAGGTTCAATGGTTGGGAGAGGTAATCGACATTACCTTGATCTCTAATGATAAGGTATTCAGGGTTGATAACTGGACAGTGTCCGATGTCAACTCCTACTCATTTTAGGTATATAAGGTTTGATCTGAACCTCCATACGGAGTCGATCAAAACTTATCAAAACACAAGTCAAAATTCGGCAATATTATCCAGTCAAAATTATGCAAATTACCCAATATTGAAGCAACTTCGGCTGATGAATTGGACAAAAAAATTAATACGTTCGAGAAATCAATGAACGTGGCTCTGAAAGCCTCTTGCCCAATCAGTCGGAGTAAAAAAGTTCACCCTCCGTGGTGGAGCCAAGACCTTAGCAAACTTAGGAGTATGACTAGGTCGATCTTCAATAACTGATATACCAACAAATACTGACAGCCTTATAAAGACTGCTTATGAAGGTACAAGAAGCCCATCAAAGAAGTCAAGCGACGCTCTTGGGTGGACTTCTGTCAATCAATTGAAACTACCAAGGAGTCTGCCAGAATTTGCAAGATTCTGGCCAAAGAGAGCACCTGTCGGATTTTTATCAAGAAAGCTGACTGTGGCTGGACGACATCTGCGGCAGAATCCCTCTTTAAGAAGTTTTTCGGCTTATAAATCTCCTGGCCTGGACGGCATACAGCCGATTATGCTAATCATGTCGCTGAAGCTGTCAACTTCCTGGCTAATGAAGATTTTTAGAAGCTGTCTCCTACTCAATTATGTCCCCCGAAGCTGAAGAGGAATTCGGGTGGTTTTTATACCCAAAGCAGGAAGAAGAGGCCATGAATCAGCAAAGGATTTTAGGCCGCTAAGTCTCTCATCGTTCTTGCTAAAGGCTCTGGAACGAATTCTAGACCATCATATCAGGCAGCGATTTGAAGTCACACAAGCATCGAGATCTCAACACGCATATCTCAAGGGCAGGTCCACGGAGACTGCCCTCCACGATTGAGCACACGATCAACTACAAGCAGTTTACGTTAGCCACCTTTTTAGATATAGAAGAGGCTTTCAACAATGTTCACATTGAGGCCATTAAGGAAGCTCTGACCAAGTCAGGAGTGGAATCCTTCCTTACGCAATGGATCGTATCCATGTAATATCACCAAACGAGTCGACAGAGGCACTCCTCAAGGAGGGGTTATCTCTCCCTTACTATGGCTGATGGTAATTAATGGTAACTTGAAGAGGATAGGACAAAGGCAGTTGCGTATGCAGATGACGTGGTGATACTTGTATCAGGCCAGTACCTTTCCGTGATCAGTGAAGTCATGGAAAGGGCCCTGGGTAAAGTTAGCTCCTGGGCAACAAGCTGTGGCCTTGGAGTCAACCCTGGGAAGACCGAAATAGTTTTGTTCACCACAAAATCTAAGATACCGGCCTTTATCCTTCCAAAACTCAACGAGAAAAGTCTTGACCTTACCCCCAGTGCCAAATATCTCGGAGTAATCTTAGATTGGAAGCTTAACTGGAAGGCTTACATAGAGAACAGGGCTAAGAAAGCATGCGTGGCCCTCTATGCTAGCAGCAAAACTACCGGAAGGAAATGGGTTCTTCAACCAGAGATGGCTCTTTAGCTGTACACAGCTGTTGTACGGCCAATTCTTATCTACGGATCGCTGGTTTGGTGGCTAGCGATGAAGAAGAAGTATAACGCCACCAAACTCAGCAGGTTTTATCTGCATTGCGATTGATCGGGAAACTACTGACTGCTCAAAACTTGGTTTGGGCCAGTAGCGTAACAATCAAATTCGTGATGTAGTGCTTGCTCTACCTCCTCGTGGTGGTCCCCGGGCAACTATGTGTATAAATCCTTATACATGTAGGCTAAAACTGCAAGTGCTAACGGTCTAACGTTTCTAGTCTAGGTAACGTGGGCTAGCACCCTGCGGTACCGAAAAATACCCGCTACTGAAACTGACACAAAGCCTCGGATAAGTAATGATCGAATAATGACGACTTTTGGCTATTGTACCCGGACTAAGATTGGTTTCTGGAATGTGAGGACGCTCCTTGACTCTGGGACTGAAGGACCTCATAATGCCAGATTTCTTCAACTGGAACGTGAGTTTCTTCGATATAATTTAGACATACTGGGAGTGAGTGAAGTAAGATGTTTCGACGCGGGAGAGTACCAATCCCCGACGTGTAACACTGTGCTACTCTACTCTGGCAAACCCTCCGGCAGTACCCGTGAATCTGGAGTGGGTCTGCTGCTAACGCCAACAGCACGTAGAGGCCTAATTTCCTGGCACCCGCATAGTGATAGGATCATATCGGCCAGATTTCGGACTAGAGTACGGCGCGTCACGATCATACAGTGCTACGCCCCAACGAATCCCTCGACTGAGGATGAAAAGGACAACTTCTACAATCAACTAAACGCTGTATTCAACACAACGCCGAACGGAGATATCGTCATCGTGATGGGGGATTTGAATGCCAAGGTTGGCAACGATAATGAAGGACTCAAGCATGTGATTGGGAAGCACGGCCTCGGCGAACGAAATGACAATGGTGAAAGATTTGTTGATTTCTGCAACACCAACAACCTTGTTATAGGAGGCACCATGTTTGAGCATAAGACTTGCCACAAGGTCAGCTGGGTGTCAACTGACAGGCAATCATCATCCAACCAAATCGACCATGTGGCGATCAGCAGACGTTTTGGGAGCTGTCTGTTAGACGTCCGAAACAGACGAGGAGCCGACATGGGTATGGTACGTGATCATTACCTTATGGTAGCTACTGTCCAGTTACGTACTGCATCACTTCATAGAATCCGCAATATCATCCGAATGCATAGGTATAACATCGACCGGCTAAAGATCCCCTCAGTACGCCAACAATTAAGGGATCATTTATCGCAAGGAGTGGAAGCCCGATTCGGCTAGCATCTTTCAGGCAGATATTCTAGCAATTAGGGAGGCCTGTAGAGCATTAAGGCTCAGAAACGCACAAATCGGAAGGGTGGCTATTTGTGTTGATAGCCAATCTGCCATAAGGGCGATTTGTGTGACTATCGAGATCAATGTGGCCATCCTTCAGCAAAAGGAAAATCACCGAGTTGTTATCCAGATTCCGGAAGGATATTGCCAGAGTTGTGGCTATCAGCACTGGCCAGTGGGCAGTCATGCTGCTAAGTTGGGTATACCGCACAACAACTTTTGCAGAAGTTGCAAAGATGAAAAAGAGAAAGCAACTCTCATAAACTTCCTCTGCAGTCCGGCCCTAGCAGGGTCAAGACAACGCATTTTGGGTAAACCATTTACGACCTAAAAGAGCTCTCGGATTACAGGATCATCGACTTGATCTCATACGTGAAAGCTACAGGCTGGATTTAAAACCATGTCCTTATCCATGCTAGAACCCTCGAGTTTTGTGGCATCAAAATGGCGCATAATAGCGCTAATTGAGGACCTCGCAAGCACAGCGTGAACCTCTACTCTACCTACCTATAGCATAAAAAGAGTTATTTCTTTGGGACACATCGCTCCCGAAAGCCCCCTTGGAGCAGTTCTCGAAAATCGCCATCTGGTTTGGGGCAAACGCTTCTAAAGATTGCATTTATTTTCAGAAAAGTGCGTTTTTCTCAGTGACGCGAAGGGAATATGAGGGTTAATTGGTACCAAATTACCAAATGAAAGCTGCAAATTTTACCGACACAGCCAATCCATTTTTAGGGGCGTGGCATTTCATTTCATCAAAATGACAGTATAGCATACAAAGGGTTATGGCTTTGGGACACATCTCTCCCGAAAGCCCTCATGGAGCAGCTCTCGAAAACCGCCATCTGGTGTTGCGGAAACGCCCCCTTTCTGAGAGAGGGGATTCTAAAGATTGCACTTGTTTTCAGAAAAGTGCGTTTTTCTCAGTGACGCGAAGGAAGTATGGGGGTTAATTGGTACCAAATGAAAGCTGCAAATTTTACCGACACAGTCATGCCATTTCATTTTATCAAAATGACAGTATAGCATACGGCCTCCAGACTACTAGAGGATCTAAGTATAGATCCTTTGGTGGCAGGTCCCCCTACATCAACCTAATAACGATGATGTCTAGGTTACTGCAAATTAACTTCGGCTGATGAATTGGACAAAAAAATTAATACGTTCGAGAAATCAATGAACGTGGCTCTGAAAGCCTCTTGCCCAATCAGTCGGAGTAAAAAAGTTCACCCTCCGTGGTGGAGCCAAGACCTTAGCAAACTTAGGAGTATGACTAGGTCGATCTTCAATATCTGATATACCAACAAATACTGACAGCCTTATAAAGACTGCTTATGAAGGTACAAGAAGCCCATCAAAGAAGTCAAGCGACGCTCTTGGATGGACTTCTGTCAATCAATTGAAACTACCAAGGAGTCTGCCAGAATTTGCAAGATTCTGGCCAAAGAGAGCACCTGTCCGATTTTTATCAAGAAAGCTGACGGTGGCTGGACGACATCTGCGGCAGAATCCCTCTTTAAGAAGTTTTTCGGCTTATAAATCTCCTGGCCTGGACGGCATACAGCCGATTATGCTAATCATGTCGCTGAAGCTGTCAACTTCCTGGCTAATGAAGATTTTTAGAAGCTTTCTCCTACTCAATTATGTCCCCCGAAGCTGAAGAGGGTGGTTTTTATACCCAAAGCAGGAAGAAGAGGCCATGAATCAGCAAAGGATTTTAGGCCGCTACAATCCTCTCATCATCGTTCTTGCTAAAGGCTCTGGAACGACTTCTAGACCATCATATCAGGCAGCGATTTGAAGTCACACAAGCATCGAGATCTCAACACGCATATTTCAAGGGCAGGTCCACGGAAACTGCCCTCCACGATTGAGCACACGATCAACTACAATTAGTTTACGTTAGCCACATTTTTAGATATAGAAGGGGCTTTCAACAATGTTCACATTGAGGCCATTAAGGAAGCTCTGACCAAGTCAGGAGTGGAATCCTTCCTTACGCAATGGATCGTATCCATGCTCGGCAGCAGGATTATACATGCCAATCTTGGCAGCTGTAATATTACCGAACGAGTCGACAGAGGCACTCCTCAAGGAGGGGTTATCTCTCCCTTATCTCTCCCTTACTATGATGGTAATTAATGGTAACTTGAAGAGGATAGGACAAAGGCAGTTACGTATGCAGATGACGTGGTGATACTTGTATCAGGCCAGTACCTTTCCGTGATCAGTGAAGTCATGGAAAGGGCCCTGGGTAAAGTTAGCTCCTGGGCAACAAGCTGTGGCCTTGGAGTCAACCCTGTGAAGACCGAAATAGTTTTGTTCACCACAAAATCCAAGATACCGGCCTTTATCCTTCCAAAACTCAACGAGAAAAGTCTTAACCTTACCCCCAGCGCCAAATATCTCGGAGTAATCTTAGATTGGAAGCTTAACTGGAAGGCTAACATAGAGAACAGGGCTAAGAAAGCATGCGTGGCCCTCTATGCTAGCAGCAAAACCACCGGAAGGAAATGGGATCTTCAACCAGAGATGGCTCTCTGGCTGTACACAGCTGTTGTACGGCCAATTCTTACCTATGGTTTGGTGGCCAGCGATGAAGAAGAAGTATAACGCCACCAAACTCAGCAGGTTACAGCGATCAGCAGCAGCGGGCATTACAGGAGCTCTACGGTCTTGCCCGAGAGAGGCCCTTAACACTATCTTGAAACTACTACCTCCTGACATATTTATCAAATATGTTGCGACGTACAGTGCAGTACGACTCAGAGAATCTGGGTGGTGTGCTACTAGACCATACGGGCACTGCAATATACTTCAGACAGTACCTGGAGGCATGATGCCATCATCTACTGATTACTGCATCCCTAAATTCAACTTCAACTACTCGTTCAGCCTTGAATTTCCTACCAGGAAAAACTGGAAGGATGGGACAGTAGCGAGGCGATATGTCGCAACAATATTCACTGACGGATCCAAGATGAAGGAAGGAGTCGGTGCAGGTATCTTCTCAGATGATTAAAATCTGTTTTAAGCTACCTGATTCGGCTAGCATCTTTCAGGCAGATATTCTAGCAATTAGGGAGGCCTGCAGAGCATTAAGGCTCAGAAACGCACAAATCGGAAGGGTGGGTGTTTGTGTTGATAGCCAATCTGCCATAAGGGCGATTTGTGTGACTACAATAAACTCGAAATAAGTACAACAGTGCCTAGAAGAATTGGCCTCGATCAGTCAATTCCTGGTCATTACCATAGTATGGGTGCCAGGGCACAGTAATATAGTGGGTAATGAGAGTGCGGACGAATTGGCTAAGATGGGCGTCGCTATGGATACTGGCTCTATGGAGGTTAGCTGTCCATTGAGCTTAGTCAAGGAACAAATTCTCTCCTTCTTTAATACTAAGTCACAACTCAGGTGGAGCAGTCTATCGAACTGCGCCATATCGAGATCAATGTGGCCATCCTTCAACAAAAAGAAAATCACCGAGTTGTTATCCAGAATCCGGAAGGATATTGCCAGAGTTGTGGCTATCAGCACTGGCCAGTGGGCAGTCATGCTGCTAAGTTGGGTATACCGCACAACAACTTTAGCAGAAGTTGCAAAGATGAAAATGAGAAAGAAACTCTCATAAACTTCCTCTGCAGTCCGGCCCTAGCAGGGTCAAGACAACGCATTTTGGGTAAACCATTTTTTTACGACCTAAAAGAGCTCTCGGATTACAGGATACAGGCTGGATTTAAAACCATGTCCTTAGCCATGCTAGAACCCTCGAGTTTTGTGGCATCAAAATGGCGCATACTAGCGCTAATTGAAGACCTCGCAAGCACAGCGTGAACCACCACTCTACCTACCTATAGCATAAAAAGTGTTATGGCTTTGGGACACATCGCTCCCGAAAGCCCCCTTGGAGCAGTTCTCGAAAATCGCCATCTGGTTTGGGGCAAACGCTTCTAAAGATTGCATTTATTTTCAGAAAAGTGCGTTTTTCTCAGAGACGCGAAGGAAGTATGGGGGTTAATTGGTACCAAATAAAAGCTGCAAATTTTACCGACATAGCCACGCCATTTTTAAGGGCGTGGTATTTCATTTCATCAAAATGACAGTATAGCATAAAAAGGGTTATGGCTTTGGGATACATCTCTCCCGAAAGCCCCCATCGAGCAGTTCTCAAAAATCGCTATCTGGTTTGCGCAAACGCCCCCTTTCTGACAGAGCGGCGGGCTTCTAAAGATTGCATTTATTTTCAGAAAAGTGCGTTTTTCTCAGTGACGCGAAGGGAGTATGAGGGTTAATTGGTACCAAATTACCAAATGAAAGCTGCAAATTTAACCGACACAGCCAATCCATTTTTAGGGGCGCGGCATTTCATTTCATCAAAATGACAGTATAGCATACAAAGGGTTATGGCTTTGGGACACATCTCTCCCGAAAGCCCTCATGGAGCAGCTCTCGAAAACCGCCATCTGGTGTTGCGGAAACGCCCCCTTTCTGAGAGAGGGGCTTCTAAAGATTGCATTTGTTTTCAGAAAAGTGCGTTTTACTCAGTGTCGCGAAGGAAGTATGGGGGTTAATTGGTACCAAATGAAAGCTGCAAATTTTACCGACACAGCCATGCCGGGCGTGGCATTTCATTTTATCAAAATGACAGTATAGCATATGGCCTCCAGACTACTAGAGGATCTAAGTATAGATCCTTTGGTGGCAGGTCACCCTACATCAACCTAATAACGATGATGTCTAGGTTACTGCAAATTAATCTTAAGTGCTCGAAATGTGCCTCTGATAATCTGCAAGTCTTCCTGTGCAAGGAGCACTTAGACATCGTCCTTGTACAATAACCTTGGGTCAGAGGCACTGACGTCAAGGGTATAAATACGAAAGATTACAATATCTTATATAAAAAAGACAACGGCAAGCCGCGATCTTGTGTTTTAGTGAAAAAAAACACATTAACGCTTTCCTTTGTCCAAACTTAAGCTCTGCAGACCTAACTGTTGTTAGGGTAGAGGAAGTGGGAGGTTGACACCCGCTTGTATCCTCGGCGTGTTTTCCGCATGACCGCCCTGCCCCGCCAGAAGAAATCGCTAAGCTGACACAGTCAATCGATGAATTCATACTCTTGGGATGCGACTCCAATTCCAGACACTCCCTCTGGGGCAGCTCGGAGGACAATGAACGGGGTGAGTCTCTTTTTGATTTTATTATTAACAGTAATCTCAGCATTTGTAACTCTGGTAATACTCTTAACTTTACCTTTCCGGGGTCAGAGAGGTTCAATGGTTGGGAAGAGGTAATCGACATTATCTTGATCTCTAATGATAAGGTATTCAGGGTTGATAACTGGACAGTGTCCGATGTCAACTCCTACTCATTTTAGGTATATAAGGTTTGATCTGAACCTCCGTACGGAGTCGATCAAAACACAAGAAAAACTGACTGGTCAAAATTCGGCAATATTATCCAGTCAAAATTATGCAAATTACCCAATATTAAAGCAACTTCGGCTGATGAATTGGACAAAAAAATTAATACGTTCGAGAAATCAATGAACGTGGCTCTGAAAGCCTCTTGCCCAATCAGTCGGAGTAAAAAAGTTCACCCTCCGTGGTGGAGCCAAGACCTTAGCAAACTTAGGAGTATGACTAGGTCAATCTTTAATATCTGATATACCAACAAATACTGACAGCCTTATAAAGACTGCTTATGAAGGTACAAGAAGCCCATCAAAGAAGCCAAGCGACGCTCTTGGATGGACTTCTGTCAATCAATTGAAACTACTAAGGAGTCTGCCAGAATTTGCAAGATTCTGGCCAAAGAGAGCACCTGTCCGACTTTTATCAAGAAAGCTGACGGTGGCTGGACGACATCTGCGGTAGAATCCCTCTTTAAGAAGTTTTTCGGCATTCAGCCGATTATGCTAATCATGTCGCTGGAGCTGTCAACTTCCTGGCTAATGAAGATTTTTAGAAGCTTAATTATGTCCCCCGAAGCTGAAGAGGAGTTGTGGAGGGTGGTTTTTATACCCAAAGCAGGAAGAAGAGGCCATTAATCAGCAAATGATTTTAGGCCGCTACAATCCTCTCATCATCGTTCTTGCTAAAGGCTCTGGAACGACTTCTAGACCATCATATCAGGCAGCGATTTGAAGTCACACAAGCATCGAGATCTCAACACGCATATTTCAAGGGCAGGTCCACGGAAACTGCCCTCCACGATTGAGCACACGATCAACTACAATTAGTTTACGTTAGCCACATTTTTAGATATAGAAGGGGCTTTCAACAATGTTCACATTGAGGCCATTAAGGAAGCTCTGACCAAGTCAGGAGTGGAATCCTTCCTTACGCAATGGATCGTATCCATGCTCGGCAGCAGGATTATACATGCCAATCTTGGTAGCTGTAATATTACCAAACGAGTCGACAGAGGCACTCCTCAAGGAGGGGTTATCTCTCCCTTACTATGGCTGATGGTAATTAATGGTAACTTGAAGAGGATAGGACAAAGGCAGTTGCGTATGCAGATGACGTGGTGATACTTGTATCAGGCCAGTACCTTTCCGTGATCAGTGAAGTCATGGAAAGGGCCCTGGGTAAAGTTAGCTCCTGGGCAACAAGCTGTGGCCTTGGAGTCAACCCTGTGAAGACCGAAATAGTTTTGTTCACCACAAAATCCAAGATACTGGCCTTTATCCTTCCAAAACTCAACGAGAAAAGTCTTAACCTTACCCCCAGCGCCAAATATCTCGGAGTAATCTTAGATTGGAAGCTTAACTGGAAGGCTAACATAGAGAACAGGGCTAAGAAAGCATGTGTGGCCCTCTATGCTAGCAGCAAAACCACCGGAAGGAAATGGGATCTTCAACCAGAGATGGCTCTCTGGCTGTACACAGCTGTTGTACGGCAAATTCTTACCTATGGATCGCTGGTTTGGTGGCCAGCGATGAAGAAGAAGTATAACGCCACCAAACTCAGCAGGTTACAGCGATCAGCAGCAGCGGGCATTACAGGAGCTCTACGGTCTTGCCCGACAGAGGCCCTTAACACCATCTTGAAACTACTACCTCCTGACATATTTATCAAATATGTTGCGACGTGCAGTGCAGTACGACTCAGAGGATCTGGGTGGTTTGCTACTAGACCTTACGGCCACTGCAATATACTTCAGACAGTACCTGGAGGCATGATACCATCATCTACTGATTACTGCATCCCTAAATTCAACTTCAACTCCTCGTTCAGCCTTGAATTTCCTACCAGGGGAAACTGGAAGGATGAGACAGCAGCGATGCGATATGACGCAACAGTATTCACTGACGGATCCAAGATGAAGGACGGAGTCGGTGCAGGTATATTCTCAGATGATTTAAATCTGTTTTAAGCTACCCGATTCGGCTAGCATCTTTCAGGCAGATATTCTAGCAATTAGGGAGGCCTGTAGAGCATTAAGGCTCAGAAACGCACAAATCGGAATGGTGGGTATTTGTGTTGATATCCAATCTGCCATGAGGGCGATTTGTGTGACTACAATAAACTCGAAATTAGTACAACAGTGGAAGAATTGGCCTCGATCAGTCAATTCCTGGACATTGCCATAGTATGGGTGCCGGGGCACAGTAATATAGTGGGTAATGAGAGTGCGGACGAATTGGCTTAGATGGGCGTCGCTATGGATACTGGTTCTATGGAGGTTAGCTGTCCAATGAGCTTAGTCAAGGAACAAATTCTCTCCTTCTTTAATACTAAGTCATTGGTTTTCTTGGGCGATTTTAATGTCCACAATGATTCATGGTTGACCTATTTGAATGGTAGAGATAGTTCTGGTGAAACCGTAGAACTATTTTCAAATATTAATCTTCTCACCCAACTCGTTGACAAACCAACTAGTTATCCCGATACTACTGATCAATCACCCACCTTTTAGATTTATTTCTAACTGCTACGCCAGTGAAATATTCAATTGATGTATCTGCTCCATTAGGACTTTCTGACCATGCTTTGGTAGTAGACAAATTTTCAATAACACCAGCCCTTATAGAGCCTACTAATAAAAGGCTACTCTGAAACTATAAAAATGCTAACTGCAGGTCATCAGTCGCGTGTAAAAAAGCAGCCCATTTGGACTACGTTAATTGCACTTCTGAAGAAAATCTTGTAAAGTTTCGAATAGCTAGAAACAGATCAAACGCTATATTGAAAAGGACCAAAATAATATATGATCTTAACGTTCGATATAGCATGCGAAAAGCTTTGGATTCTGATTCAAACAGTCGAAGCTTTTGGTCGTTTGCTGCATTGGTTAAAAGAAACCTTGCAGACAATACTTCGTCTATTCCTTCTTTATTTCATAATGGTATTCATTATAGAACTGATATTGAGAAAGCTAATCTCTTAGCTTCTCATTTCGCTGGTGCGTCTACTCTTCGTTTTACTAACCAAAGCCCCCCAATTCTCCCGAATCTTGGCCCAGGTATGTCTAAAATCTATTTTCGGAAACGGGTTGTTTCAAATATTCTGAAAGAACTTGACCCCAATAAAGCGACTGGCCCTGACGGTATTCCGCCATTAGTATTGAAAAGTTGTCATCTTACTTTGGCAAAACCGCTTAGCAAATTGTTTCATCTCTCAATGAAGACAGGTGTTTTTCCATCATTTTGGAAAATAGCAAATATTCAACCCGTTCCGAAAAAATGTGATAAATCGGCACCTACGAACTACCGTCCTATTGCTTTGTTGTCGGTTCTATCGAAGGTAATGGAATCTATCGTTAATTTCAGATCTATCTGGATTCGAATGTTCTTTTATCCGATGTGCAGTATGGATTTCGTAAAAATTGGTCTTCAGGTGAACTAATGACGTGCATGACTCATTGTTTGGAGCGAAGCATTAAAAACCTAGGTGAATCAAGCGTTGTTTCCTTAGATATTGCTAAAGCTTTTGATAGAGTATGGCATGATTGTCTTATTAATAAGATTCGTGCGCTGAACTTACACTCCTCTCTCATTACATGGATTGAGAATTATTTATGGAACCGTAAAATAAAAGTTGTATTAAATGGTATATCTTCAGATTCACATGGGATCAATGCTCTCTCTCTTCTTGATATATATCAACGACCTGTTGTCTTCTACAACCTGTGATATCCATTCATTTGCTGATGATACAACACTATCGGCTTCCATTGAGTTTGTCAATCAAAAAGAATGCAATTCTCGCTTGAATGGTTCGCGTGAATTAATGAATTTGACTATTCTGTTTAATATTCAAATCATTCTTGATTGGGGCATTTCTAATAGAGTAGAATTTAACCCAAATAAATTCCAGTCTTGTCCTTTTTCTCAGAAGACAATTCAACATTACGTTCCTCCTGTTATTAATGGTGCCCCTATTGCGAGATCAGATTCACATAAGTTGTTAGGTTTAAAAGTATCAAGTGATCTTTCCTGGAAGGAACATATTTATGAAATTTCAAAATTTTAGTTTTAGAATTGAATTCATATGTGTGTGGTGGGGCTCCAAGATCGCAATTGGTTTCTTGATGGAATTCAGAATAGAGTTATCCTTTTGATAAACGATGTAACCATTACTTCGTCTCTTTATACTTTGGAGCACAGACGAAATGTAGGAGCTTAATCTGTTTTCTACAAATTTTACTACTGTAGATGTGCTTTAGAAACCCGTTCTCTAGTTCCAGGTCCTTTTGTCAGCAACGTAAACACTCGTTTAAGGTCCAATCAACATAGATTTGCCTTAAAGCTTTTTTCATGTAGAACCCAACACTTTAAATCCTCCTTTTTTCCTAGAGTCTCTTCGATGTGGAATCAATTGGTCAAGCCCGTGTTTCCCGAATCTTAAAATCTGCAGGCCTTCAAATTAGCCGTTAACAACTTCCTGAAGGATGAAGTGATCATAAGCTGTTATTTAATAAAAATTTAATATATAAAAGTGAAACTTTGTATGTATGTATGTATGTCCGGTATGGACTGCCAAACCCTTCAACCGATCGCGTTCTAACTTCGCATATGGTTTTTCTACCATAATAGGCACTTAATAGGCATATTTGGAAAGTGGTCAGACTCCTAGGTCAAGGGGTCACCATACACATTTTTTTATTGTTTTTACAAATTGCATATTTGTATGAATCGATCGCGTTCAAACTTTGCATAGGGGTTTTATACCATAATGAACACATAATAGGCATATTTTTGTTTATTGTTTCTACAAATTGCATGTTTTTATGAACCAATCGCGTTTAAACTTTGCGTAGGGGTTTTCTACCATAATGGCCACTAAATAGGTATATTTTGAAAGTGGTCAGACTCCTGGGTCAAGGGGTCACCATTTCACAAACTGCATACAGGTGTTTTAAAAAAATTAAACCGATTTTCTTCAAATTTTATCCACATTTTTAAACTGAATTTTATGAAATGTTTAAGATATATTATTGGCAGGTAGGGGAAAGGTATAGATGGAAGGGGAGAAGGTAAAATTTTAACAGGAGATTTACAAACTTTTTTTAAAAAAAAACCACCCATAAATATTAAAAATGATTCTCTAATTGATACACAAAGTGCAAAGGGAGGAGCCCGCTTATCCTGATCACTCCAAAATTTTTACAAAAGGTGTTTCCATCGGAGATACACATGTCTATAAAATTTAAAAAAATCAGGCTAATTTTTAAAAATTTATATAAAAAGCCTTGGGGCCACTTCAAATTTTTTACATAAAAACCTTTACCTTGGTCAAGGTTTTTTGTAGTTTCCCTGACCATGATCCATTGATGAAAGCATTTGGACTCGCGTTGTTTTAGTTTCCTGTTGGTTTTTTCGTATTGCTTTTTCAATGAATCAGAGAGAATTCTGCGAAAATAAATTGAAACCGGCTACAAATGTGAGGAATGTGATATATTGTAAATCAAATTCCTTCGATTTTTATATTATTTGGAATTTTAATAAAGGGCTTAGCCCAACTTATTGCCGTGACGTAAATCATTCAGAGCAATGTGAAAAAAAACGCAACAAAAAAATGTAAAGAAAAGATTTTTGCCTTTCGTGTTCGATTTCCCTTTTGAAAAAATGTATGCTCGAGTGCGCTCTGAAGCAGAGTTTTTAGGGGGAAAAAGTTAACATTACGGGGAGAAATTCCCAAATTTTTGATGGAAGAATATAATTTTAAGTGTAAACAATGGGATCTGGCTCAAAAAATGAGTGCTAATACCTTATCATATATTAATGTCTTACGAAGAATGCGCATCAGAAGAGCCTGTAGTGTCTGGTCAAAATATTGCACGTCATCTTGGTGGACGGATGTGGTGTTAAAAACATTTGACGATCAAGACTGGTTAAGTAATTTTCGAGTCTACGTTCAACCATATTTGCGATTTTGTTCGAGATGATTAAACAACAAAACCAACAACACTAAGGCCGTGAGAGCCGATCAGCGTGCAGAAAAGGGTAGCAGTAGCTCTCTATAAATCTTTGCTGAGTACCGTGTCATTGGGAATAACATAGGGGTGTGTATATACTTACAAAATTTATCTTAAATTCGATTAACAGATCCATGCTGAGCTGATTTTAGCACACGCGGAGGATCATGGTGATTTCATTAATAGAAAAGGATGAACATCGTATAATGTTCAGATAGTGGCGGATGTTGAATACATGTGAGTATAAAATCTACTACATTGAACTTCACACATAATATGTGTTTTCTTATTTTGATTCAATTCACTAGAATCAGAGATGTCAGCTGCAGATATCCCGGAGCTTCACATGATGCCCACGTTTTCAAAAATTCTGGATTTTTCAAGTATATCCACCATTTGCTTCCGGAAGTAAGTTTATTATTTTGACATAACGATATGTCAGCTGTTGGCTTATTTTACTTTGACCATCAATAATATTGTTTGTTATTTTGCATTACCTGGCAACACCGTACAGCCAGCAAGTGAGACTATAATAGTGCTATCGATTTTTCTTTAAAAAGAAGTGTTAGATAGTGTTGATAAAATAGTGTGTTGTATACCTAAAAATAGTGCTCAACCTCCTGCATCGAGAGGAATTGGAGCACTATTGATTACACCGTCGAAAATCCGAACTGAAATAGGTAAAATATTCACACATTTTGACACTTCTTCTTATAACCTTCAAAGGTGGTAAAGTAGAGCTTTCGACTGTTGTGTTGAACCCAAATTGTGGAACCTAGACCGTTTAGCTTTTATGTCGATCAAAAGCTTTTCCTCCAATGTCTTAAAAGCTCTCACCAGCATTGCCAACTAAAATAATAAAATGTAAAGAAAAAATAAATATATATGAAATAAATTTAATATAAAATGGTAATGGATAGAACACCTCCGCCAAGAGAGAAGTAAGTACGAAATCTAAAACCAACCCAAACGCAACAGATCAGAAAGTTCTGATATTAGAAAAGGAAAATGTTGATTTACAGATAAAAAATCAAGCAACTAGAGTTGGAGTTACAAACAGAAGTATTCAATCTAAAAAATGAAAATAATAAGCTAAAAGAGACTGAAATAAAGTTAGCTGAAAATACCCATAAAAGTGGTAGTGTACTAAAACAGCCTCATACTTACTTAACAGACGAAGATGAGCTAATCCAAGAAACTGATTGGACAAGGAAAAAAGGAAAAAGAGCAAGCAAGAAGAGAAAAGCTAGAAACTATCCAGAAACTATCTCTCCAATCACTTCTCGAACACAGAAAGAAGCACCCGTTTCTACACTGCCTGCTTATAAACCTAAGAACATAGGCTCTAAAATATTACATAAGGAAACCAACAAACTACTGCCACCACCACCAATAATGGTAGATAAGATTCCGGATTACGATGAATTTTGCAAAGAAGTTAAAGCAATTATAGCAGAAAAACACTTTAATACAAAAATATTGTATAAAACTACATTAAAAATCAACGTAACGGATGTCGATGCTTATAAAGCCCAAACCAGAGCACTAAATGAAAGGAAATACAGTTGGTACTCTTATGGAAATAAACAACTAAGACCTATAAGAGTAATTGTTAAAAATGATCACCATTCAAGCAAACCGGAAAGTATAAAGGATGACCTTAAAAACCAGGGTTTCCATGTAGCCGATACAGTTAATAAACTAAAATGAAAAAGTAAGAAGCCGCTAGACATATTCATGCTGTCATTCAGCCGTGAAGAAAAAACAGATAGAATTTATGAAATCAAAAGTATTATGTACTGTAAGGTACAAATAGAGCCATTAAAAAAATAAACTCATTCTACAATGTAAAAATTGTCAATCCTATGGACATACTCAAAAATATTGTGGTAAAGATCCGCGATGTGTTAAATGTACAGGTAATCACCAGACCAAAGATTGTAAAAAACCAACTAATGAGCCACCAAAGTGCATACACAGCGAACAGTCGCACCCAGCCAACTATAGAGGATGTACAGTAGCTAAGGAGATACAGAAGATAAGGGCTAACAACACTAAAAAGTTAGTTGAAAGACAAACCCTTCCGAACGAAAAAGGGCATCACAAAAACAAATATCATGTTAACACAGAAGAAAAAACAAATGACCAAATTATTGAAAAACAAAAAATTAGCACAACATATGCCGAGGCTGCTCGCTCTTTGATTATCACCACCAGTTCTCCAGAGCACCAAAGAAGATGATCTGAAACAAACCCTACACGCCATCCTAGTGAAAATTACTAGTATAGAGAAGTCCGTTTCCAATCTCGACACAAGAGTAAAACAAATAGAGAGCATCGCTAAAAGAGTTGCTCCAAAATCAAAGTAACTTAATGACTAAATCACTAAGAATAATGGCATGGAATGCAAATGGATTGTTGCAACATCAAAAAGAGTTACAGGCAGTTTGTCTCGTTTCCGAAACTCACTTCACTCACTTCACCAAAGAATCGTTTATTAAATTCAGAGGATATAAAGTCTATCATACCATCCACACCAAAACCTTCTCTATAGAAAGTCCAACTCTACGCATACTAATGCTGTAAACCAATCCAAAACGCATGTGTGTTTGTGGGATGTGAATACAGTGTACAAAAAAAAAGCAGACGCAAAGAGCGCGAAACGTAAGATGTGGTAGGTTAGGTTAGGTTAGGTTGCGGTGGCAGCTAATGCTCACATAGACCATACGCGGTCCTTTGTGTTACCACAGGATCTTACACCTCTCCCCTTTTCAGAGGATCCATTCAGTGCTCTTAATGAATCGGAGTATATCTCGCACTTTACCGTTTTCGAGATCTGATAGGTTATTCATTAACCGCTTACCCAAGTGTTTGTGTCTTCTGTGCATTAGTGCCGGACATGAGCAGAGAATATGCTCTATTGTCTCTTCCTCCTCCTCGTCCAAGCAACCTCTGCAGAAGTCATTATATTCGACATCCATCCTTCTCGTGTGCTCCCCTAGAAGGCAGTGTCCTGTCATTATCCCTACAACCGTTCTTAATTCACGTCTTTGTAAGGAGATAAGCGCAGTTGAGCGCTTCAAGTCCAGCTTCGGCCAGACTTGTCTTGAAATATTACAAGTGTCGGTGTTTTCCCACCTTACATTTGTTATTGTTTCTGTCTTCTTCCGAAGCTCAAGTTTCAGTGTCGCGATAGGACTCCCCACCTCCGCCCTTTCCGGTAGCAGCTGGAGAGTCGCACCACGTCTAGCTAACTCGTCCGCCCTGCAGTTCCCCTCGACATCCGTGTGACCCGGGACCCATATGATCCTTATATTGAACTGTTCACTCATCTCGTTAAGAGGGGAATGACAGCTCAACGCCACCTTAGATTTGAGTGAGACCGCTTTCAACGATTTTATGGCCGCTTGACTGTCCACATAAATGTTAATCTTTTTCGAGGATAATACATTATGCTTCAACCAGCTCATTACCTCTTCAATCGCTATCACCTCAGCCTGGTATACGCTGCAGCGATCAGGTAGACGGACTGAGATGCTTACTTTCAGCTTGTCACAGAAGACTCCTACTCCTACTTTACCGTCTAGTTTAGAGCCATCCGTGAAAAACTGTATTGTTTCGTTATCGGTTACCGATCCACTCTTCCAGTCTTCTCTGGTGGGTATTGTTGTCCGAAAACCTTTTTGAAAGCATAACATTGGTGTTATGTAATCTAGTTTCGTCAGCTCCTGCTTTAGCGATTTAGTTATGGTGGAGTGTCCTTTCTGAAGACTTCTCCACTGATTGACAGCTAACAGTCGCGTAGCCGTAATTGCCGCTTTCTGTTTGCCAAAGATGTCTAGTGGGATCAGGTGGAGCATAACCTCTAGAGCGCGAGTTGGTGTAGATCTCAGCGCCCCGCTTATAAGCATGCAGGCCGCTCTTTGTACCTTCCCCAATATACTTGTATACGTGGTTTTTTCCATAGCTGGCCACCATACGCCTACCCCATACAGTAGTATTGGTCTCACTACCGACGTGTAAAGCTAGTGTGCAAGCTTTGGTTTCAAGCCCCATTTTTTACCAATGGCATTCTTGCACGAGTATAATAAAGCAATGTTAGCTTTATTAACTCTTTCTATTATATTAGGTTTCCAACTCAGTTTCCTGTCCAAGATTGTCCCCAGAAATCTTGCTTTATCAGAAAAAACTAAGGGAGTACCATTTAGTGTTGGAGGATCAACTGTTGGAATTTTATATTTCCTGGTGAAGAGGACAAGCTCTGTCTTATTCCGGTTGACGCCCATACCGCTTTTATTTGCCCATTCTTAACGATTAGGAGGGCATTTTGCATAACCTCCCTAATCGTTCTGAGGTATTTTCTTGAGACAGCTAACGCTACATCATCAGCATACGCTACCACTTTTATCCCCTCTTCCTCCAGTTTCAACAGCAATTTGTTGATTACTATATTCCAGAGTAGAGGGGATAATACACCTCCTTGCGGTGTTCCTCTAACTGCCTGCCTTTTTAAGATGGAACCACTCAGCTCCGCACTAATAATCCTGCCTAGAAGCATATGATTAATTAGTTTGCTTGTAGGGTAGTCCACCTCTAGGACTGACAGTCCTTTACAGATTGCCTCTGTTTTAACGTTGTTGAACGCACCCTCGATATCCAAGAATGCTACTAGTGTATACTCCTGGGAGTATATTGATTTCTCAATTGTGCTTACTAAGGTGTGTAAGGCTGTGTCTACAGACTTCCCCTTGCAGTAAGCATGTTGGGATTTTTCCAACTGCTAGGTTTTACCTTAGCCCTTATATGAACATCTATCAATATTTCCAGGGTTTTCAAAAGAAAGGATGATAGAGTTATAGGTCTCAGTTCTTTTGGGTAGCCATGTGAGCTTTTACCCGCCTTCGGTATAAAAACTACCTTGACTTCCTTCCAAGCCCTAGGAATGTACGTCAGCTTTATACACCCTGTGAAAATTGCCTCTAACCAAGGGAGTATACACTCCGAGTTATTCTGAATTTCCGCAGGGATTATCCCATCTAGACCAGCTGATTTGAAGGGTTTGAAACCGCTTATTGCCCACTGGATTCGCGTTTTGCTCGCGATCTCCTTCGTTTGAACCGATTGAGGTTCCAGATGTTGCCTGCTCATTTCTGAATCACATACCCGAGTTGAGTCAGGAAAGTGAGTCTCCATGAGCAATTTCAACGATTCATCAATCGAGATCGTCCATGAACCATCCGGTTTTATTAAAAAACTTGGAGTGGATTTTGTCATAGAGAGAATCTTTCGTAGACGAGAGGTCTCCGAGGCCCCTTCCATCTTATCACAGAAGAGCCTCCAAGACGTCCTCTGCGCCTTTCTCAACTCCCTCTTATAGTTTCTGAGATGTTCTTTGTATGATTCCCAGTCCAGAGCCAGTCTCGTTCTTTTGGCTTTATTGAAAGCTTTCCTGCTTGCCTTCTGATAGGTCCCTAACTCCGCGGACCACCAAGTTGGCTTTTGTTTGCCCATTGGTTTTATGACAAGGCAGGCAGCATCGAAGGAGCGATTCATGGCACCTGTTACAGTATCTACCATTGTATCTATCTCCTCTATAGTGACTGGTGGTTTTGGAGCCACCGGTAGTAGTTTCCCCAGCATCTCCCTATAGATACCCCAGTTTGTCCTTTTCTTATTTATAAAGGACTCACGAAGGGCAGGTTTGATGTCTAGCTTGAAGATTAAATAGCGATGGTCCGAGAATGAATGTTCTTTTGCAACCTTCCATTCTCTTACCTTATACGCTATAAAGTTTGATACGAGAGTTACATCGAGTACTTCTCGCCTATTTTTTATTATGAAAGTGGGCTCTTGCCCAATATTACAAATAGATAGGTTCGTATTTAATAAGTATTCAAAAAATGACTCACCTCTCTCATTTACGTCGGTGCTGCCCCATATTGTGTGATGAGCATTTGCATCACATCCTAGAATCGCACCAATTTTTCTATTCTCTGCCTCAGAGATGAGCTCCTCCAGTATTTTTGGTGGAGCCTGCTTTTCTCGGTCCATATATGCAGAAACCAGCCCGAATTTTCCGTTTCCGACTTCAATGCTGGGCGCAGTTATATCACCGTCACTATGTTGTGGTAAAAGGAATATATTCAGGTTAGTTTTACTCAGAATACAAGATCTGATCTTCTCTGACTTACTTGAGTATAGGACTTTATACCCTTTAAGTCCGAGCCCACAGATCTTAGCTCCATTTATCCATGGCTCTTGGATTAGGACGAGATCTTCCCCCGTTTCTGCTAATCTAAGTAGAAGAGCTGCCGAAGCAGTTTTGGAATGGTGAAGGTTTATTTGAATTATGTTTAACATATTTATACTTACCTTCGCCCCATCGTTAGCATTCATGCTACCTTAGTCTCCGAGGATCCGCCGGCACATTCCGTCTCGTTCCCCTTCGACTCAATCACCGTCTTGTTGACAGCGCTCTCTTCAATGGAGTCCGACAAGTTTTCCTCGTCAGACTCCATGGCAAAGAGGTTGCCCATCCTCGATACCAATGAGGACTCGCTGCACCGATTTTCAGTCTCTAAGGCAAGCCCGATATCAACAGGGCAGTCGGGACCCCCGTGATCGGAATGGTCCACTCCTTTACCCTTGTTGACGTCGTCAGCCTTACAGACCTTGAGAGTTATCGACCCGAAACCGAAGTTGATAACTCCCTTAGTACTTGCAAGAGGAGCCAGGAATTCCTTGTTGATTACCATAGTTGATAATCTGAAGTTACCCTTAGCCTCCTCCTGCTTTACAATTTTCCAGTTTGATGTCGGAAGATCTGGGTTGCTGGCTGCGATTATCTCTACAAAAGCTTTAGCGTCGGCAGGTTCGGTAGGCAGCCAGACGCGCGCTCTTGGCCTGCTAGGAATTTCTTCCTGCTTACGGCCGCAAGCTTTGCTCCTGGCCACACCTCACCCACTTCGGCAATCGCTTTTTTGTAGAGATCAACCGATCTCTGATCTGAACACGCCGTCAGCTTGACGCGTCCCTGATGCCAACCTGCATCCCTGCAGGAAGGGGGAGGTCCCGGATTCTCTCTCAGGACCTTTAGGAAAATGGAGTTTAGCGCGTTGAACACCGACTTCCATTTTCCCGGCGTGATGCTCCCATCCTCTTGACTATTGTCAATGACGGCCAGCATCAGCCCGTGCTCTTTGACGATGTCACTAAACGATTTCGTCCTGTGCGTCTTAAGAGCCACCGGTGGAGTCTCCACTTGCACCTTAGCTCGCTTGCTGCTTCCGGCTTCAACCTCTTCCTGAGACCTTTGCCTTTTCGGCCCTAGGTCCTTGGCGGGGTTTTGTCCACCTTCCGCAGTCAGCTTCGCCCATGCTATGGACTCCTTCTGTCTTTTCGTTAGCTGCTCCTCAGGGATACTAGCCAACTTTTCCAAGACTTTGAAGGCCGCTCGACGATCCCGGTATCGTTTCTTCGTCGGCGGTATAGTGCGTGACCCGTTATCGGCTTCACTTTTGCTGGTGATGCTGGTCCCTGGCCTATGGGCCTTAGGATCCAGTACCACCTTGGGTTTAGCGGCCGGGACCCCCCTTTACGGTTAGAGCCACTTGCCACGCTTGTTTCCAGCTTTTGGTGAGTGCTGGTCTTGTTTTGTTTCGGCATTTGGTGAGTGCCGGTCTCGGTTTTAGAAAAGAGTTTTTTTATTATTGTGCTTCATTTTTATTCCCACGAGTGTCGGAGAAAGGGTGGTCCACCCGCGCAGAGATCCGAAATACGCAGGTAAGGTAGGATACATCTAGAGGTTACCAGGTATCTAGATGGCTCCGATAGAGACTGGGCTATTTATGGGCCCCCAGCCTGGTCGATCCTCGGCTCGGGTCGCATCACACCTTGATCCAGCCAATTTGTTGTCATTTAGCGTGACCCGCTCCGCACCTAGGTTTTGGAACTCACAACCTCTGTCCGCAGCTAGAGGTTAGCCTAGGGCACCACACTCCAGTCACGGTCAGAGGACCCGGAGGCGACAACAATTACGAAGCTAAGATGTGGTAGTAGGAAACAGAAAAATTTTATATGGATTTTGCTCTTTAGTTGATTACTAATACAAATACGTTTTGGATGAATCTAAGCATGTATATGTATACGATCGGAACAGTTGGGCTTTCTATAGAGAAGGTTTTGATCCACACGGACAATTCTGCTAGAGCGGGGAGCGCTGCCATTGTAAAGGAAAGTATAAATCACTACGAGGAATCAAAAACTCAAACAAATAAAATGCAATCAACAGCTGTAGTTCTTCTTCAGCCGTACAACACGTATGTGGAATGCTCTGCCAAGCTCTGTCTTCCCACATCACTACGATCCACAGGCATTCAAAACACAAGCTCATAAGACATCTCCTCTTTTCTCCTCCTCTTCCTTAACGCCCACGCTGTGACATAGAGAACAGGGCTAAGAAAGCATGCTTGGCCCTCTATGCTAGCAGCAAAACCACCGGAAGGAAATGGGGTCTTCAACCAGAGATGGCTCTCTGGCTGTACACAGCTGTTGTACGGCCAATTCTTACCTATGGATCGCTGGTTTGGTGGCCAGCGATGAAGAAGAAGTATAACGCCACCAAACTCAGCAGGTTCCAGCGATCAGCAGCAGCGGGCATTACAGGAGCTCTACGGTCTTGCCCGAGAGAGGCCCTTAACACTATCTTGAAACTACTACCTCCTGACATATTTATCAAATATGTTGCGACGTACAGTGCAGTACGACTCAGAGAATCTGGGTGGTTTGCTACTAGACCATACGGGCACTGCAATATACTTCAGACAGTACCTGGAGGCATGATGCCATCATCTACTGATTACTGCATCCCTAAATTCAACTTCAACTACTCGTTCAGCCTTGAATTTCCTACCAGGGGAAACTGGAAGGATGGGACAGTAGCGAGGCGATATGTGCAACAATATTCACTGACGGATCTAAGATGAAGGACGGAGTCGGTGCAGGTATCTTGTCAGATGATTTAAATCTGTTTTAAGCTACCCGATTCGGCTAGCATCTTTCAGGCAGATATTCTAGCAATTAGGGAGGCCTGCAGAGCATTAAGGCTCAGAAACGCACAAATCGGAAGGGTGGGTATTTGTGTTGATATCCAATCTGCCATGAGGGCGATTTGTGTGACTACAATAAACTCGAAATTAGTACAACAGTGGAAGAATTGGCCTCGATCAGTCAATTCCTGGACATTGCCATAGTATGGGTGCCGGGGCACAGTAATATAGTGGGTAATGAGAGTGCGGACGAATTGGCTTAGATGGGCGTCGCTATTGATACTGGCTCTATGGAGGTTAGCTGTCCACTGAGCTTAGTCAAGGAACAAATTCTCTCCTTCTTTAATACTAAGTCATTGGCTTTCTTGGGCGATTTTAATGTCCACAATGATTCATGGTTGACCTATTCGAATGGTAGAGATAGTTCTGGTGAAACCGTAGAACTATTTTCAAATATTAATCTTCTCACCCAACTCGTTGATAAGCCAACTAGTTATCCCGATACTACTGATCAATCACCCACCTTTTAGATTTATTTCTAACTGCTACGCCAGTGAAATATTCAATTGATGTATCTGCTCCATTAGGACTTTCTGACCATGCTTTGGTAGTAGACAAATTTTCAATAACACCAGCCCTTATAGAGCCTACTAATAAAAGGCTACTCTGAAACTATAAAAATGCTAACTGCAGGTCATCAGTCGCATGTAAAAAAGCAGCCCATTTGGACTACGTTAATTGCACTTCTGAAGAAAACCTTGTAAAGTTTCGAATAGCTAGAAACAGATCAAACGCTATATTGAAAAGGACCAAAATAATATATGACCTTAACGTTCGAGATAGCATGCGAACAATTTTGGATTCTGATTCAAACAGTCGAAGCTTTTGGTCGTTTGCTGCATTGGTTAAAAGAAACTTTGCAGACAATACTTCGTCTATTCCTTCTTTATTTCATAATGGTATTCATTATAGAACTGATATTGAGAAAGCTAATCTCTTAGCTTCTCATTTCGCTGGTGCGTCTACTCTTCCTTTAACTAACCAAAGCCCCCCAATTCTCCCGAATCTAGGCCCAGGTATGTCTAAAATCTATTTTCGGAAACGGGTTGTTTCAAATATTCTGAAAGAACTTGACCCCAATAAAGCGACTTGCCCTGACGGTATTCCGCCATTAGTATTGAAAAGTTGTCATCTTACTTTGGCAAAACCGCTTAGCAAATTGTTTCATCTCTCAATGAAGACAGGTGTTTTTCCATCATTTTGGAAAATAGCAAATATTCAACCCGTTCCGAAAAAAGGTGATAAATCGGCACCTACGAACTACCGTCCTATTGCTTTGTTGTCGGTTCTAACGAAGGTAATGGAATCTATCGTTAATTTCAGATCTGGATTCGAATGTTCTTTTATCCGATGTGCAGTATGGATTTCATAAAAATCGCTCTTCAGGTGAACTAATGACGTGCATGACTCATTGTTTGGAGCGAAGCATTAAAAACCTAGGTGAATCAAGCGTTGTTTCCTTAGATATTGCTAAAGCTTTTGATAGAGTATGGCATGATTGTCTTATTAATAAGATTCGTGCGCTGAACTTACACTCCTCTCTCATTACATGGATTGAGAATTATTTATGGAACCGTAAAATAAAAGTTGTATTAAATGGTATATCTTCAGATTCACATGGGATCAATGCTCTCTCTCTTCTTGATATATATCAACGACCTGTTGTCTTCTACAACCTGTGATATCCATTCATTTGCTGATGATACAACACTATCGGCTTCCATTGAGTTTGTCAATCAAAAAGAATGCAATTCTCGCTTGAATGGTTCGCGTGAATTAATGAATTTGACTATTCTGTTTAATATTCAAATCATTCTTGATTGGGGCATTTCTAATAGAGTAGAATTTAACCCAAATAAATTCCAGTCTTGTCCTTTTTCTCAGAAGACAATTCAACATTACGTTCCTCCTGTTATTAATGGTGCCCCTATTGCGAGATCAGATTCACATAAGTTGTTAGGTTTAAAAGTATCAAGTGATCTTTCCTGGAAGGAACATATTTATGAAATTTCAAAATTTTAGTTTTAGAATTGAATTCATATGTGTGTGGTGGGGCTCCAAGATCGCAATTGGTTTCTTGATGGAATTCAGAATAGAGTTATCCTTTTGATAAACGATGTAACCATTACTTCGTCTCTTTATACTTTGGAGCACAGACGAAATGTAGGAGCTTAATCTGTTTTCTACAAATTTTACTACTGTAGATGTGCTTTAGAAACCCGTTCTCTAGTTCCAGGTCCTTTTGTCAGCAACGTAAACACTCGTTTAAGGTCCAATCAACATAGATTTGCCTTAAAGCTTTTTTCATGTAGAACCCAACACTTTAAATCCTCCTTTTTTCCTAGAGTCTCTTCGATGTGGAATCAATTGGTCAAGCCCGTGTTTCCCGAATCTTAAAATCTGCAGGCCTTCAAATTAGCCGTTAACAACTTCCTGAAGGATGAAGTGATCATAAGCTGTTATTTAATAAAAATTTAATATATAAAAGTGAAACTTTGTATGTATGTATGTATGTCCGGTATGGACTGCCAAACCCTTCAACCGATCGCGTTCTAACTTCGCATATGGTTTTTCTACCATAATAGGCACTTAATAGGCATATTTGGAAAGTGGTCAGACTCCTAGGTCAAGGGGTCACCATACACATTTTTTTATTGTTTTTACAAATTGCATATTTGTATGAATCGATCGCGTTCAAACTTTGCATAGGGGTTTTATACCATAATGAACACATAATAGGCATATTTTTGTTTATTGTTTCTACAAATTGCATGTTTTTATGAACCAATCGCGTTTAAACTTTGCGTAGGGGTTTTCTACCATAATGGCCACTAAATAGGTATATTTTGAAAGTGGTCAGACTCCTGGGTCAAGGGGTCACCATTTCACAAACTGCATACAGGTGTTTTAAAAAAATTAAACCGATTTTCTTCAAATTTTATCCACATTTTTAAATTGAATTTTATGAAATGTTTAAGATATATTATTGGCAGGTAGGGGAAAGGTATAGATGGAAGGGGAGAAGGTAAAATTTTAACAGGAGATTTACAAACTTTTTAAAAAAAAAAACCACCCATAAAAATTAAAAATGATTCTCTAATTGATACACAAAGTGCAAAGGGAGGAGCCCGCTTATCCTGATCACTCCAAAATTTTTACAAAAGGTGTTTCCATCGGAGATACACATGTCTATAAAATTTAAAAAAAATCAGGCTAATTTTTAAAAATTTATATAGAAGCCTTGGGGCCACTTCAAATTTTTTACATAAAAACCTTTACCTTGGTCAAGGTTTTTTGTAGTTTCCCTGACCATGATCCATTGATGAAAGCATTTGGACTCGCGTTGTTTTAGTTTCCTGTTGGTTTTTTCGTATTGCTTTTTCAATGAATCAGAGAGAATTCTGAGAAAATAAATTGAAACCGGCTACAAATGTGAGGAATGTGATATATTGTAAATCAAATTCCTTCGATTTTTATATTATTTGGAATTTTAATAAAGGGCTTAGCCCAACTTATTGCCGTGACGTAAATCATTCAGGGCAATGTGAAAAAAAACGCAACAAAAAAATGTAAAGAAAAGATTTTTGCCTTTCGTGTTCGATTTCCCTTTTGAAAAAATTTATGCTCGAGTGCGCTCTGAAGCAGAGTTTTTAGTGGAAAAAAGTAAACATTAGTTTGACATTACGGGGAGAAATTCCCAAATTTTTGATGGAAGAATATAATTTTAAGTGTAAACAATGGGATCTGGCTCAAAGAATGAATGCTAATACCTTATCATATATTAATATCTTACGAAGAATGCGCATCAGAAGAGCCTGTAGTGTCTGGTCAAAATATTGCACGTCATCTTGGTGGACGGATGTGGTGTTAAAAACATTTGACGATCAAGACTGGTTAAGTAATTTTCGAGTCTACGTTCAACCATATTTGCGATTTTGTTCGAGATGATTAAACAACAAAACCAACAACACTAAGGCCGTGAGAGCCGATCAGCGTGCAGAAAAGGGTAGCAGTAGCTCTCTATAAATCTTTGCTGAGTACCGTGTCATCGGGAATAACATAGGGGTGTGTATATACTTACAAAATTTATCTTAAATTCGATGTTATAGATTTTTCTTATTTCTAAATAAGCAAATGTTCAGTCCACAAGTCCACAGTTTATTAACAGATCCATGCTGAGCTGATTTTAGCACACGCGGAGGATCATGGTGATTTCATTAATAGAAAAGGGTGAACATCGTATAATGTTCAGATAGTGGCGGATGTTGAATACATGTGAGTATAAAATCTACTACATTGAACTTCACACATAATATGTGTTTTCTTATTTTGATTCAATTCACTAGAATCAGAGATGTCAGCTGCAGATATCCCGGAGCTTCACATGATGCCCACGTTTTCAAAAATTCTGGATTTTTCAAGTATATCCACCATTTGCTTCCGGAAGTAAGTTTATTATTTTGACATAACGATATGCCAGCTGTTGGCTTATTTTACTTTGACCATCAATAATATTGTTTGTTATTTTGCATTACCTGGCAGCACCGTACAGCCAGCAAGTGAGACTATAATAGTGCTATCGATTTTTCTTATAAAAGAAGTGTGTTGATAAAATAGTGTGTTGTATACCTAAAAATAGTGCTCAACCTCCTGCATCGAGAGGAATTGGAGCACTATTGATTACACCGTCGAAAATCCGAACTGAAATAGGTAAAATATTCACACATTTTGACACTTCTTCTTATAACCTTCAAAGGTGGTAAAGTAGAGCTTTCGACTGTTGTGTTGAACCCAAATTGTGGAACCTAGACCGTTTAGCTTTTATGTCGATCAAAAGCTTTTCCTCCAATGTCTTAAAAGCTCTCACCAGCATTGCCAACTAAAATATTAAAATTTAAATAAAAAAGAAAAAAGAAATATATATAAAAAAAATTTAATATAAAATGGTAATGGATAGAACACCTCCGCCAAGAGAGAAGTAAGTACGAAATCTAAAACCAACCCAAACGCAACAGATCAGAAAGTTCTGATATTAGAAAAGGAAAATGTTGATTTACAGATAAAAAATCAAGCAACTAGAGTTGGAGTTACAAACAGAAGTATTCAATCTAAAAAATGAAAATAATAAGCTAAAAGAGACTGAAATAAAGTTAGCTGAAAATACCCATAAAAGTGGTAGTGTACTAAAACAGCCTCATACTTACTTAACAGACGAGGATGAGCTAATCCAAGAAACTGATTGGACAAGGAAAAAAGGAAAAAGAGCAAGCAAGAAGAGAAAAGCTAGAAACTATCCAGAAACTATCTCTCCAATCACTTCTCGAACACAGAAAGAAGCACCCGTTTCTACACTGCCTGCTTATAAACCTAAGAACATAGGCTCTAAAATATTACATAAGGAAACCAACAAACTACTGCCACCACCACCAATAATGGTAGATAAGATTCCGGATTACGATGAATTTTGCAAAGAAGTTAAAGCAATTATAGCAGAAAAACACTTCAACATTACAAACAATACAAAACTATTGAATAAAACTACATTAAAAATCAACGTAACGGATGTCGATGCTTATAAAGCTCAAACCAGAGCACTAAATGAAAGGAAATACAGTTGGTACTCTTATGGAAATAAACAACTAAGACCTATAAGAGTAATTGCTAAAAATGTACACCATTCATGCAAACCGGAAAGTATAAAGGATGACCTTAAAAACCAGGGTTTCCATGTAGCCGATACAGTTAATAAACTAAAATGGAAAAGTAAGAAACCGCTAGACATATTCATGCTGTCATTCAGCCGTGAAGAAAAAACAGATAGAATTTATGAAATCAAAAGTATTATGTACTGTAAGGTACAAATAGAGCCATTAAAAAAATAAACTGATTCTACAATGTAAAAATTGTCAATCCTATGGACATACTCAAAAATATTGTGGTAAAGATCCGCGATGTGTTAAATGTACAGGTAATCACCAGACCAAAGATTGTTAAAAACCAACTAATGAGCCACTAAAGTACATACACAGCGAACAGGCACACCCAGCCAACTATAGAGGATGTACAGTAGCTAAGGAGATACAGAAGATAAGGGCTAACAACACTAAAAAGTTAGTTGAAAGACAAACCCTTCCGAACGAAAAAGGGCATCACAAAAACAAATATCATGTTAACACAGAAGAAAAAACAAATGACCAAATTATTGAAAAACAAAAAATTAGCACAACATATGCCGAGGTTTCTCGCTCTTTGATTATCACCACCAGTTCTCCAGAGCACCAAAGAAGATGATCTGAAACAAACCCTACACGCCATCCTAGTGAAAATTACTAGTATAGAGAAGTCCGTTTCCAATCTCGACACAAGAGTAAAACAAATAGAGAGCATCGCTAAAAGAGTTGCTCCAAAATCAAAGTAACTTAATGACTAAATCACTAAGAATAATGGCATGGAATGCAAATGGATTGTTGCAACATCAAAAAGAGTTACAGGCAGTTTGTCTCGTTTCCGAAACTCACTTCACTCACTTCACCAAAGAATCGTTTATTAAATTCAGAGGATATAAAGTCTATCATACCATCCACACCAAAACCTTCTCTATAGAAAGCCCAACTCTACGCATACTAATGCTGTAAACCAATCCAAAACGCATGTGTGTTTGTGGGATGTGAATACAGTGTACAAAAAATAAGCAGACGCAAAGAGCGAGAAACGTAAGATGTGGTAGTAGGAAACAGAAAAATTTTATATGGATTTTGCTCTTTAGTTGATTACTAATACAAATACGTTTTGGATGAATCTAAGCATGTATCTGTATACGATCGGAACAGTTGGGCTTTCTATAGAGAAGGTTTTGATCCACACGGACAATTCTGCTAGAGCGGGGAGCGCTGCCATTGTAAAGGAAAGTATAAATCACTACGAGGAATCAAAAACTCAAACAAATAAAATGCAATCAACAGCTGTAGTTCTTCTTCAGCCGTACAACACGTATGTGGAATGCTCTGCCAAGCTCTGTCTTCCCACATCACTATGATCCACAGGCATTCAAAACACAAGCTCATAAGACATCTCCTCTTTTCTCCTCCTCTTCCTTAATGCCCATGCTGTGCCAAGCATATAGCCGAGCATTATAAGGGTGCGAACCTCTTGAAGTGTGCGCGAATTATAAAAAAAATAGAGATAACAAATTACCCAATACTTGTTGCTAGTATTTACTGCCCTCCTAATCATTCGATAAAAAAAAACCAATATTCAACTGGGAAAAATGTGCATCATCGGTGGAGACTTAAATGCGAAAAACACATATTGGGGTCCAAGTTTAACGACAACTAAGGGAAGAGAGCTCCTTAACGCAATAAACGAGAAAGGGTGTGAAGCGTTATCTACAGGAAAGCCTACTTACAGGCCGACTGATTCACAAAAAATCCCCGATCTCATTGACTTCTTCATAGTTAAAAATATCTCAAGAAACTCTTTGCAAATTGAAGAAAGTCATGATTTAAGCTCGGATCACTTACCTATCCTTCTAACTTTGAGTGAGAGAATTATCCAGAATGTAAGTAATCCAGCTCTTACTAGTAAACGCATGGACTGGGTAAGCTTCAAATCAAGTCTTCAAGAGAGGATAGAACCACGTACACCAATACGATCTAAAGAACTAGATTCAGAGCTCTAGCAATTTATCAGAGTTATCCAAATTTCGGCTTGGGAAAATACTCCTAACATCAAAAAACAATTGAAGTGTAACTACTATCCTCTCGAAATAAGAGAGTTAATTGCCGAAAAGCGGAGAGCGAGAGAGAAATGGCACCAAAGCAGAGCCCCGCAGGATAAAAATAAGTTTAATAATCTGGTACAGCAAGTTAGACGAACAATTAAGGAACTTAAAAATTCTGTTATTAATTCATTTTTAGAAAATCTTAGCAACAATAAAAACACGGAGTATTCGCTCTGGAAAGCCACTAAGAAAATAAGAGACCAATCATTCACATTCAAGCTGAAAGATTTGCAGAGTATCTGGAAGAAATTTTTCAACCAAACCCAGGAGAGCATGACGATTCGCCTAGCGAAAAGAAAAAAAGAGAGGAGATTGGTATTCGCTACAGAAAAATGTACTGGATGATAGGAAGATAACCTTGTCTATCAACATACAATAAAATTTTGCCTTACAAGCAAGTCATAAAACCCATATGGACTTATGGTATTCAACTTTGGGGTTGCACCAAAAAAAGCAACATTCAAATAATCCAACGATTTCAAAACAAGGTGCTAAGAAACATTGTAAATGCACCTTTCTATATTCAGAAATATACAGCTTCGATAAAAAGCATGAGGATCGTCTTTACCACCACACGAACCCTTCGACCACCCCCCTCTTGAACCACACAAACCTAGTTAAGAGACTAAAAAGAATCAAACCTTTTGAACTAGTGCTTTAAAGCTTTAAACTTTTAATTTTATATTCTTTATTAATTTAAGTCAAAAAAAACCTGTTTGTTAGTCTAGGGACTAGATTGTATTATTTTACTAACATTACCAAATGTTTTTCGATAAAAAATTATTTTGCAGAAAACTAAATTAATCAATGGGGTTGAGATGAGCTATTTGGTTGTGGGTTATCCGGTATACCCGTTGCTGGACTGGCTCCTAAAGGGATACCCCGGAAGTCTAGACCCATATCAGGAGTCATTTAATTCGTGTGTAAATTCTTCTAGTATCTATATTGAGCTAACAATTGACAAATAAAGAGCAGATGGCGCATACTCAAAAAGTTAAATGAAATGGATTATAAATTCATCCCAAAGGTAATATACCGGGTGACTGACACGAAGTGTTACCAACTTCAGACTGTCATTGCAGAGCGCTCAAATTTACACTAATGACAGTTCATTCCATTGTTTACAAGCGTACAGAAGCATTTTAGTGGGAAATATTCAGAAAAAAGTTATCCGCAATGGAATTCAAGCGTAATAGTGTGATTGCTCTATATTTGGCTGGAAAACCACAGCCGCAGATTGTTAACCAGTTAAAACATCTGCATGTGAATAAAATGTTTGTGTATCGTACCATAAATCGTTATAAAGATACTGGCAGCATTGCAAAACGCCATGGTGGTGGACCGAAACGCACTGCAATATCGCCGGATATCATTCGGAAGGTGAAGGCCAAATTGGCTCGGAATGGCCGCGCCATAGTGGCAGAAAAATGGCTCGTGAGGCGAAAACTTCGCTCGAACGGATGCTGCATATATTAAAAGATCATATTGTACTAAAGGCGTTGAAATTCCAAAAAACGCATGGTCTCACCGATGCTCAAAAAAAAAGTTAGAGTGGAAAGAGCAAAGGAGTTGTTACGCTTGCACGAAAGTGGCGATTTGCCGAATTTGGTTTTCTCCAACGAGTCACCGTTCGTTATTGAGCAATATGTGAACAAGTAAAACGACCGGATTTACTTGCCCGGTCGGATTGCCACTCGTAACCTAGCGCCGCCGATGTTGATGGTTTGGGCCGCCGTAACGGCCGAAAGCCGTTCACTGCTCGTTTTTTTGGACCGTGGCATCTAGATAAATGCTCAAATTTATCGGGATCATGTGTTGGAGGGAGCGTTGAAGCCTTGGGCATAAAAACATTTCGGCCGCAGGGCCTGGACTTTCAACAGGACTCGGCGCCGAGTCATAAAGCGCGCGTTAATCAAGATTGGCTGAGAAACAACGTTCCGCTGCCCAATGGCCACCAAATTCACCGGCTATTAAGGAAGCCTTGTCTTGGCTGAAGAGTAATGTCATATCTGTTAAGGATATCCACATTTTCTCGGATAGCTAGGCTGCGCTAAAGTTCATGGAATCAGTTTCCACAAATTCCATTCTAGCCCGGAATTGCCGATAGTCTCTTGAGGAAATGGCGGAGCAACTCAACATTCACCTGTGCTGGGTAATTGTATGGCTGATTAACTCGCCAAAAATGAAACCACACTACCCCTATTGCCTGAATATGGTTCACTAGGCATGCCGATCGCTACGTGCAAACTCATGTTTAAACGGGATGCTATAGTAAAAACTAATTATAGATGGTCAAACGGCTCAACTTGCATAGCAACGAAGCAAATCTGGCCCAAGCTTGATCCGAAACGCTCCAAATGTTTGATCTCTCAAAACAGACTGCACATTAGTGCTATTATAGGTGTCATAACTGGACACTGTCTCATAGGCAAGCATGCAGAAAGACTAGGAGTCTTTTCCAACGATTTATGCAGAAGCTGCATGGATGATGAGGAGGAGGAAACCACTCTCCATCAACTTTGTACGTGCCCAGCCCTCTCGAATAGGCGGAAGCTCCATCTGGGAGCGTTCATTCTCAACGATCTAACCCACATTGACATTAATAATCTCTTGCGCTTCATACGAAGCTCCAAGTGGTTCAACGAGTAGGCGTGGAATTTTTCAGATCCTTGTGGTATCAAAACGGACCTTCATGGTCTAAGTGCGTCAGTTTTGACTGACGGCCACTTCAACCTAACCTTATATATATCTGATTTGATCAAACATAAATAATAATAACTAATAACATTTCAAATTTCACAGGTGGTAATTGTGCGTTGCATGCTCAACAATATAAACCCGAGCAAAAATATCCCTATTTCGTAAAGAATAAATATACCATAGTTGGAACAGCCAGATATGCAAGACAGGACCAGAATTTTCAGTTCAACGAACACGCAAGGAGATTCAGTTAGCAATGCGCTTCGTCTCATTACGGATGCTCTTCCAGTTCGGAAACAGATTATTATAAATAGAAAATAATTTAAAAAAAAACAAAAATAATAAATTCAACTAGCAATAATTCATTTTGTCTTTCCTTATTCTACTATTGATCATCATTCTACACTGATCATCGTCGTATAGTTGCTCACAAAGTATTTCGTACGAGTAATTACACGATCATTCGGAGTTATTTCTGCCGAACTTTCGTGGGTCTAAGGCGATGGCGTGGGCACTGGTACTACTAACGTGGAGGTGGATGCAGTCATTGTGGCTCTAATAGCTTTTAATTCTTCTATAGGGTGTTTTTTTGGGAGGTTTGTTTTTCCGATAGATGTCGTTTTATTTTATGACAGTTGTTTTGACAGCTCAAAGTGGCATTTCTACTCCGTATTGTTTCAAAAAAAAAATCGGCAACCTCTTAAAAAAACACGTTATATCTAACGGGTGTTTTTTTAAGAGGTTGCCGATTTTTTTTTTGTATAAAACACATATAAAATTATGAAATGACCAAAATTTTTTTTTATTTGGTAGATAATTTTTGGCATTTAACATTTAAACACAATTTCTGGCATATGGCTACCACGACTATTTTTCACAAATGTTTTTTTTTTTTTTTTTTTTTTTTTTTTTTCATAATGATTTGCCAAACAATACTGAGTAGAAATGCCACTTTGAGCTGTCAAAACAACTGTCATAAAATAAAATGACATCTATCGGAAAAACAAACCTCCCAAAAAAACACCCTTTAGTAGTAACTGACCGCCTGTCCGGCCTATCCTCTGCCTCTCGATGAATTTGTTCAAACTGTTTCATCATTGTAGAGTGGCTCGATTTGAGCTCATCCACTATCAAATTCGTCGGGCTGTTTTTTTTTTTTTTTGACGCGCAGGGGGTGGGGTCTTGGTACATATTCTAAACTTGACGTCGACTGCCTAGCCAGAGGTGATTCTGTAAAATTAGAGTCTGGAAATAAAAATGATCTGATAACATATATTATATAAAATTATAAACTGTAACGAGGTTTTCCAGCCGGGGTAGACCTCAGTGTGACCAGGGTTCAAAAAAAGGAGGGGTCGTTACAATAAAAATCTTGGAATTTATATTTTTCTCTTTATTTCTCAAAATTTCTCATGTTTGTTTTCTTCAATTACAATAAAAAATTACTAAATCTATTCGGTTGTAGTCCCTAAAATTTTATGGAAATGATTAGCTGGTTAGTAGTAGTGGCAAGGTAGGTACTCTTAAGCCACTATAGCTGAAAAAATGAAGATTTATTCATTAAGTGTTTAATACAAGTACAGAGTACTCATGCTCTTTGTTCCTAGAATTAGGGAAGAACGGGTTAATGGTAGTGGCAAGGTAGGTACTCTTAAGCTGAAAAAATGAAGATTTATTTATTAAGTGATTAGCACAGGTACAAAGTACTCATACTGTTTGTTCCTAGAATTAGGGAAAAACGGGTTAATGGTAGTGGCAAGGTAGGTACTCTTAAGCCACTATAGCTGGAAATGATGATTTATTAGCGTTAAATATATCAATGAAGTACCTACTAACAAAATACAAAGTGCGAAGTACTTAGTATTTTGAACTCTTGCGTGGGGTTTCGAAAATATGCTATAACGTTTAGCGTGGAGGTAATAGCAAGGCAGGTACTCTTGAACTATTAGTCGAGGACTTGGGTTTAGCTCGGAAGTAATAGCAAGGTAGGTACTCTTGAACTATTAGTTTAGGACTTGGGTCTCGCAGGGTTAAGTCAGCGGTAATAGCAAGGAAGGTACTCTTGATTTATTAGTTGTGAACTTGGGTTTCGCAGGTTTTAGTTCAGAAACAATAGCAAGGTATGTACTCTTGAACTATTAGTTGTGAACTCGGGAAGAATAGGCCTTTTGGTTAATCTGCGTGCTCCTTTTATACTCTTTCCGTTATTAGAAAATAGTGCTATGCGGCTTGGTTTTCCGTTGGTTTGTCGTTTTTCATTGTGTTCGTTGTTGTTTTCTCAGCTTTTGTTGTTGTGCCAAGATTTTCATGTATATCCAGGCGCGTATTAGTCCGTGGTCGTATGCAAATTAAGTAAAATTAGATTTTACTGAGTTAAAAGAAAAAAAACTTTATTATAAGACGTTCACTTAATAACTAATCTCTAACAATTATTACAATAACAAGCTTACCTACGCTTAACCTATTGCATCAGCCCAGGTGACGACCGACGTGTTGTGTGCATTAATTCTTTCTTCAAAGTGTTTATTTATTATGATTTGACTGTTATCAATCAATTACGTTATTAATTTTGTTTTTTACTCTTTCAAAGTCATCATGGTCGGGATTACCTGCAATCCACTTCCAGGCTGACCCAATGAAATTAAATGAACGTTTTACGCGATTAACTTTTAAATTTTGAATGTACCTGGTTAAAGAGTACTTACCTTGCCATTACCGTAATTCCTTATTTGCTGGATTTCGAATTGTAGTAGTGGGTAGAAGGGATTGGATTGAGGAACTCGGGCTTGGATAACGGGAACAACTTCTGCAATGAATTTCTCGGATGGTGCTATTTCGATGATGTGCATTAGTTTTAAGGAGCCTTCCATAATTTTAGCCGTTCCATCATTTAGGCCGATCATTGGGGAGTTGAGATAAAAATTTTATTTTAATTCCGTATGTTTGATTTGTGTACTATTTTACTACAATAGTAGATTTGTTCTCTTTAACCGTCGTCTTTTTATATCTGGCTGATAATTTGTTAACTTTAACGTAAATTATATCTCCTACAGAGTAATTTTTAATATAGGGTCTGGTTTTATTGTGGTATGCCAAATCGGTCAATTGGTATGTATTTTCCAAACGTGCGGTTTCAATTTGTGTAGGATCTGTACCTATGTTTCTCTCAAAAAGTATGTCACCGGGTTTTTGGTTTGTGACTGAATGTATTGAGAAATTATAAGCATAAACAGCTGCTTCTAAGAGTTCTGCAAAGGACAGGTAGAGTTTTTCACATTTCAAACATCTCTTGATTTCGGCAAGGGTCGAGTGGAAACGTTCGTTTGTAAATACCTTGATTCCAAGCTCATTTTCAATAATGAATGTGTGATAAGGTGATAAGGTGATAAGGGATGAAATAAAGGATTTTTCGCTATCGAAAACTAGAATTTTTGGTACTGCATATCCAAAGATAACATCTCTTAATGGTTGCTTTATGTGTTCGACACCCTTTGACTTTATTATTTTTGTAATAGCGTATGTAGAAAATTTGTATATTGCAGTGAGAACTAGTTTTCCTTCTGTGGATAAAATGTCAATATGGCCAATCTGACCTGGGTATTTAGGAATTGGAGTGGCCTGAACTTTAATTTTGGTGGGATGTCGTACATATTTACTTTCCTTGCATATCAAACAAAGTTTAGCTAGTCGCTTAGTTTTTTTCGACATTCCAGGAAAGTAATATTTCTCTAAGATCTGAATTTTGTTTTCTCTATCATTTCTATGGGCACGATTATGTGTCTGAATAATAAGGGTTTCTTGGTCTTGTTCATTTTTCATATCTTCAACCATTATTTGTGTAAAACGTATGCGGTAATTATTTAAGTGTATAAATGTTCTGAATCATACCCATGATGGGTTCAGCTGTTTTAATACCATTAGTGACTGTTGGATTAAGACGTTTTCTTAGAATTTCGATTAGTTTTTGTTCATCATAAAAAGGTTCAATAATAGTATGTCTATGGATAGTTGGAAAAACAATTTCGAATTTTTCAGAATCTATCTTCCTGAAGAAGAATTTGATTTTTAAAGACATTGATAGGACATTCGACGCTGTAGATCAAACCATGGGCTGAGCTTTCATCGCTATGAATAGTAGGAGTCAAAGAGTTAATTTGGCTGTTCTGAGGTGGTCTAGAAAGCGTGTCAGCCACTACGTTGCTCCTTCCTGGCTTATACTTAAGCTCATACTTTTGCCGTACCGTAAAGGTAGTTTCTGAGAGAGTTCAAAGCCCATATAATGGCTAGCATCTTATATTCTAGCAAAAAGCTAATACATCTTAACAATGAAGCACAAGATGCTGTTCAACAACTCAAAGACTCCCTTGTATCAGAGGATACCGTTTTAATTTATCCCGACTTTAAAAAACCTTTCGAGCTCACCACAGATGCTTTAAATTATGCATTAGGTGCTGTTCTATCACAAGAGAACAAACCTATTACCTTTATATCGAGTACTTTGACTTAAACCGAAGAAAACTATGCTGCCAATGAAAAAAGCTAAGTCGATTTTACATATGCTGCGTTGCTTTGGCTAATCCAGCCTGACTTACAACAAAATCGCATAAGCATAAAGACGAAAATAAATCCAAAAAGTTTTTAGGATTTATAAATAAAGCCATTTTTAGTTATAGCGCTCACCGTAAGGCGGTGTTTTGTTTAACATACATAACAATTAAAATGCATCGAACATTTAAAGCCAAAAGCTGTTGCTTTTGTAAAGCCAAGCTGGATTAGCCAAAGCAACGCAGCAATAATAGCATAATTGGGACTTGAGTTGTTGTGGTTTACCGAGCAACTTGCCAGTCGCAACTTTACAGTGCAATTGCATGATTTTCAATCTATGTTTTTTTGTAATATAATAAGTATTTTGAGGCGTAAACAATTACTGAACATTGGTTAAAATAAACAAAACACAAAAAAACCATTTTATTTTTAAACTTTTTGGCATTTCCAATAGTAATAAAGTTTTAAATGGGCTTACACCGCAACATGTTATACCGATATTATTTTGATACCTACTTTATGGAAATATCAAAAAAGTATTAAGTATTTTACTTTGCGTTTACACCATTCATACTTTTTTAGAACATACTTATATTGCATATAGTTTTTGCATATTAGCTGTATTTTATTTGCCGTGGAATAAGGAATTCGAATGTCAAAACCAGCAAAACAGCAGGTTTTCTTATTCCAAAGAAGGAATAAGATAGTGCAATTGTTGTTGTAATTCATTATTCCTCGGCAAATAAAATACAGTTATTATCATTTTTGGTTTTGAGGCGTCGGGTATCAGTAATCGGGGTTACTTCGTTCATAGTGTGATGAATGTTTCTAGGTTGTGTATAGTGTAATGACTGTTTGCTGTACTTGCTGTAGTAAAGCATGAATTATGTGTTTTGCGATGTTCTGTTCTGTTTCTGTATTATGCTTTATACCGAAAGGTGGGAAAGCGGAGGGTTTGCTCTCAAACATATCAGCTGTTCTGTTCTGTTGTTTGTAGCGATGTGTGTGCAGTGTTGTGTTGTAACGAAGTTGTTTAAAAACCACTTCGCTACAAACCATATGTCTAAAACACTCACCATACAAAAACGCAGTCACTCGATATATAATGCATAATTAATAGAGGTCTGCATGAATACATTCATTTGCTCTCTGCAATAGGGTACAGTACTTCAGTGTACTCTATTCAATGCAATAATACGAACTAGTGTGCACTGAAATCGAGTACCCATTCCTATGAAACAAACACTGTACAACATTCGATCACCACAAACCAAAACGAGTACACTGTTTGATTCTCTTTTACATTTGAATACTCTATCCAAAGAAAACGTGTGCAATAAAAACTGCTAAAAATGCACTGAGTACACCGAGTACACCGAGTACACTGAATGAACTGAATTAACTTTTAGCACTCACATAAGAACTAACATGGTGTCTAGGTTTATACTACTAGACAAAATCGCTAAAAAAATAATTAATTTTTAAATAAATTATTTGTATTATATGTTTTATTTAGCTAAAACGTAATTTTACGAAAAAACAATGTCAATGGTGAAAAATACTAATAGTGATTTCGATTTACACGCTCATAGCAATCTTCGACACACAAACGCATGTGTTTGTTATAGGTAATCAAAAAATAACAACTAAATAACTGTTTAAAACAACTGTTTCATTCCTTCTGATATAGTTGCAGCAAAACTTGCAATGGCTCTAGCCAAGATAACAACGATAATCTTTATTTTTGTTTTCTTTATTAATTTATTGATTACAACCAGTTTTCTTCCGTAGAATACTGCTGAATAATTACCAAAGGCTAAAAATGAATGAATCATTCATTCATTCAGTGTACTCAGTGTACTCATACTCAGTGCACTCGTACTATATTCGGTATACTCAGTGTACTGAACCCATTCTTTGTGAGTACACTGCACTAAACATTTTGTTGAGAATTGGTGAACTACCCACTTGACAAACAAACACCAGGTGAACTATTCGTTTTAGATTTCAAGCTTAGAGTACAATAGTGATGGGAACCCAAATAATAATGAATGTCTTGAAACATGTTTTAAGACAATCATTGCAGACCTCTAATAATTAACACATTTCGTCTATATATCATATTGGCACAATACGAGTGTACTCGGCCGGTATGCAGTGGGTGAAAGGTTCAATCCGGCGGTCGAACCAATGAAATTATTTTTTTCTGGGAAAATGTTTACATTTATAATAAAATAATTAATAAAAATCCTCATAAAGAACAATATAGGAATTTTTCCAAAAGGGTGGAATCAAAATTCCCAAGAAATCCAAGTAATGAGATACACTTATAGGCTATGATCACACATCAAAAGGAGAGTAGAACTTATTGCGGTAGGCGGTAATATCTATTCGAGAGTGGAATACACTCTGGCAAGGCAGCTACATCTACTCGAAGGGACGAAGACGTTGTGCTTTACAACAACAACAGCCTTTTTTATGACAAAACGAGTCAAATAGTCGAGTCATATCAATATAAACAAACTGCTGACGTTGTAACACCAGGCAGTTTTGCTATATTGTACACTTGGACTGATACACTCACATTGTCTATATCAATATAACGAACTGCTGACGTTGTAACACCAGGCAGTTTTGCTATATTGTAAACAAATCAACTATTTCGCATTTGCCGTCGTATGGCGCAATGCAAATAAATTGAGAATAGAATAGAAGAATAGAATACTTTATTATTTCTTCATTTTTATTCAAATTCACAATATTAAAATATAATTTATAAGACACTGGCTGTCCGCATGCTCCTATCGTGGTAGCCATCCCCGCGGACCTCGTCTTTTTACCAGTACAGTGAATTACCGACGTCGTGGGACTAAAGTAATTCACCATACTACGCCGCGCTGTTCGCCTGAACACTGCTCACGTGCTCCAGTAGCAAAGAACCTAAGAGCAGAAGTCGCCCACCAACCCTCTTCCGCAGTCGAAGCATATAGCCTCGACCGCAACCAAGCCCCGCTGGTTCCCTCGCATATCATGCGTACAAACCAGCCTATTTATAAGTAAGCGTATTCTAAGCGAGCGTCACCCGAGTAAAGACTGTTACAGTGTATTGTCAGCTACATGACACCTCTCTCCTTTAGAGAAAAAACATATTAGCTAATAAAAACCCTTTGAAATTAAATCGTTAAAACGAGTATTGTGCGTAGCAGTTTGCTTCGATTTGAAACAAATTGCAAACTCGCGTTGAATTATTATTTTATTTTTTTTTGATTTGTTGTCTTTTGTGATTTGTCAATGTTCATCCAGTTCTGAGCTATGTTTAAAGTTTCAAGTCTCCAGCTCAATGGGAAGTTAGTTTAAAATCAATTACATAATTCCACCCGCACAGACAGACATACACGAAAGTAAGCTAATAAAAACGTTTTAAAAATATATTACATTTTTTTATATATACCCCAACCCCAAGACACCGTTTAGACCCACCAAAAGCTATAATAACAGGCGTTGTCTGGCTGCCCCTCATACCCTTCTTACACAACAATACTGACCTCTCCACCACTGAAACCAACGCACACCGCCCTCTCACCCGCCACTGTCAACAAAATTTTAACCTATGGTCGCGAGTTAATTCATAAATCCCATGAAAAACGGCCTTTTTCAGTTTTTCCCGAATTTTTAAATGTTCCATGTGCCTATTATAATCCCCGGACTATTACGAATAGTAAAAAATGAGCCAAATCGGTCCAGCCGTTAAATATTTCCATACAAAATTTCTAATAAAATTACTTGATCCTTAAAACCTCTAAATGTTTCATCATCTTTCAAACTATTTATTATGCTTAACTCGACTAGAGCTAACTTGGTATTAGATGGTTTTAGAATTTCCTGAATTTTAAGCTCGTCACTAATGTAATATTGCGAGAGGGTTGTTTCCTATGTTCCCACACCAAAGCCTGAAGCGTCTGTTCGTAAGATAAATAAATTTGGGAACTGAAGTACTTTTGGACTAGTTAGGATTTGTTTTATTAACTAAATGAGATATAAGTAATTTCATTTTTTTTTTCGTCGTTCAAGTGTGATTTAGTGTTTGGGTCTGTCCGTTTTGAGTGGTTACTCTTTCAAAATTATTTAGTTTAATTAACAGTTTTATTAGTACTTTTGATTTACTAGGTTTTAATTCTATTTTGATGTGTACCTTATATGATCTTCTAGTCCCTAAGAAATGATGATGATTATTTATTTAAATATATAAGTAATAATTATAATGATAACAGTTCTTTCCAGTAATAATAAAGTTATAATAATAGTAATAATCATAATAATAATAAATTTATTATTTATTGGCGATAGCCACCCAAATGGATCGAAGATATTGCCAGCGTCACTCAAGATTGCTCGTTTGGTACTTTTTGTACTGAATGATGAAGCACAATCTCTAAAATAAAAGTCATTTGTTCTAGGGCACCATTTTATTCCCAAAATTTTGAATGCTGTATCACTATTGAAGTTATGTTCTGACTCCATTTCAATAACTTCTCTCGGTAATGCTTTTACGAACTCCGAACTATTTGATGTGAATTTGCGCAAACTGAATCCACATTTGCAAAGTAGCTTCGCCAATTCTTGCTAAAGGTCTTGACACACTCTTAGTGAATTTGCCCCTACAAGACATTCGTCTACATAAAAACCTTCAAGTATTGTTTTGCTCGCTCGTGGATACATTTTTCTTTCGTCTTCAGCTAGTTTACATAGAGTTTTAATTTTCTAAATATGGTGCGGATGATGTACCATATGTGACGGATCTTAGAGCGTATTCCCTAATTGGATCACTGCAGTTTTTTCTCCATAAGATACGTTGTAGGTTTTGATCCTCTCAATCAACAAGATACATTACATACAGTGAACACGATTGGGCATGACCTCCATTGTAGTAGTAGGAAGAACAAATCTCTTTGAAGCGTTGGACGTGTCATCATAATACTATTCAGTGATTCCCCTGACGTAGTTTTTGCCGATGCGTCGAATACCACTCTAAGTTTTGTAGACGTACTGTGGATGATAATATGTTTTACTTTGTGTTTTTCAAGTGTAACCCTCCGGTACTTCCTCCATGTGCCCCAGATCAATGTTTTCCTCGCGATGGTTGTGCCTCGTCTGCTCGAAAATCTACGCGAGGACATTCAGACGCTGTATCGTCAAATAAGACGAACGGCTCAAAGAGCAGAATTCGCTACTTGCTGCAATAAAGGCAAGTCTCGACTTAATTGGATCTAGGGTCAGCTCTTTAGAAACAGATCGGAGTGTGAACAAGATTACAATCGAAGGTTTACAAGGAGAATAAAAAATATTGAGAGAGAAAGTTTCGCTACACGAAAAAGCTCTAGCAGATGTCTCAGCTGATGTTGTAATTTTTAACATTTCAGCAACTCCTAAAGAGAATCTCATGTGATGAACCAACGTTGTCACACTTTTGCTCTTCGACCGCCTCCTATGAAGAATGTATTCCGGACTAGATTGAAATCTAACTATCTTACTTATCCGGCGTCATAAGATTTTATACACCGTATGGCAAAACACTATTTTTTAAATCTGCCGCATCTCATGTAAGAGTACTGGACAACCTTTAAGTCTTCGATGTATTGGTCTGGACTCTGACCAATCCTTCTGCATCAATGAGAGTTTTTTCACGCTCGTTCAATTTAACGTGCTGCGATAACATTAAAAAAAAACAAGAAGAAGCTGTGGTCGGCATTCTTTCACCGTGGTTGTATATACAGTGAGAGAATCTCTCATTACTGCTGGAGCGAAAACCTGCCAGTCAGCCTGAGGAGATCGAAGATGTCGTTGACCCCAGCATGTCATAGGAGCACGAAATTCATCATTATCTACATCATACTTGTTACTACTCATTTGACAATATTTCAAACATTATTTTCTTATTTATTTTTGCTTTAAAAGGTAAAAAGGTTCTGTACCATTTTCTATTTATTAAGTTTTTCCTGCTTTCTCTCTCTTTTTGCAAATTACTATGACGTAGGTATTCCTTTTCTGCGTGTTTGTGTTTATATTCATTATATTCATTTAATATTGTTCGTTATGAGCGGTATCGTGATGTCAGCCGGTGGCACCAACATGTCAGCCCGAGCATTGTTGTCAATATTATGTAATGCACAAAGGGGCTTCAAACTGTGTCATTTAAACTAAACTAAATTAGACTACTTAGGTTACATACTTGATAAGTCCAGTGTTGATGTGTAAGTGAAACGTGGTTCAAGCCAAGCCATTAATTATAGTTTTTACAACATAAATAATTACAAATTACACAGAAATGACCGTATAACAAATACTTTTGGTGATGGGGTTGCTATTTACGGGACTGAAGTGCGTTGTTTTGGAAAGTTCGGTTTGCTGTGAAGTCGAATTCATAATTGCTGCAGTTTCTGATAACCATGTTAAATGTCTTGTGGCAAGCGTCTACAATCCCAATCGCACTTGTTCTCTGGAACCTGTTTTTAGCTCATTATCTTCTTTTTCAGTTCGCTACTCGAATATTATTGTGTGTGGAGATTTCAACACAGACTTGCTAACAATGATTGTCCTGCTCGTCCGACTATTGATTATGTCTCTGCATGTGAGTTATCTGTCGTTAACTCTTTCCCTACTCGTTATGCCCCGAATGCTACTCCTGGCTTATTAGACCTGGTAATAGCTTCCGACCTATCCTTATAGTTTTACTTCAGGATCAAGTTAGTATGGAAGTAATATCGGATCATGATTTAATATTGTGCACCTTTAACTTACATTTTTCCATCAACTCTGAACCCTTGTCCTTATGCTATAGAATAGATCATGCTTCTCTGTTGGCAGAAGCTTTCGCACTTCCTTGGCGTTATTGTTGGAGTATTGCTGGGGTGGGCAGTAAAATTATTTATTTCTTGGATTCTTACTTATTTTAAAAGTACTTTTCTCTTAGGTCTGTGACGGTACGCAACGTACAAAGCCCCGTGGTTCACTTCCACCGTTATGCATTCTATTCAACTACGTCGTAAAAAATATCTTGATTGGAGACGGTTTTCGTTTGAATACAATTGGGAGTCATACCGTATTGCACGTAATTCTGCAACAATAATTATCCGTAATGCCAAACTTAACAAGTGAAACAATTATGGAAAAATCTCAGCGATTTTGGTATTAGGGACAAAGTTCCATTTGAGTGTCAACTTTACCCTGCTGAACTGAATATCTATTTTCTCTCATCTGCCACACCCAGCCCTCTTTGACCCCAGGGGTATATAATAATGTTTGTCCCACGAGTTTTATATTTTCTACTTACTCGGAGGGAGACGTAACGAGTAGCATTATGTCCTTACAATCAAACTCAATTGGAGACGCTGGTATTTCCTTAAAATTTTTGAAATTGATTATTCCACCGATCATTGGCCCCCTTTTTACATATCCTAAACATTTGCATTACATCTTCATCATATCCTAGTACCTGGAAACTTGCTAAAATAATTCCAGTAGCTGAAAAGTCAAATGCTTCTAATCCTGGCGACTTTCGACCTATAAGTATCCTACCGTGCGTTTCAAAAATCTTTGAAAAACTAATTACAAAACAGATTACATCCTATATTGGTGCTCACAACTTATTATTGTCATTTCAGCAATCTAGCTTCCGGTCTCAGCATAATTGTAAAACAGCGATGGTAAAAGTGATAGATGACATTAAAAACTCGTTTGACGATGATCATATTACTATTCTTTGCTTGTTGGATTTCTCTAAGGCCTTTGACACTCTTTGTAATAAACTTAAACATTTTTTTGGTTTTGGAGATAGCTTTGTTAAGCTCTTAAAAGACTATCTTCCTAATTGGTATCAGAGAGTACTTGTTGGAGATTCTTACTCTTCGTATAGCATCGTTGAATCCGGTTTGCCACAAGGCTCTATTTTGGGACCGGTCCTATTCTGTATTTTATAAACGACTTAACAGGTGTTTTTAAAAAAATGCAAATTTCACCTTTATGCTGATGACGTTCAAATTTACATTTCGAGGCCTATAGGCCTTATAGAGGATCTTACTTGTCGTTTAAATGAAGATTTGGCAGCGCTTACCGAATCGTCTTCTTGTTTTGGTTTAAAATTGAATCCTATAAAGTCGCAGATTATTGCAATTTCACATGAAAACTACGATGTTTCAAACTTTCCCCCTGTTTACCTGGCCGACTTCCGGCTAATCTTTTTTAACTGTCACCAGCCTGGAGATTGAAATAAATGATGATCTTTCTTGTTCTAACCATATTAACTTCATCGTCGGACGCATGTATATTGCTCAAGTTAAGCAGTGATTTCATATTCTCTTTGTAGATGTAATCTATAGCAAGCTGACTCCCACTCAGAACATAAGCTGTTGGTGGCCTGTAATGACGCGGGACACGATAACACGTCAGCCTTGTTCAAAAACGTTTTCGGTTGCTCATTAAGACGGCTTCTGGATGTCAGAAACTGTATATTCCTACAAAATATCATAATATCGCGTACCTCAGCCTACTTATACAATAAATTGCACTTCACTCAATCCTCTTGGAATAGCACCCTTATTATACCGAAATATAAATTTCTTTACTCCTCAATGCACTTCCTCGTTCATGCCACCCGACTCTGGAATTCTTTGCCGCCTTCTTTGAAATTAATATTAAATACTTCACGCTTCAAGAGACATATCTACAATCACCCTATAAATTCTTTAGAATATATGCTCCTTCCTTTTTACTTTTCCTTACTCTACTTTGTTTTGTTTTCACTCTATCCCTTTTCTCTACTTTGTCCTTCAGACATTTCTTGCTTTATTATTTACATATTAGTATTTTGTCATGCTTACATCACAGTTTATACTTATATTTATTTGCTCAAATCATTGTGTACACTATAAGACTCTGTCTTTTGTACTTTATACTTTAGAAGATGAATAAATGAAATGAAAGCCTTCATCTTCAATGCACACACTGATACACAAAAACACATACGTTAGTGTTAACCTGCATCTCCTTTTTTTGGAGCTATTGTGGTAATGACAGGTCCTGATAGTATCCAGCCAAATCTTGTGTCACAAAGCACGATTGGGACCCTTGATCAATTAAAACTCCCACTAGATTAACATGTCCTCCCACGCATATGTTTACCATAGCTGTGGCTAGTAGTACCATCCTGTTGTTGTGATATGCGGTAGCGATTCGAAATGTTGCTGCCGTTCTTCACTTGGTGTTCCTTCTGCTATTGAAACGGTAGTCGTCTTGCCTCTAGGGAATTATGCTGTTGTGTGCATATATTGCAACCCTTCTTCGTCTGACACTCTTTGACGGCATTTCCTTCTCGCAAGCAGTTTAAACACAGCTTCGACTGTTCGACATTTATTCGGTTTTTCGGCTGCATACTCAAAAACCGTTTGCAATTGTACAATTGATTAGACCCGCCGCAAACAATGCCCTTGATTGTGTAAATCTACCCTCGATGAATTCAAAAAATTCTTTTAACCTTGGAATTTCTGTTGAAGTTCCTCTTGATTGCTGATATAATTTTCTTGATTCCCATTAGCCATTGATAGCTAGTTTTGAACTATATTTTATTAGACATAATTCGGGGTACAATTTATACAATTTTGGTGTTATTATGAGAATTCTTATCTACTAATTAACGATCACATCAAATACAATATTTTACATTACATATTCCCAGTAATAACTGTGTGAATCGCGTAAGTGCAAGATTGCACATTTAGCATAAATAAAATGACAATTTTATTTTACTATAAAATTTGGTGACAAACGGTGATGATGACTCGATTTTACACAGTCATGTCCTTAACCTCTCGCATCACAACTCCTATCTTATGCGTCCACGTCGCGTTACTGGAAACTCGATTTGTATTAGCTTGGGTCGGGGCTAAATAAGAAGGTGGACTTGCCTTGGTCGGCGGCGCTTCATGTCGACCTAGGTTGCGGTTGGCCAATCACCACTCAACTGAATTTATTGATTATTGAAACTAATACAAGCCTCGGATACATATCGAATTTATCAACAATGATGCAAACGAACATCTACCGGCGAGTTTCTAATTTTTTTCCTGCAGGAGAACACCATGCCAATGGAGTGGGATTTATACTCTCTAAAGCCGCGAGAAGATCGTTACAGGACTGCCAAGCAATATGCGATATAATTATTTTTGCAAGATTTAAATCTGCTGTTCGACAGGTCGTGTTTGTTCAAGTTTACGCACCAACAGAACAAACCACCTATGAAAAAAAGACACGTTATACTTGCGTCTAAATAATTCATTAGATCAACTACGGAAGAGTGACATCGTTATTTTGATGGGTGACCTTAACGGAAAGGTAGGCAGCGACAACAGTGATTGGGAACATGTCATGGGAAAACACGGCCTTGGTTTTATGAATAACAACGGTGAAAGGTTTGCTGTTCTATGTTCTGATCGCAACTTAATCATTGGAGGAACAATTTTTAAATTCTCTATATTAACATCACTTGCCCTTGCACTTGCACTTTTGCACACATGTGTATTTCGAGAAACAACACTTTCTATTAAAATTTGAGGACCTTTGGGCCTCAGGGTCGGGGGGCTCCCATACAAATATTTTACAAAATTTTACTCGATTTTCTTCAAACAGATAGACAACACTTTTTGTAAACATTTTGGAGACACCCATAACATTTTTTTAAAAAAATAACCCGATTTTCTTCAAATTTTATATACGCATGTATCTCTGATAGACAACACTTTTTGTAAACATTTTCGAGACCCCGGGCCCCGGGTTCGTGGGACCCCAAAATTTTTTTTCTTCAAAAAATAACCCGGTTTTCTTCAAATTTTATATACGCATGTATCTCTGATAGACAACACTTTTTGTAAAAGTTTTGGAGACCCCGGGCCCTGGGTTCGTGGAGTCCCATAAATTTTTTTAAAAAAAATTACCCGATTTTCTTCAAATTTTATAAACATATGTATCTCTGATAGACAACCCTTTTTGTAAAAATTTTGGAGACCCCGGCCCCGGGTTCGTAGGGCCCGATAAAATTGTTTTAAAAAAATAACCCGATTTTCTTCAAATTTTATATACGCGTGTTCGCAACACTTTTTGTAAAAATTTTGGGCCCCGGGGTCGTGGGGCCTCAAAGTTTAAAAAGAAAATAACCCGACTTTCTTCAAATTTTATATACGTATGTATCTCCGATGAAAAAGACTTTTTGTAAAATTTTTGGAGACCCCGGGCCCCAAGGTCATTGATCCCCAAATTTTTTTTAAAAAAATTAAAGCGATTTGTTTTAAATTTTACATACGTGTGTATCTCCAATGGACAACACTTTTTGCAAAGATTTTGGTGGCCGGAGTCGTTGGGCCCCATAAAAAATTTTCAAAAAAATTAACCCGATTTTCTATAAATTTTATACACCTCTGTAACTCCGATGGACAAAATTTGTTGTAAAGTTTTTGGAGAGGCCTGAGGCCCAAGGGGTGCCCATATAAATTTTTTAAAAATTACCTCGATTTTCTTCAAATTTTTAACACATGTGTATCACTGATGGACATAACTTTTTGTAAATTTGTTGGAGTGATAGGGCCCTGAGACACGTGAGGTGTCCATGTAAATTTTTTAAAATTAAGCCCGATTTTCTTCAAATTTTAACACATACCCATCTCCTATTAGAGAATTTACATGAAAAATTTGTATGGGTTGTTTTTTCCCCACAAAAAAATCCACAAAGCCACCTGGACCTCTCCTGATCACATGTACAACAACCATATTGATCACATTGCTATAAGCCGCAAGTGGCGATCATCGTTGCTGGACGTTAGAACCGAAGAGCAGCCGAGCAGGTAATGACAACATCTACGCAGAACTCCTTCAAGCCGAAGTCAAGTTAACTACGCGAACATGGCATGCGATATATCAAGGTATCTGGGAATCTGAATCCATTCCATCGTCGTTAAAAGAAGGCTTAATAGTCAAACTCCCCTAGCAAGGTGATTTGAGCAATTGCGAAAAATGGAGAGGAATTACCCTGCTTAACACCATAAACAAAGTGATCTCCTCTATAATAGCTAGGCGCTTACGGAATGCATTAGAGCCAATTTTGAGAAATGAACAAGCAGGATTTCGCCCAAACCGTTCTTGTACTGATCAAATTAACACCCTGCGTATAATCATTGAACAGTCAGTTGAGTATCGCTCTCCACTGTATATGGTTTTTGTAGATTTTAAACGCGCTTTTGATAGTTTAGGCCGAAACATGACGTGGCAGATTTTGTCTAGCTATGTTGTTCCAGAAAAACTCATTACCATCATTAGGGAGCTGTACTGTGACTCAACATGCCGCGTAATTCATAACGGTCATCTTGGCTCACCTTTCAACATCTACTCGGGAGTCAAGCAAGGTTGCACCCTCTCACCATTGCTTTTCACAATTGTCATCGACTGGGTGATGAAAATAGTAACCCGTACTCCATCGGGTTTGCCATGGAATGTTTTTCACCGCCTAGAAGACCTGGAATATGCCGGTGATATCTGTCTCCTATCACAATCGCTAGGTGACATGGTGTGAAAATGAAACTCACGAGAACTCCACGCTAACAAAGTTGGTTTAAAAATTAACGTCTCAAAAACAAAACTACTTCCAGTTAACGCTAGTGGAACATGTGATCTTTCGATTGACGGACAACAGATAGAGGAAGTCGATAAGTTTTGTTATTTCGGCAGCTGGATGTCAAAAAATTGTGGTGCTGACTCGGATGTTTGCTCTCGTGTAAACAAGGCGCGACACTCCTATAGTATGCTAAATAATATCTAGAACTCCTCGCAAATATCCCGGAATCTGAAGCTAACGATCTTCAGATCTAACGTCCTCTCAGTACTCTTGTATGGCTACGAAACGTAAAAAGTCATAGAGTCAATTGCCACGCATCTCCAAGTCTTCGTCAACAAGTGCTTAAGGAGGATACTGAGAATAAGATGGCCGGACATTATCACCAATCAAGACTTGCGGAGAGTAACGCAGCAGGAAGCAATCGCGATCACCATCAGACGACGAAAATGAAGCTGGATTGGCCACACTTTGAGAAAGCCAGCGGACGATATTACGAAACTAGCGCTCGACTGGAATCATTTTTGTCCACTGGGAGATTGCACAGAGAATTGCGTATAGCCGCACTAGCAGCTACTTGTCTTCTGAAAATGTCGAGTCGTGTTAGGTTGAACAGAATGTCTAGTGCAGCATAGGGATTGGTAGGAATTGGTATCTATCTATCTATCTAATTCTAATCAAATTCACTCTTTCGCTAACGACAGCACTCTCAGCTTCTCATATAAGTTTGATGAACGTCCCTCCACCTCTCATGTGGAACTTAAACTTCGTAGGTTCAGAACGTTAAATTCTGACCTAGACCGCATAATAAAATGGGGAGAAAACAATCGAGTAGAATTTGACGCTTCCAAAACCCAATACTGTCTCCTGTCGTCCAAGCGAATCCCAAATCCCATGCCATTATACATGAATGGCATGTGCGTTAACAACAAGCTTCGTTGGAATGACCACATATTTACCGTGGCCAAAAATGCTGCGAAATGTTTAGGTTTACTAACCCGGTGCAAGAAATATTTCGCTCCCTCTGATCTGGCTACTATCTACAAGGCTTTTATTCGCCCTAAACTTGAGTACAATTGTCATATTTAGTCTGGTGCGCCTAAAACCACCTTGCATCAACTAGATAGAATACAAAACCGTGCGATAAAACTTATCGGTGACGAAAACATTGCGAAATCAATAGATTCGCTTGAACACCGCAGGAAGGTCTCCTGCTTGTCACCGTTTTATCGCTTCTTCCACCAGCGGTGCTCAAGAGAAATAGCCAGCTGCATGCCACCTCTCCTTGAATTCAACCGCAATACTCGTGGCGCTCTAAATGCACATCAGTTTACCCTTAAGCCCATCTTCGGACGTACAGTTAAGTTCAGGGATTCGTTCTTCAGCCGTACAACACGTATGTGGAATGCTCTGCCAAGCTCTGTCTTTCTACATCACTATGATCCAGACACAAGCTCATAGACATCTTCTCTCTTCTTCTCCTTTTCTTTAAAGCCCACGCTGTGCCAAGCATATAGGGTGCGCAAATTATAAAAAAAAATATCAAAACAGTTAACAGTTTGCTTCCTTATATAATGATGAAAATCGCAAATCTCTAATCTCTTATTCTCGGTGGAACTGCCATCAAGTCTCCAGGTTGTGGCCACCGGGGGATATCAACGCAAAAATATATGTGGAGTCAGTAATCAGCCAGTACATTGCCACCGGTAGTTTACACGAGAACACTAATGACATTGGGGAGCGAGTCATAGAGATGGCAGCGAGCAATAATTTGGTCGTTGCGAGTACAAGGTTTGCACGTAAAAATATCCACAAAGCCAACTGGTTATCTCTTGATGGAGCCACTCGCAACCAGATACACCACGTGTTAATAGACCCTCGCTACAACCCGAACCTGATGACGATACGAACGTACCTGGTGCCAACGTCGACTCGGACCACTATCTTACCGATCTCAAATGCATTTTAGAGCGATGGGAAGAGCACTTTCATGATTTCCTAAATGGCCAGCTGAGGAATTCGATGCTGCGCCAATGACCGACGACCACACTATGAAGGGGCCCTATCATGATTTCCCCCGCAAGTCGTAAACTATTTCGATATCTTCTTTTCGACCCGCTTCAGCTTACGTATCATGAGTTCCTCTATAGAGGCGAGGCGGTGTCTGAGTTCGGCAATCTAACTAGCACGATGAGCACTTTTCTGCGAGTAATGTACGCCATTTTTTCACACGACCATAACCGGTTTTTCTGCTAAACCGGTTATGCGCAATGCGCAAAACAGTCATTATGATGCCCGACCGTTTTTTCGTCGACTTTAGTTATTTAGTTACTTCGCCACGAAAGGCCCTTTTATTTAAATATAATAATAAGAAATATAATATATAACCTATGTTCACCCTGAAAGTACATTCTAAACATTGGTGAAATAATTTTTGAAATCGGTCCAGTTGTTTCGAAGATTACCTCTTACACACAAACCAACACTACCTCTTTATAATATTAGTATAGATGAGAGAATTCGGTATCCCAAATAAACTGACACATTTTTGTAGGTTTAACCATGACCACGGCACAAAATATTTGGCTACACATAAATGAAAGCAAAACAAAGTACGTGGTGGCCATGTAATACAATCCTTTAACATGGAATCACGCGCACGGTTGCTTTAAGCCAACAAAGCATACTTTAGTCAGTCAAGATTCTTTAAATCCAGGAATTTAATCATTACATCCAAGTTGCTGGTGTATAAGACAATAGTCATACCAGTATGTAAGGACGATTCCGGAGACTCTATTTTCAATAAAAGGGGAAAAATATAGCCAAAGTAAATATGTGTGTACATATATTGAAATGAATCCCCTCCTCACCACATTAGTTAAAGAAATAAATTGATTTTCTTTGCACCACCCACCCGACCAGGAGATTTACTGTTAAATCTATGTTTATATGATAAAGCCAGATATCTATTTGTCGGAGTGAGAAAATAAAATTTTATCTGCAAGATAAATATTTGTCAGAGCGAGATAATGAAATTATGTGTATCACAAATGTATTTGTTTGTAAGAATACAACATATATTTATTATCTTAAATAATATGTACTAAGTTAATGTTTAACCGCGGAAATCTGGATCATTATGCTCGTCATCGTAATCCTCTTCATCATCTTCATCTTAAAAAGTAATTATTTTTTAATCAATGAGGCGTTTTTGTGATTTCATTAACTTACCATGTTCCCGACGTTTTCGAACATAGGCTTTCTTTGACGCAACTGGAGCCTGATCTGTCTCACCATGAAGCAAAGAATTTCTATAGAGCACCATAGGTTGCCATTCTTCGGCTTTGCTTGAGGGCATGCCAGGTGATATTCGTCGATCCAAAAAGTTTAGTACTACCTTTTTGTCTTGTTTGAGAAGTTTGTTGTTAAATTCATTTAAAACCTCTAAAAATAAGAGGCGAGTTGGTGCAGCCAATGGGTCTTCAGGAATATCGTTAACAGCAAAGAGAATACCAGCTCTATGCAATGCTATAATTGGTTCACGATTTCGAATTGCATCAAACCCAAAAGTAAGTGCAAAACGTTTCGCCAATTCCTTCAATTCTATAAAGTCATGGGAAGTCTTTGAAACAATACCATTCTCGGAATGCTGGGATAAATCTTTAAAGACGGCAATTAAGCTCAACAATAAGGTAAGAGCAAAGTTAACTTTATTAATTTCACGGGCCTTTCCAAGAGTTGCTTTAATTATATCACCGTATTCATTATAACACTGAAAATAAAAAGGAATCAAAACATCGCTATTGTTTGACTGCTATATATCCTTAAGCAACTAATGCCCAATAATACTCACTCTAACGTAATGTTTGAATAGTCCAGAAGCACTTTTTGTTGGTATAATGTTGTACACAATTAGCTTGCAATATGATGCAAGAAAGTTCCTTTTTTTGTGCAGTTCTTCAATTCGCGTCTCATCGTGGCCCTCTGAATGACAAAAAATAAATAAATATAGACACTAATGTTCACATGAGCGGTCAGTAGAATACGGGAAATAACAAGTACCATTTACGCATGTGCAGTATATATTCTGACTTGTTAAAATGCGATCAAATCATGGCCGCCTCGAGAATTTTGTCATGGAACGTACGATCACCATATAGAGCTCAAGTTGCACAGTAGCTAGCCGATATCCTATCCAAATATGAACAGCAATCCAGGAGATTCGGTCGACAGTCAATTGTGTCTAATTTTACAGCTTCATGCAAGACATAATGTTATCGTGGTAGGATTGCTAGTCAGCAAAAAAAATTAAACCCACGGCAAAAATATGTCGGAAGCTAGTTTACATCGACAAAGCAACCAGTTTATCTGCTTATGTAGCTACGACTGGCTACCAGATAGACTTCGTGTTCATTGACTGCCGCCACAACACAAACCTGTTGGTGTGGCGCTCCGAGTGCGGATTGCATCACCAAGAAAGATTGCATGGGCGAGTCGGAATCGAGGCTGCCATAAGCAACAAAGATACCAGAAACAACTATGGTCGAGCGATAGGACTCGCGCTAAGAGAAAAGAGTAAGGCGATGGAGCATATGCCGAGCGTATAAGAGAATTTGAGACGCCTTAAAAATATAGCAATTTTACTGACACCCTATTGTTAATGTACGACACATATCGGAACATATGGTTGTAATGCATGTAAGCTAGCGAATGAACGTAGGAAAGATGCGTAACGAGCAATCGAGCCATCTCATAGAACGAGGGCACACGAAGAATATAAAAGCTTAAAAGATTTGAAAAAATAGTTCACCGGCAAAAGAAAGCAGGCTGGAAGAAGAATTAAATTCATCCGTAAACTAGAATTAACCAAATGTTCCGCGGTGTGACGCAATATACACTGCGTTGCATATACAACCAAAAAAGAGGGTTATCTGATCAGCGATCCCAAAGGCAGCTTGGAGCGATAAGAATGCTTGCCTGATTCTGTGTTTCCAAATTTGTATGATCTGCAGTCATTTAAGACTCGCGTGCATAGACATCTCATCTTTTCCTCTCCCTAATTTCCTAACGCTCACGCTGTGCTAAGCATTAGAACGGTGCAAATCCCTTTAGCGTGTGTACATTATTAAAAAAAAAGAAGAGATTTTTCATGAGTTGCTCAATGGTCACCTGCCTGAGGAACAGGTGGCTACGCTAATGAGCGACGAACACACTGTCATGCCGCCACCGAGCGTAGACGAAGTTAGAAAGTCAATAAAACGGATTAAAAGTAAGGACCCATACGCAAAAGTCATTATTGGCCTATACCAGTGTGTCACATGCAAAACAATAACTGATAAAAAAATTTACCTTTTGGCAGGGGTTGGAAAAGTGTCATTTCCAAAAATAACTACAACATCTGTTTATAGACTATGATAGCATAGGTTCTCTGGCTGTAATATTGTATTCGGATCACAATCAAGCCCATTCAAAATCTATAATGGGATTTAATAAACGGATGGACAGGCATGCATCCTCTTCAATTTGGCGCTGGAGAACGTAATCGGAGACCCTGATGACTCGCCGTTACAAAAAAATAGTCTATAAATCCATCCAACATGGAACCAGACATAAGCGCAACATTGCTTAACCCCAAAAAACCCTACTTTAATAGGTGGTAGTAGTCAGGAATCTTTAAATCCAAGAATTAAGCTATGACATCCAAGCTAATAGTGTGTGAAAAAAGTCTACCAGTACTTACATATGAATCTGAGACTTGGATGCTTTGCAAAAAGCTTACCTCTTACACGGGTTAGACTCGCACTAGGCGGATGTAATGAAAGAACCATAATATCGGCATAGCAGACCATGGGCGCCGTGGCTCAGTGGAAATGCGCATGGCTACTGAGCAGGAGGTTCGAATCCCAATAACACCAAAAGTATTTTTCATGGTGTCCCACCTCTCGGAGCAATATTCGACAGAGAAGGGACCATGTCGCGATATCAGAGTCTGAGAGGCATTCTCTGAATCCGCTCCATATCATTATTTTCTTAACAGTATTGGTATGGAGGGATGTATAGCGTTTACACTATCCATAGGCCACAAGCTATTGATCCAAATGAGTTTCAGGACGGCAACAGTCCCCAATCAATCAATCTTAGATGCCTTCAAAAAAGATTTTTGAGCGTTACTGCGATCTCGACACCGTGAAAAGAGGTTCCGGGAGGACACACCTGCTCAGAAAGTCCTTTGCGGTAGAATTTATGGGACATGATGGCATGGATCGGAAATCCGAGAGTTTAGGGATGCCAAACTGAATTATAACAGATGTAATCCTGGACCGGTGAAGAATTTTTGCAGGAGGCCAGAACCGTACGCCGGTTGTACAATTAAATATGAAAACCAACGGTCACTAACTTTAGATTCTAAATTTCTATTAAATAAACTAAATTAAAACAAAATAAGTAAAGGTGCCTTAATTGTTTGTTCATGGTATAAAAGAGTAAACATTGTTTTATAAAAGTAAAAGCTACGTACCCACTTGCTTGAGTGAAAAGACATAATGCTGAACAAAATTGTTCAATATTAACTGCTCATCTAGTGTAGATTTATACTCTAACAACCGTATTTGAGAATTTTCATTTGTAGTTAATTGATCGGAGAATATTATTAGAAGATCACAAACAGATTGATATGCCTAAGTGATATAATGATAGTATATTATATATACTGAAAAAAGCAAGAAAGCAAATTTACTCACCGCTTCCTGAACTGTTTTAGTTGGTCCATCGCGAGTTAATTCGTAGCATGCATTCATGTATTTATGTAAATAAGCTCGCAATTCTGTACAGGATGTAGGCACATTCGAAATCTCACATTGATTCTCTATAAAATAAAGTCCCCAGGTGATAGAAAAGTAGCAAGCTTCGATGCAGTAAACCAAAGCCTCATTTGGTAGACCACGTCCTGGATTTTCTTTTGATTGACTTTCATCAATATCTTGGTACAGAGAATCAAAAAGATTCCATGGATTCAGATTATGTGAAGAGTAAAGAATGGAAACAACTTTCAGGGATATTATTATGTTATAGATTTCATCTTCATTTGGAAGTTCTTCTCCTAATAGTGAGAAATAATATAATGGATATAAGGACTTGCATAAATTTAAAACTTGAAAATTTGAACTTTCTGGCATTTATGCCCAAGTAATTTGAAAGCTTTCAACTTACCTGCAATTAAATTTCTCCATTCTTCTATAGCATCTTTATAACGATTTATAGCATGGTCGATAATATTAGATCTAGCAACGTCACATCGTGTGTAAGTTGCACTTCCTTCAGAACACAAATATTCTAATGTTTTGGCGCAAGTCTCTAACACATCACGATCAGTGTGCATTGACATTATTTGTCCCATTTTATCAAGTAACGCTTGCAGATTTGACTCCTGTCGTGATGTCGTATATATATCTAACTCAAAATACTGTGGAATCGACAGAAGGTTTGTTAATTTCTCACTGTCTGCTTGATATTTCTCTAGTAATGATGGAAGTGTAACAATAAAATGTTCTGTTAACTTTATTTTATCATCCTGTATCGCTTTTAGTTCTTTTGCGTTAGGAGTAATTTTACGATTACTCGCTCTACCTACTGGTGCTTCGCCGCTAGCAGATTGCTTAACACTGCTAACCATTATTTCGATTAGGGTTGACTCCTGTTTATTATCGAGTTGTTCCTCATTAGGACCAGGTTCTTCTAAAAGCAAATCGGTCATACATTCCCAATCTTTGACCATAGCATTGTTATCAATAAACGAATCTACAAGATAAGCGCCATGTTCGTGAAGTTCTGATTCAATAAAGAACTGTACAAGGTCACGAATCAATGGTGTGTTTGGTAAACGGATTTTACCGCGCCTCGTCTTGCTTTCTTCCATATCATTTATTAAATGGAACAAACGTACATTAAGAAATTCTGCAGCAGCCTGGGCAACACCCCGATGGGATGAGTAAACAAGTTCATAGACAATTTCACAATCTTTGTCCGCTAGTATATCTGGATGAATTCTATGAAATTAAAAAAAAGAGAACTATTTGAAAATACAATACAATAAAATTAATAGCAACTTACTTTAAAATGCTTATTACTAATTTAACTGCATGTACTGCAACCTCAAACTCTTTATCTAAAGTCATGGCAACAATGCGATCTTTGAATTTTGATGTAAATAGTTCTAGTTTGCCCTTAAGCTCGTCTTTTTCATAAAGTGGCAAAAGTGCTTGCAAGCAACGCAAGCGTACCTCCCCTACTTTATCGTGTAGCGTCCATCCGATGTACTTCAAATACGAATCGTCTAGAAAGTTTTGAGGGTAGTTCTCCATCCATACACCTATTTCAGCCATACATATCGCTCGAATTTCAGGTAACGTATCTCTTGGTAAACAAAAAATGCAGTGCTTTAACTTTTAATAAAGAGCAAAAACTACACACCTGTAACGGTGGACAAAAACCGATTTAAACATATATGTCAGCATATTTTTAATCTCATCCATGTTCTCCTCTAGTTCTGCACGTTTGGTCATTAGCGATTCGAGGCGATCTGTTGCTCGGCGGTCTCTTGTCTAAAAAGAGAGGCCATTATCTTTTATAACAAAGGAGAATTCAAAATACCTTAACACGCTCAGCTTCATACTGTCTGGCAGCATTTTCGAAATTTGATGAAACAAGAAGTGCAACATCTACCAAAGCGGTCATCAGTTTCATAGCTGTCCAAAGCAAATTAAATTATATCAAAACTTATTTAGAGTTAGTAATTTTTTTTTGCTTTACCAGCTAGTGTAGCTGTATGACGAAATGCACGAACTTGGGAATCAGACAGACCAGTCAGCAAAGATATGACATTATCCATTAAAAACTGATCATATATTATGGAATATTGACATTGTTTTACTAAAGTTTGTACAAAATCGCAAAAATTCATCTTAAATTTCTTCCATTGTGCTCCAGGCATTATCAACGGATATTCCCCGCTTTCCTATTGGAGACACAGAATTGTTTTTGTATAACACTAGAAGAATATTAGAAAATAAAAGACCTCATCAAATTCCTCAGTCATCTTGCGAATAACTGCAGTGTGTTCCATTGGATGTTGCATGTCATCTGAGATACGACCTTTGCATCCACTTGCATTTATAAAAAACTGCATTAGCGCAATCAATGCAGTGTCACGATTTTGTTTGTATCCCTCAATCCAGTCGTCCACAATACTCTTAATTTTGAAGCAATTATAAAAAAATTGAATATATTATTATTTTATAGGTTATACTCTTTTTTGTGTCTTCTTACAGCAATGGCAGATTTGGAATGGCGCACTACAAAATAAAGACTGTTCTCATCCGTCGTAACATCGCGCTCTTTGTCGATACGTTCCTGCTCCTTTTCAACGTCTTCTTTGCGGACTCGTTCTATGCGTTCACGTTTTTCAGCAGGAGGCTTCCGTGGTAATGCTGGTTTTCGTCGCTTGACTACAGGCGCATAAAAGTCCTCCTCATCATCGTCGATAATTGGTGGTTTGTCACGAACTCCTCCGCGAGCTCTTAAACGCGTCATACGTTTAGTTGGACTGTCAACATCAACCCCATCTGATATACTTTCATTATGATTCTCCCCCCTGCACATTATGATAGTTTAAAATTTAGGAAATATTCAACAAAAAGCCGGATACAAACCTTTCCTCCTCGTACTCAGGCGGCGGATCATCCATTCGAATTCGCTTTCCTCCGCGTCGAGACAACATTTTCTAAATATTACACTAATGTATTCAGTTCTTCTAAAACCAAAAGATATAGCAACACACACCTTAACAACACCAAATGTTCAATATATTCGTAAACGAAAAAATTAAAAAAATAATTAACACGTAAGAGGTCCGACCAACAACCGTAAACAAAACAAAATGAAATTATATAATAATAGGTCTGTTCTCGTAGCGTTGTTCAGACGTTGAAAATTTTAGCACAATTTTTAAAATATTTTCCACTGTGAGAACAGTTTTGGCGTGGACTGAATTAATATCTATTTCAGTAGTAACAGACTGTTTGATTGACAACTTTTCCAAGTTGTGAGGAAAATGAGCTTGAAGATATAAAAGTAGGACCGTGTAGAACTAATTTTTACCTTTAATTTTTTACCAATATTTAGGCCCACCCACTTTTAAGCACGCCTCTCCGTCGATGGGGGTTCTGTTGGCCCTATTTTTTTTTTAATGGAAGGTATTTTTATTACCTTTCGTATGATACCAATTAATTCCCATACCTCCTAAATACTTAGAAAATGAGCGATTTTCGCAATCTGCTCAATTAGGGCTTTCAGGAGAGGCGTATTAAGAAGGCCAAATCGAGAAATACGTGTACCGTAGTTTAGCCTTTATTTTTCTCACATTTCGATTCCTCGCTGAATAATTCCAAATTGGTATCCTCGTTCTCTTTCCAAGATAAATTTTTTAGTACAAATTCTAAACCGAGAAATACTTCACAATAAAGGAATACTGCTGTCATTTGTTTGATTTTTTTAAGATTAAATTTAAATCAATAGATTTTTAAAATAAATTAAAATATAAGATACAATACTTCATATATGTATTTAAAATAAATAAATATTATAAAAATAAGTGTTTACGTATATTCATATAGAGTTATTACTTGAGGGATTACAGCAGTCCATTTAATATTCCTGAAGCTAGATTTCAGCAATTATTTAGATTCGGTTGGTTCAATCATTATTTCAGTAGCATTGGCTGTTGGCGTTGATGGGTGAGGAGACTTATTTAAATAAGATAAATTCTAATTATGAAAATAGGTTATCAATATATATAAATATAAAACAGCAATTGTTATAAAAATTTAGCAATTCTTATAACATTGCTTTACATACCTCAAAGTGAACCATTTCCTTTTCCATTTTTCACCATCCTTGTGCGCTCCACCGGCAGAAACTAGCAATTCCACCTCATAACACTTATTTTTTATACCTCATCATCATCATCATCATCATCATCATCATCAATACCTGCAAACCTGAGGGGAACAATAAACAAATTATATTTTAAAAATAATGAACAATAAAAAACGGAATATTTAAATTATAACTTCACTCGTGGCAATATCCAAATTTTGCTCTAGGAATTTAACCAAGAACTCTTTTTGGTTATTCGACACTTTTTATTTATATTTTTCTCCATTATGAAAAATATTTAACCGCTATTATAATCCCGGGTTGCGTTTCACATTAAATTCCACTACGAGAAAATTTGACATTTCATTCCACAAAATTGGAATTTATATTCCCGTTCCAATGAACCGGAATGTAAAAATCTCGTTGAGTACAAAATCTCGTTTCACAAAACAATTCCGTTGAACCAGAAACTACATACAGGTCGACAGAATTATTTTGATTGGAACGGATTTTTTATTTTCTCACATTACGTTTTCTCGTTCTCTTTTCGAGATAAATTTTTTAGTACAAGTTCTAAACCGAAAAAACGTCGCAATAAGGGAATTTTGTTTGATTTCTTTTAAGAGTAAATTTAAATCGTCAGATTTTATAATAAATTAAAATATAAGTATATTTAAATATATTCAATACTACATATATGTATTTAAATTGATTCAAAAAAACCCATTGATGAATTAGAAATTATTGGTGAAGATAATGTGCGTTTATAAATATTGCTCCTCTGTCATTGCTGCCAACACCAAAACCTTATCTATAGAAAGCCCAACTGTTCCGATCGTACACAGACATATGCTTAGATTTCAAACGTATTTGTTTAGTAATCAACTAAAGAGCAAAATCCATATAAATTTTTTCTGTTTCCCACTACCACATCTTACGTTTCTCGCTCTTTGCGACTGCTTACTTTTTGTACACTGTATTCACATCCCACAAACACAGATGCGTTTGGGATGGGTTTATAGCATTAGTATGCGTAGAGTTGGGCTTTCTATAGAGAAGGTTTTAGCTAACACACATGACTTCAATACTTATAAATATTCAAGTGTGCTCGCACCCGTGACACAGTTTTCTTTATAAATATTGCGTGTGTTAACACCCCGTGCTTTTACATTTTTGTACACTAATAAAACTTTGTCTTCGTGGAGTAATAAATGTCTATTATCGATTTATCTCTTGCTAGTAATAAAAATTAATCTTTTTCTGTCACTTTCCACTAAAACTAACATCTCATTACACAAATACACAAGCACCGCTAACACAGCCGATAATTGACGTAGCCCACAGACAAATTTGACATCGCCCATATTGCTCATTTTGTGCAATATTTATAAACACACAATATGTCTGATGCACTGGATGAGGATGATAAAGAATATACCACACAACAATTTCACAATTTAACAGAAGGTAGAAGAATCAGACAAGAATTGGTGGAAGAATATTTTTAAAGTAAAATTAATTTTGTACTCGAACATATTGTAATAAATATTTATTAATATCCAAATATTCTTCATTCAAAATAAATTATTATTGTTGTTGTTATTTTGACGCCTAATGGCTTCGACTATTTAATGCAGTGCTGTGACCTTTAATCGTTTCAACTCTACTCTTTCACGATATATTTCAATTAGTTTTTCTAACAACTTCTTTCGTTTCTTGTCTTCTGCTATCGAATCGTCCATTATATTATATTATATCTTCTAGAAATCGTTTTCTTCCTTGTGTTGGAAGTGTTGGTGGTTGGGTTGTTTCCATTCTGCTTAAGATTGTGGGTGTCGATGCCACTATTTCTGTATTCATGCTGAATCATCTAATTCGGCTTAATCCCAGGTTGCGTTTCACATTAAATTCCACTATGAGAAAATTTGACATTTCATTCCTCAAATTGGAATTTATTTTCCCGTTCGAATGAACCGGAATGTAAAAATTTCGTTAAGTACGAATTTTTTTTATAATTCGCGCACGCTTAAAGGGGTTCGCACCTTTATAATGCTCGTCTATATGCTTGGCACAGGATGAGAAAAGAGAAGATGTCTATGAGCTTGTGTCTTGAATGCATGTTGATCATAGTGATGTGGAAAGACAGCGCTTGGCAAAGCATTCCACATACTTGTTCTGAAGAGCGAATCCCTGAACTTTACTGTTCAAGGTAGTTTTAGGCGCACCAGACCAGATATGGCAATTGTACTCAAGTTTGGGCGAATAAAAGCCTTGTAGATAGTAGCCAGATCAGAGGAGTGAAATATTTCCACTGTTCGGTGAGATATACCATCAAATCACCAGTAGAACGTTGCACACGAAATCCGTACTTCCGGTCACTAAGGATTTCGTTGGTATCAAGATATTTCTTGAGCTGAAAATTGATCAGCATTTCTATGATCTGGGAAAGAATGGATGTAAGTGCTATGAGTCGGTACGAAGAAGGAGACGACGGCTCGCCTTTTTTGGGTATGGGCTGTTGTCAAATATCTCGGGAAGAGTCCAGAAGAATAGGATAAATGGAAAAGCTTACGCAATGGTAATGCCAGCTTGGAAGAACACCTCTTCAGAACTAGTGGGGAAATACCATCTGGCCCAGCGGATTTGTGAGGGTTGAGATCGTTTAAAACTCTAGCAACTGCACGATTACGAATGAAGATTTGTCCCATAGAGTGTTCAATACTCGGAGGTGCCGGGGGCAGCAATGCACAAACTGGCAGCGTGGAACTAGCGGAAAAATGTGCAGTAAACAGAATGGCTGCTTTGTCTTTATAGTTGACAACTGGAGTGTCATTATAAATGAGCGTTGGAATTAACGACGAGGCTGTATTTTTGATTCTTTTCACGAATGAACAGAAAATTTTTACTACCTTTTTGTGCCTCAATTTTTGGTCGTAGGAGAATCAGACTCGCCGAAGATGAGTATTGCAATCATATCTGGCTCATTTAAAATTTATTCAGTTTTTCTCAGTAGGCTAAGCTTTCTAAAACCGAAAGCATGCCTCTCTAATCTTACCAGTCATACCATCCATCCTCCCTTGGTTTGACAGACTTGTTCCTGGAGGGTATAAATTGTCTCATGTCTGACCAGAATGGTGAAGCCTCCCAGAATTGTGTACATTGAAATCTCCCGCAATAACGATTTCAGTTTTACGATACTCGTATTTTGTGACAATTCTTAAAATTGACTCAGACAGTGCATCAAACTCGATCTGAGTTTGAGATTGCAAACCTGGCTTTATTAAGAGATTTCCTGGTGTGCGTATTAAAGTTAAATCTGTGGTGAAAATTAACACTCAGATATTTATTTTCGGTCTTTAGAAGGATGAGATTTTGGTCAAAGACCAGCTTGAGAGTTTTCCTTACTCTTACTGCCAAATGGTGTCCTTTCCCGCTAGAGTTTCTAAAACAAATTACTCCATACTTGTCTATGTTATTTGGCGCACGCTTCAAGGGGTTCACACCCTTATAATGCTCGGCTATATACTTAGCACAGCGTTGACGTTAAGGAAAAAGAGGAGAAAAGAGGAGATGTCTAAGAGCTTGTGTTTTGAATGGCTGTGGATCAGAGTGATGTGGGAAGACAGAGCTTGCCAGATCATTCCACATACGTGTTGTACGGCTGAAGAACGAACCCCTGAACTTAACTGTACGTCCGAAAATGGGCTTGAGGGTAAACTGATGAGCATTTAAAGCGTCACGAGTATTGCGGTTAAATTCAAGGAGAGGTTGCATGCAGCTGGCTATTTCTCTTGAGCACCGCTGGTAAAAGAAGCGATTAAACAGTGACAAGCAGGAAACGTTTCGGTGCGGCGGTGACCCCGACGTGTTTTTTTACTTCCCCCCACCAGTGAGAAGGGGTAAATTTCACTGATACAAATAACAAAAGCGTACTGGTCGCTTTATAACTAGGCGAAGAATCCCAAGTGACGCCTACATATCAGAAAAGCTACACCAGAGCGAATTTGCTATATTTGCTATATTTGCGTCACCGATAATTTTTATCGGGCTGTTTTGTATTCTATCTAGCTGTTGCAAAGTGGTTTTAGGCCCACCAAACCAGATATGGCAATTGTACTCAAGTTAAGGGCGAATAAAAGCCTTGTATATAGTAGCCAAATCAGAGGGAGTGAACTATTTCTTACAAGTGCCATTCATGGATAATGGCATGGGATATAGGATTCGGTTAGACGACAGGAGACATTTCGTTGCCCACGAAATCCATACTGCAGGTCACTAAGGATTTCGTTGGTTTCAAGATATTTCTTGAGCTGAAAATTGATCAACGTTTCATGACCTTGGAAAGAATGGATGTAAGTGTTATGGGTCGGTACGAAGCAGGAGACGACGGCTTGCCTTTTTTGGGTATGGGCTGGATAAAGACTGTTTTTCAACTTCTCGGAAAGAGTCCAGAAGAATAGGATAATGCCAGCTTAGAAGAACACCTCTTCAGAAGTAATGGGGAAATACCATTTAGCTTGAGATAAAACTCTAGCAACTGCACGAGTACGAATGAATATCTGTCCCATAGAGTGTTCAAGACTCTGAGGTGCAGGAGGCAGCAATGCACAATCTATAAGCGTTGAGCTACCTGCGAGACGTGCAGCAAACTGATTGGCCTTGTCTATAGAGCTGACAAATGGAATGTCGTTATAAATGAGCGTTGGAATCGACGACGAAGCTGTATTTTTGATTCTTTTCACGAATGACCAAAAATGTTTACTACCTGTTTAGTTTTAGAATTTATATTATCATAAAATTATTTACTTTTAAGAATTACATATTAGCATTACAATAAACACGTTATTATACATACATAAAGTAAAGAAAAATAAATGTCATATACCATGCATATACATTGCACCCCGTACAAAACACCCTACACATTCCACACAACAAATAGATCATAATGCACCATGCACAATTTGCTCGTAAAAAACACCTATTTTAATTTGCACGTCGATTCACTCAATATTTCTGCTGACGCTATGTCTGCGGAATACATTTATTCGTGGGAACGACTACCACCTTCAAATGTTTATCTTTGGTAATTGTCGCGTAAGCAAATATTGCATCAGTAGTTATCTTGTAATACAATTTTACATATATGCTAGAATAAGAATATTTTTGTATAAATAGATGTTGAATAAAGACTGAAAGATCTGATATTATGAAGCAGTTGTTAAAGACTTTTTAATTATTCCAAGTGAGTCTGCTTGGAGCTGTGAGATATTATCCCATCGGTTCTGATGCATCATCAGTTACACTATTCATCAATCAGCCAAGATACAAGAATCTTGGTCTGATTAAAATAACATGTAATCTGATGTACCATCAGTAATACTATTAGCAAGTCAGTCAAGATACAAGAATCTTGGTCTGAAGTACATAGCGATAAAAGAATCGTTACATTTTTTGGTGACCCCGACGTGTTTTTTACTTCCCCCCACCAGTGAGAAGGGGTAAATTTCACTGATACAAATAACAAAAGCGTACTGGTCGCTTTATAACTAGGCGAAGAATCCCAAGTGACGCCTACATATCAGAAAAGCTACACCAGAGCGAATTCCTCAACATATCACCGGCCGGAGCATACATCATGGACGAAATAGAGGTTTTACGCATCATTGCCAGGCAAAGGGCCGTAGCAGAGGAGCTGCAGAAGCTACAAGTCAACATAGGCAAAGACGGTCCCGCCCGGAAAACATCCGCATACAGGGACAAACGGCTAAAAATCATTGAAGACTTGTGGCAGGACGAATCAAAGACGTCGTCAAACAAGACTCACCATACATCCAAGGCACAATCATTAAGGTGAAGCAGATGTATAGTGAAATAAAAGAATATCTGTCATCTATTCCGGACGACTCAGAATTTACTGGGTCATCTGAATCAGAAGACAATGTTGGGTCTAATCCAGTGCCAGCCGCCCGATCCACTCAATCACCAGCACGATCCACACAATCCGAAGAACAAACATCAGAGGTCGAGGTCAAAAAGCAACCACACAAACATTACAACGAATATTCATGAAACATGATGAAGGTTCAATGGAAGCTTGGAGTTCTCCATTCTGTCACCTCAAAATAAATAGTTTAAATAAATATTGGGGGCAGATGGAGGAAATGACTCAATCAGTCGCAGAACTGGTGGAAGACCCTCTAGCAGAAGGCTATCAAATGGACGAGTATCTTCAATTGGAAGATAAAGTCAACCATTATCTTTTCGCACTGACGTCCAGATTGGAACAGTTGACGAATCAGCCGAATACGTCACGAGCCGCAACCTCGACTCTTGCTCAGAATATGTCAAACGCGACTCTAGACTTGCCAAAGATAACCCTACCGGAGTTCGATGGCGATCACATGAAGTGGCGGCAGTTTTCTGACCTTTTTACGGAGCTTGTGCACAACAAATCAATCGCCAAATGTAAAAAAATGCACTTCCTTAAAACAAGCTTGTCAGGTGAAGCAGATCGATTAATACGTCACATGGCTCCCACTGAAGCAAATTACGACGCTGCCTGGAAAATAATCAACGACAGGTATGAAAACAAGCGCCTCCTTGTCAACGCTGTCCTCAACAAGCTTCTGACACAGCAGACATCAACAATTGAGAGCGCATACTCAATAAAAACACTCCACGACATTACACAAAAATGTCTCTTGGCGTTAGGAGGCCTAGGAATCGACATAGCATTCTGGTATCCAATACTTCTCCACATTATAATAAAGAAAATAGACAAAAACACCCACACATTATGGGAACAGTCGCTGAAGCACTTAGAGTACTACAACCACTAAAAGACTTTCTCGAATTTTTGGAGACTAGGTTCCAGTCCTTGGAAGCATTAGGTGGCAAATCTAAGTTCGCTGATGAGTCGAACAGATTGCCTTATCAAAAATCGCTCGCAACAACATCAACCACATACAATTCATATTCATGCAAATGTTGCAAGGAAAATCATCCATTGTTCGCTTGTATCAAATTTTTGCAAATGACACCAGTCCAACGGTTGGCACTGGTAAAAGCATCAAATAGCTGCATAAATTGCCTTAGGGACGGACATACATCATCAAAATGTTCATCACGGGGGTGCAGACTTTGTTCAAAGAAACACAACACATTACTACATCTGGATAAAGCAGTTCAGAGCTTATCAGTTGCCTCTAGGAGCACATCAAACAGACAAACTAGTAACAGGGTTCATGACCCAACCAATTCAAGCAACTCAACTCAACAGCAAATCCCGATGTCGTCAAATATAGCTAGCGTTGCTCAACACGCAAACAATCTAATCGACTCTCAAACCAACATTTTATTAACGGCATCTGGCAAAAATAAAGAGAAGGATATGTCTTCCTAAGCACAGTGTTAGTGAAATTAGTAAGCAACAGTGGAGCCATTATACAGTGTCGTGCCATCCTAGACTCCGGATCACAAGTAAATATAATAACGGAGAGAATGATACGCAAGCTGGGTATACCACTCACGCACAAATCATCGATAGTAAATGGTATCGGACAATCAAGGCAAATATCGAATTATCATCCAACATAAATAATTTCTCAACAAGAATGGAAGCCATCGTCATCGTAAATTGGCAGATCCAGAATTCAACAAAATCAACCGCATTGATCTACTAATCGGAGCCAAATATTTTCATCAGCTTCTTTGCATTGGACAAATAAGGCTAGGAAAAGAGCTCCCGCTGCTTCAAAACACTCTTCTCGGAGGGATTGTTACGGGTAGGATTGGCGAAGCATCCACATTATCTTCAACCTGCGGTATCTTTACGCAAGATGAGTCGCTTGAGCAAGCGATTGAGAGATTCTGGGAAATTGAAAAACTACCGGAGGCTAATTCCACACGCACTTTAGCAGAACAGCGATGCGAAGAAATTTTCAATCAAACAACCAAAAGAGACGGTGAGGGAAGATTTATTGTAAGGTTACCTTTCTCCATGGAAACAACAAAATTGGGTGTATCAATAGATATATCATTGAGTAGGTTCTATTCATTGGAACGCCGATTAGCAAAAGATGTCAACTTGAAGAAGCAGTACATTGAGTTTATGGAGGACTACAATAACCTAGGTCACATGCAAGAAATTGACTATAATTCTCTCACGGTACCACATTGCTTCTTGCCACATCATGGAGTGGTCAAATCAGACAGTAGCAGCACACGGCTGAGAGTTGTTTTTGATGCATCAGCAAAAACTTCCACAAACATTTCTTTAAACGATATTATGTATGCTGGTCCAACTATCAAAGAAGAGTTATTCACAATATTGATGCGTTTTAGGCTGCCAAGGTATGTCATTAAGGCTGATATTCAAAAAATGTATCGACAGATTTGGGTACACCCAGAAGATAGATGGTATAACTTAATCTGGTGGAGAGCAGATTCAAATCAACCGGTAAAATGCTATCAACTCAAGACAGTAACATACCGAACTACAGCAGCAACATACTTGGCAACAAAATGTCTACAGAAGCTGGCTCAAGACAATGAGATTAACTATCCATGCTCAAAGGTGTTGCAGAGGGACTTCTATGTAGATGATGCGATGACTGGCGCAGATAGCTTAACCATGGCAAAGGCTATTCAGGCGGAATTGTCATTACTACTTCAAGAAGGGGGATTCAAATTACGCAAATGATGTGCAAACCATGAACAACAACTGAAAAACGTTCCATTAGAAGACCAGGAAATCAGCTTTGACGAAGGCAATAACGAAGGGTTTGTGAAAACTCTTGGATTGATATGGTTACCGAAATCAGACGTATTCAGCATAAAAATAAATAGTGACTCACCAAAACGAATCACTAAGAGATCAGTGGCATCTGATATAGCAAAACTTTTTGATCCACTCGGTATTGTTGCGCCAGTGGTGACAGTGGCCAAACTATTTCTTCAAGAATTATGGGAACTGAAATACGATTGGGATGCTGCCCTTCCAGTAGAAATGTGCACTAGATGGGGCACGTATCGTAAGCAATTACAGACCTTAGACCGAATTCGAATTCCAAGGCATGTGTTTGCTCAATATGTTCCTACGTCAGTACAAATACACACATTTGCTGACTCATCCGAAAAGGCTTATGGTGCTGCGGTGTACGTGAGATCCACCAACAAAACTGGCGTGATAATAGTTAGCACCAGCTACAAAGACATCATCAGGAATAAGTTCTTTAACCATACCCAGACTCGAACTATGTTCTGCCGTGTTAGCCGCAGAATTGTCTAATCGGGTGAAATCCGATTTACATATTGATGGAGCATCTACACATTTCTGGACTGACTCTCAGATAGTACCAGATTGGATCAATTCAAACGCAGAATCATACCAAGCGTTTGTTTGTTGTCTCGCAACCATTCAGCGACTTTCCAGCAGCATGCAGTGGCGACACGTCTAATCAAATGACAATCCAGCAGATGTGTTATCAATAGGAATTACCCCAGAGAAGTTACAAGAACACAATCTGTGGTTCTACGGCCCAAGATTCTTAAGTGGAACGGAATCAATCTGGCCACTACCATATGTAAATCACAATCAGTGTGCAGAAGAAACAAAGATGACATCACTATCTGTCAGCGTGACAAGGCCGGAAGATCTTTATAAACAAATAAAACATCAAATTCATTGTGCAAGCTTAAGAGGATAATAGCTTATTGCAGACGATTCATTGGATTGATTAAGAATGGTCAGTTTCGTTCTAAAATCCATGCGTTAAGACATTCACATTCACAACTGCTTAAACCAATTTGGCCGTTGACAATTGCAGAACAAGACGCTGCTCTTCAACTCATTTTGAGAAACGTTCAAGAAAGCAAATTCCAGACAGACATCATTCATTTAAGAAAATACAAAGATCTAGACACAAAAATCAAAACGAGCTCTTGCGAGTGGGAGGAAGGTTACAAGCATCCACTTTAGCATACGACGCCAAGCATCCTATATTATTGCCTTATGCACACCCAGTTGTCAAAATGCTGATGACAGATATACATTCAGAAAATATGCACGTTGGTCCACAAGGACTTTTAGCTATAACCAGACAACGCTTTTCGCCAATCAAGGGAAAGAATATAGCACGTTCAATTGTCCAGCAATGCACACACTGTATCAAGGCTTAACCAAAAATGTATTCTCAGATGATGGGAAACTTACTCCACATAGAGTTCAACCAGCACGTCCTTTCATCAATTGCGGAGTAGATTTCTGTGGCCCAATATGGATCCATTACCGTTCAAGGGGAACCCGTCCACAAAAAAGCTACCTTTCGATATTCTGCTGCTTTAGTACGAAGGCCATACACATTGAAGTTGTCAGTGATTTATCCACAGATGCATTCATCGGTGCGTTAAAAAGATTTATTGGTCGCTGAGGGCATTGTAAAAATCTTTATTGCAATAATGCCACCAATTTTGTTGGCGCCAAGAATCAATTGACTGAGTTGCAAACAGCCATATACTCAAACCAGGCTCAGACCCAGAATTCATCCACTTGCAGCTCGAGAGGAATAGAGTTCCATTTTATTCCTCCAAGGGCTCCCCATTTCGGAGGGTTATGGGAAGCAGCCGTAAAGTCGGCAAAGTATCTGCTTCAGCGAAAGATCTCATCAGCTTCATTAACATATGAGGAGCTGTGTACTCTAAGTGTAGACGCCGAAGCTATCCTGAATTCAAGACCACTTACTTCTCTCTCTACTAATCCCAACGACCTTACCGCATTAACTCCTGGCCATTTCCTTATAGGAGAGCCGCTAAGAGCTATAGTTGATCCTCATGCAGAACCATTACGAGGAAGTCTTAGCAGCAGATGGAAATGAGTTTCACACAACAAGGAAGAATTCTGGAAACGATGGTCTCAGGAGTACCTTAATGAGCTACAGCATAGGAGCAAATGGAAGTCTTCATCGAAAAATATTGAAATCGGCACGGTGGTCATCATCAAGGAAGACAATACCCCGATTATGAAGTGGCCACTGTGCAGGATTGTCAAGGTTTATCACGGTACTGACGGCTTCATCAGAGTAGCAGATGTGCGCACAAAATTAGGAGTACTTAAGCGACCAATACACAAACTGGCCCCACTTGTCAAGGATGATGTAACCGTAGATGAACAACCATCATCAGCAGATGATCTAAATCAAAACCAGCCATATGTAGCCGCTCAAGATCGCAAACGAGAAAGCAGTCAAAAACTTGTGACGAACCATCCAATAATATAAACAAATCAGCTAAGAAGACCCGTATGCTGGGTTCAACATTTCTAACTACCCTTCTGGTATGTTTGCTAGTGCCAACTGTGAGAGGAAGTAATGGCGTGGAAATTACCAAATATGGACCAATTCCCGAAATACACTTCAGGGAACTTTAAACTTGGTGGCTAATCATTGGAACTTAGTAATTTATTACAATCTTGACTCATATAGAAGAGAGTTTCAAGCCTTAGAAAATAGCACAGCGATAATTCAGCATGTTTGCAATCAAATAACATCAAAGACCATATGCACTCAAGTTGTGCAAAAGGTTCAGTTCATCTTTCAACAACTTACAGACCAGAATGAATTACTAGTAACTCCACCTCAGCATAGACTACTGAAAGCAAAAAGAGGACCTGTGGACGCTTTTGGCAACCTAGTAAATATACTTTTTGGAGTACTCGATTCTCGATACGCCGAAGAAAGGGCTGCTAATATTGACAAGGTATACGCCAATGAAAATCACCTTCTCGATCTATGCTCACATCAATGCTAGATTCCACAGTAAACATAATGGCAAAAAACCAATCAGCTATGGACAAACGACATAACGCACTTGTAACGCAACTAGACCAAATAATCAATCGCGTGCATAACATCACCAATTACGCATATCAAATACAAGTGCAGCAATTGTTCTCATCTTGGGCTATTTACACCACACTACTTATCACCAACATACAACGGACGCAAACATCTATTTTTTCTTTACTAGCAGATACACATCACGTTAGAACCAACTACTTACTAATTTCTCCACATCAATTGAGAGAAGAAGCCATCAAAATTAAAAACCATCTACCGCTAGGCATTCACCTCCCTATTGAACTTAGCAACATACTAGCACTTCACAAACTTATGGTGACAGAAGGATGAATCCTGAGCAACCATGTAATTTTTAGAATTAGTCTACCACTGACAGGACGTGAAGAATTTGCAATGTTTAAGAAAATTCCAATTCCAGCAATCACAAACAATACGCTCATCGCCATAGAACCATCATCCACATATCTTGCGATAAACGCTCATCAGGACGAGTATTATCCATTATCCGATGACGACCTAGCAGCATGTACCATCATAGAAAACGCAATGTATCTATGCACACAAACCCATCCAATTTATCGCCGGGGATCAAACATCAGCTTGTGTGAAGTCAATCTGCTTAACAACATACCATCGCTTTCAACATGTAGATTAAAGGCCGTTCAAACGATTCCCGTCTGGTCAAAAATTCCAAACGCAAACCAATGGATTTATGCCGTAATGAACGAAACACTATTGAATGTAAAGGGTGTTTTTTTGGGAGGTTTGTTTTTCCGATAGATGTCGTTTTATTTTATGACAGTTGTTTTGACAGCTCAAAGTGGCATTTCTACTCAGTATTGTTTGGCAAATCATTATGAAAAAAAAAAAAATGACATTTGTGAAAAATAGTCGTGGTAGCCATATGCCAGAAATTGTGTTTAAATGTTAAATGCCAAGAAATTATCTACCAAATAAAAAAAAATTTTGGTCATTTCATAATTTTATATGTGTTTTATTCAAAAAAAAAATCGGCAACCTCTTAAAAAAACACGTTATATCTAACGTTATATTTATATATATTTGGTAGATAATTTCTTGGCATTTAACATTTAAACACAATTTCTGGCATATGGCTACCACGACTATTTTTCACAAATGTCATTTTTTTTTTTTTTTTTTTTCATAATGATTTGCCAAACAATACTGAGTAGAAATGCCACTTTGAGCTGTCAAAACAACTGTCATAAAATAAAACGACATCTATCGAAAAAACAAACCTCCTAAAAAAACACCCGTTAGTATGTGATAGACAGAGAGACATTCCCAACCAGCTCCAACATCATAACATTCGGCATACCATCGTGGGTTCTTGCGGACTATTCCTAGCGGCCGCAGCTGTTACTTATATACTCTGGAACCATCGCCTATGTCGCTGCAAAAGGACGGCGGCCAAGCCAATACCAACACCAAGAAACGCTCAACGAACAATATCTGATAATCCGAGGATCATCAGCGAGGGGCAGGATGTTTAGTTTTAGAATTTATATTATCATAAAATTTCTGAATGAATATTTCAGCTGACGCTATGTCTGCGGAATACATTTATTCGTGGGAACGACTTCCACCTTCAAATTTTTATCTTTGGTAATTGTCGCGTAAGCAAATATTGCATCAGTAGTTATCTTGTAATACAATTTTACATATATGCTAGAATAAGAATATTTTTGTATAAATAGATGTTGAATAAAGACTGAAAGATCAGATATTTTCAAGCAGTTGTTCAAGACTTTTTAATTATTCCAAGTGAGTCTGAACTGTGAGATATTAACCCATCAGTTCTGATGCATCATCAGTAACACTATTCAGCAATCAGCCAAGATACAAGAATCTTGGTCTGAATAAAATAACATAAAATACATTTCATCCTTTGTGTATTCTGATGTACCATCAGTAATACTGTCAGCAAGTCAGTCAAGATACAAGAATCTTGGTCTGAAGTACATAGCGATAAAAGAATCGTTACACTACCTTTGGGACATTGTAGTATTTTTGCCTCAATTTTTAGTCGTAGGCAAATTTGACTCGCCGAAGATGGGCATTGCAATCATTTTTGGCTCGTTTAAAAATTGTTCGGTTTTCCTCAGTAGGATTGGCTTTGTAAAACCAAAAGCAAACCTCTCTAATCCTAGAATCCTCTTTACAGCTCGAGTCATACCATCCATCTTCCTTTGGTTTAAAAGAAGTATTCTGGTAGGCTCATTTACGCTTTTTACCATGCTTTGTGACAATTCTCAAGATTGAATCAGACAGTGCATCAAACTCGCTCTGAGTTGAAGCTCTTGTAAAGGAAACAGTAGTGAATGTTACGCTCTTGTACGTTTACTTTGAGCCAAATGAAATTGAATTCCGGATTGGAACTTTGGCTAAATTGAGGCAAAAGCTAAAACGCAACATCACTCCGGACATAGATTGCCAGTCCGCGTCAATGGAATCGCAATCTATGTCCGAAGTGCTAAAGAATTAGGTCATCAAACTGCCGCATGAAAAATATACGATAGTTATGCTTTACCAAGTTCTTTAGCTGCGTTGTTGAGGATGGGGTACATGGAAACAACACACTGCACTTTGCACTTTTTGACCGAGTTACCGCGCGATCCGTTATTTAAACAATAGCACTTTTTTTGTGTGCAAGCTATTGTCAACGCGCGTGCTGATGTGCGACCGTGCACCACGGCGATTCCAATTCCGTAAAACCGTCGAACCAGACTCTACCTACAGGCAACATGTTCGTTGTAATAAAAAGTTGGAATTCAGAACATCATATGACATTGTCTATAAGTCAATGTTTGCTGCAACACCTTGATTGCTAAAAGTGAAATAATTTCCAAATCAACATGCTGCTAGGCAGTAAAAAAAAGGTCTGTTTCCGTACTTTTAATAGAAAACATTAGTAAAAGGGAAAATTCACATAAAATCTCTCGATAGAGCAAGCACACAAAAGAGTACGGGAACGCACAAATCCACAATATTGTTGCCTTGGTAGAAACTGTTAAAATCCCTTACTTCAAGATTCAGCATTCACAACAAAGAAATTTCACAAAAGTTCTCTCGATTTGTTTGCTTATGTTACAATTTTGATGTAAAAACGTTTGTTATTATTCTTTTCATCATCGTGTCATTTGTGCGATCATTTCGGAACATACAAAACATGCGTGCACTTTTTTAACGTTTAGCGACAAAAATAGTGCACTCTAAGAGCATAGCTACACAGGCATGGGAATGAACGTCATGTCTAGCGAATCAGGTTGGTTTTTAATGGGCTGAAAGGAGAAAGATTACCGAGAAAAAACATCTAAGATATATCAACCATTTCCAACTAATTCAGTTTCATGGAAACATATAACGTGGTACATAATACTAATAGGCGTATTTTACTTACCGAGGAATAAGGAATTAGAATTTGAAAACCAGCAAAACAGCAGGTTTTCTTATTCCAAAGAAGGAATAGGATAGTCAATTGTAGTTGTAATTCCTTATTCCTTGGCATATAAAATACAGCTGATATATTTTATCTTCGCGTGGTCGTGGCTGGCTGTCTGGTGGAATCTTGTGATCAACTTTTAACCCACTAAGAGCGTGGCTACACGATCATGGGGACTGAAAGTCATGTCCTGGGGCGAGTCGGTTTTTTGAGTACAAACCACGGTGAGTGTGAATGGTTAATAACTTTTTTGTTTCATCGTCTACTTCCATTTGTAGGTAAGCGTCTGACAGGTCTATGCGAGTAAAACATTTGCAATTCGACATTTTTGCAAAAATTTCCTGTGGAAGTGGTATCGGATGGTTGTGAGATTCTACACTAGCGTTTAATCCTGTCGAATAATCTGCGCAAATGCGAATATTTCCGTTAGCTAGTTTGATTACGACTATTGGAGGGCAGAGTAAGCGATGGGTGTGATGATATCAGCTTCATGTAGTCGATTTATTTCCTTGTCTATTTACCGAATTACATGCAAATCGGTTGAGAAGTGGCTTAGCTCCCAAAATTTCAGACCTTATGACCATATCCAAGAATTTCCTTAGGAACAAATCTTATAGTCGCATTTTTGTCGTATCCTCCTTAAGCACTTGTTGACGAAGACTTGGAGGCGCGTCGCAATTGACTCTGTGACTTTCCACGTTTTGCAGCCATGCAAGAGTACTGAGAGAACGTTAGATATGCAGATCGTTAGCTTCAGATTGATATAATCTAATGGTTTTTTATTGTAATTTCTAATTGGAATGGCAACATCTACCAAGATGCCGATCAATTTTAATCAATACCATTCTTTGTTTAATTAAAAATTCTAAATTCGTTGATAGGTATTCGTCAGAATTTTTTGTCATTTGGCATACCTTTTAGTTAGCAAAAGGACCGTTGCAGTCCAAGGCCTAGCTTCTCACGACTATTTGTGTTGTGCATGTATATTTGTGCACACAAATGGAAGGGACCTACAATTAAATGCCCTATCCGAACGGCGAATTGAAAAGCTTTCCGTGACAAGTTATTGTTGAAACTAAACGACCGCACAGTTCGGCTTCTAAATGCAAAAGTAAGAGTTTTATTCAGGCAAAGAAGAGTATTTAGACAAGTGAGAGAGTAAGTACAATTACATATATCATATATTATAGTGCGTATTAATGAACATTTTTAACACTCCCACTTTCATTAATATAATGTAAATGATTAATGAGATAATTGTAAACAATTCAAATCAGACAAGTTATACTTTTGAAAATAATCCTGTTAATAAAACAGTTCAATTTAATTTCGATCTTATGATTTTTAGTAGCCAAATTTAATGGTATATAAACAATTTCATAATATAGAGTTAAATTAAACGAAACAAAATTAGTAAACATCATTTCATAAGTAAGTCTTCAAATTGAAAATTCCCTTGACTTGATAAAAAAAAAACGAAATTTATAAATAATTTTAGTTAAGAAGTCAATGAACACCAATAGAACTGCGCATTTTTTCAAAAGATTCTTTAGGTAATGGCTTTGTGAAAATATCCGCCAATTGATGACTCGAATAAAAAGTCCTTCTGCGAAGCGATCCCTTATGAAGTGGTATTTGACATCTATGTGCTTGGTACGTTTATGAAACTCGGGGTTTTTAATCAGATGTATGGCACTTTGATTTTCCAAGAAAAGCGTTGGTACTTGAATGTCGATGCACATACCTTGTAGTAACTGCTTGATCCAAAGAAGCTCCTTCACGTCTTCAGCAGCTGCAACGTACTCGGACTTCTTTGTGGAAAGCGCTACGGACTTTTGCTGTTGAGAACCACAAGAAATAAGACGAGCACCAAAAAGAAAATCGTGTCCGCTTGTCGATCGTCTAGTGTTACGATCACCAGAAAATCAGCATCGCTGAAACAATAAAAATGATAGTTAGATTCGGATTTAAAAACAATACCATAATCTTGCGTCCCGTTTATATATCGTATAATACGTTTAAGAGCATTAAGATGATTAATGGTTGGCCTTTTCGACTGACTAAACCCAGTGAAAATGAAATATCTGGTCTTGTACCTATCGCAAGGTACAGGAGACTGCCAACTGCTTCGCGAAACGGAAATTTTTCCGAAATTTTTCCATCGCCTTCTAAGGTTTCGTACACAGATTGTTCCACAGGAGTTGATACAGGATAGCTTTCTTTCATACGAAATTTTTCTATAATTTTCTTTTCGAAATTCGACTGACTAACTCTGATTGTCCCATTAGCATCTTGATGAATTTCGAGACCCAGAAAATGTCGAACATTGAAAATTTTTATGTCGAATTCCTGTTTAAGATGACTGATAAGCGATGAAATACCTAATGAACTCTGCTGCAATAATTCCATCATCGATGTAAATTGCTATGATTATATCTTTGCCCAAAAAACGCACGGACCAGCTTCCAAAGTCATAAGGTTGAACGATTTTAAAAATGTAGAGAACTTTTCGTTCCAGCATCGTGATGCTTGCTTAAGTTCATAAAGGCTTTTGCGCAACTTGCAAACACGCCCGCTTTTGTCGTCGAAACCCTCTGGCTGCTGCATGTAAATTTCTTCCTGGAGCTGACAATTCAAAAACGCTGTTTTTATGTCGAATTGTTTTAATTTGTAACCATTTAATGCAGCTAATCTAAAAACCATTCTAGTAGAAACAAACTTTGCCACAGGACTGAATGTCTCCTGGTAATCTATTCCTTTTTCTTGTGGAAAACCTCGTATTACTAGTCTGGCCTTGTATCGATCTGGTTCATTACTGCTAGAATCTTTAATTTTAAACACCCATTTGTTGTCTATAATTTTTCGATTACTAGGTGGTTCAACTAGCTCCCATGTGTCATTTTCACACAAAGGCTCAATTTCAGACTTCATGGCTTTTTGTTCTTCGATGGTATCCAAACCCTATATCCTTTAACTCCTTCAGAGTATCCGACGAAAAATTCATGTTGTGATTTTTCATCCCACTTGTGCCGTTTTTGCTTAGGACATAACAATCTGAACCTGTCGTTTATATGTGGAATTATGGGTAAATAATTTCAGATGTTTAATTAACAAACGATTTATTATTAATCACAAAGTAATAAAAACACATTTTATTAGCTCTCTCCGATAGATCGATAGATTTATTAGATTGTCATGTGTACTTGAATAAAAATTTTGTTCAATGAGGCTGTTCCGAACAGTTCAGAGCAGAAAAATATCTGGTTTTCGTGTTCAATGAGAAAAATTTCTGTCTGAGACTGTTCTACTTTGTGTTCAATGACTCTGCTCTGGACAGCTTTTCTGCACCTACTCTTGAGATAGAACAGATTTGTGAGAAATTTCAAAATCAGCTGATATTGCAAATTGCATGCTTTCTACTTGGCGTTGCTGGAACTTGTATCACTTGACATTCTATCGCTTGACTTATATGTAATTTGCTGGTCTAACTTGATCTGACATTATTCACAAATTTGTGCTTTTCTGTTCTGCCTTTTTTCTCATTGAACAAAATTAAAGTATAAACTGAATAGTGTTGCCATCTAGGTTATAAACAGCAAGTGATATCCATAAAACATAATTTAAAAACAACAATTCTGACACCCCTACTGTTTTATGGAATATAAAAATTATTCAAAATCGAACAAACAATTTTACAAAAAAACAAAAATACAGTATGCAAAAGTTATGATCCCTCTTCAAGTTTGGAGCATATTCTGTTGCGATGATATTCGAAGATTCTTCTTTCCAAGGGTTTGGTGAGGATATCTGCTGGCTGTTCTTTGGTGTTGATGTATTTGAGTTTAAAAACTTTCTTGTCATACTGTTCTCGGATGTAGTGATATTGTACGTCAATACGTTTACTTCGTTTGTGAAGAACAGGATTTTTAATAAATTCAAGCGTACTTTGATTGTCAATATAGAGAGTTGTAGCAATATCTTGATAACGATAGATCTCTCCAATTAACTTTAAGAGCCAAACTATTTCCTTGACTGTTTGAAAAGTAATGTATTCCGAATAAGTGGTAGAGGTGGCGACTGTAGACTGTCTTTGAGAACACCAGCTAACAACATATCCACTCCAAATAACTCTAAATCCTATAGTAGATTTGCGTGTTTCAATATCTCCTGCAAAATCTGCATCACTGTAGCCACATAAGAATAATGTTTTTTGCGTCTTAAAGTGCAAACCATAATCAACAGTTCCTTTTAGATACTCTGCTATTCTCTTACTGCATTCCAATGCAATTTCGTTGGTTTTTCCATTTATCGACTAACCATACTAACCGAAAAGGATATATCAGGTTTTAGTAGCTTACCATCGTTGAATCCTGTTGGCTGCTTCATGTATATAACCTCCTCTATATCACCATTTAAAAAAGCAGTCTTTACGTCAAACTCTTTTTGAAACTTTCTTGAACGATCACTGTTAATGATATTCGGATGGAGTCGAACCTTACTACAGAGCTAAAGGTTTCGTTGAAGTATTCCTTCACGCTGAGAGAAGCCTTTGGCTACTAATCTGGCTCTAAATTTTTGTATATTTCAATTCGTATAAGTTTTTAATTTATAAACCCACTTATTTTCAACTATGGTCGAGTTCTTTGGTACTTCAACGAGCTCCCACACTTTTCTGATTTTTAAGGAATTCATCTCCTCCTCAATAGCTTGTTTCCACTCTTGTGCATTCGTACCATGTTTGTTGAAAAGTTAGCGATTCTTCTGGGTTTACAATGCAATAAGCACAGACATTATCTAAATCTACTTCGTAGCCTTCTAATTTCTTAGTTTTATTTAGTTTGGATCGATCTCTTAGTTGTATTCATGTACTCCTTTCGGCTTCTGGCGTACAAAATTTCTCATTTTCTTCTTCTGAATCAGATAATTGGTTAGATAACTCATGATTTTCTGAATTTTCTTCAATTTGCTCATCTTTTCTTTCAACCTGACTATTTTTGAATTGTATATTTTCTTCCTCAGGGAGATACAATAGTGCTTGATTTTGATTTTCTTTACTAGATTCCATTAATTTTTCTGTATAGATAATATGTTTTCTGACAAAAATATCATCTTCCTTTGGAATTCAAGCTCTGTTACCTTTTACAGTATCGCCGTAGCCTACAAAGTTACCTATTTCCCCTTTCAGGACTAGCTTCTTTCTTTCTTTTTAATTTGAGTGTAGGTTTGATGAGCCAATTTTTGATGACATTCTTGAAAGGAACAAGCAATACAAGCTTGATATTTATCAGCACTCTCTTTGCCATTTTTGATTAGCATTATCTTAATTTTCATTTCAAATAATTTGTCTTGTGTCTCACCTACAGCTACGGTTTTGCCTTCTTTAATGAATTTACAGACTCTTTTATCAGCTTCTAGAGTTAAATTTTTATCCAAGGCCACACCCCCCAGAAAAGAGATTGTATTTCAGCTTAGGCACGTAGAGTACATTTGAAAGGTGACATTCTGTCCATTTTTCTCCATTAAAAGCTGAAATGTTTATGCTACCTCGACCTTTGCCTGAAATGGTTTCTCCGTCTGCAATTTTTATTTTTATGTCATCTTTCATTGGTGTGTAGTTTATGAACCACTCTAGTTTTTGAGTCATGTGATCGCTCGCTCCAGTGTCCATATACCAGGCCTCAACTGTAGTTTTAGCTATTTTTTTATACTGAGGCAAATGCTTCGCTTATAAGAGTTTCACCTCTCTCTTCTCCTGAAACTTTGAAGTTTTTAAATTTATATTGTTTACCTTTTGGATTGTTCCAACATTCTGCTGCCCAATGTCCAGGCTTATGACAAAAATTACATTTTCCAGGTTTTCTTCTAGTATTTTTGCGGTCTTAACATACTGAGCATTTATTTTTGTTACCAATATTAATCTTAGAAAAATGATTCTTACTGCTTACTCTTACATTAGAAGCAAGTGCTTTAACTTCTACTTTTCTTTGACTTTGTCTCATCTCTTCAATTATTAATCTCGAGGTTAGGTTAGCTAACGTTCTATCGGTGGTAGCCGTTGATTCCCAGGCGCTGATAAAATTATCAAAATTCGGTGGCAAAGTTAGGAGAATTTTTGTCATTACTCCCTTATCTTCAATTTTCTCTCCCATTGCCTGTAGTCTATTAGATATATCTTCAATTTTTGAGATATGTGCTGCAATATTATGTGAAGGATCTTTAGCCAATGTAAACCACTTTTGCTCTAAAATGTGGATTGTAGATTCTGATTTTTGTTCATATATATTGGTTAACTTTTTCCACATTGCCTCAGAGTCCCCCGATGTAAAAATATGCATCATCGTGTGTTCAGATATTGTGGTAACGATTACCTTTTGCGCCAGCCCGTCGGTTTTATTCCATTGACGTATCGCTTCGGCATTTTCCTTTTTCTCAGCAGCCATAGCATCTGTGCCCACGGGTGCAGGTCGTTTGTTTGTGCCATTTACTATATCCCATGCTTCAATTGACTTCAAAATTGCCTGAATCTGAAATTTCCATAGATTCCAGTTTTCAATTCCTTGTAATTTGCTTACTCTGGACAATTCTGAATCCATCTTCTCAACAATTTTGCTCGACGGTTACAATTTTCACTTCGCATACAGCTGGATATAACCTCACAAAGTTTGTCTTATTTTCACTTTTTTTTTTTGAAAATATTACCCAAAACACGATTCTGGTCCCATAATTTGTCGTTTATGTGTGGAATTATGGGTAAATAATATCAGATGTTTAATTAACAAACGATTTATTATTAATCACAAAGTAATAAAAACACATGTTATTAGCTCTCTTCGATAGATCGATAGATTTATTAGATTGTCATGTGTACTTGAATAAAGTATAAACTGAACAGTGTGTCCATCTAGGTAATAAACAGCAAGTGATATCCATAAACACAATTTAAAATCAACAATTCTGACAGAACCAATAACTTTCCAATCATACTGATCAACATTTAAGTTTTTTTCACTCAATAATTCAAGCGATATTTTTTTGTAATTTTCCAATTTAGTTCTATTTAAAAGAAACACTGCCATATTAACTGCTTCTGCCCAAAGACCCACTGACAAATTTTTGGCATATATCATTGTTCTAGCTGCTTCTACTAGAGTTTTGATTTCGCGTTCTGCCCTACCATTCTGCTGAGGACAATACGGAACAGTTCTTTGGTGGTACATTCGATTTACTTGTAATAAATTCTTAATTTCATCCTTAACAAATTCAAGGCCATTATCACTTCTAATTGTCTTAACATCATAACCAGTTTCTGTTTTCACTTTGCATAGATATTGTTTCAAATAAAACGGAACTGACTGTTTGTCTTTTAAGAAATAGACGGTTCTATGACGCGAAAAATCGTCTTTGAGCAATAGAAAATATCTCGCTCTGCCAATGGATGACACTTGCATCGGACCAGATAAATCCAAATGCACTAATTCACCTGGGCAACTTGCTTGTGATTTAATTTATTGGAATGGCCTTTTGTGGTGTTTACCGAAAATGCAAGATTCACAAAACAAATTTTTACTGTCAGAAAACGAAATATTTCTCTCATTTAAAAATTCGCGTACACTTGTTAGATTTTGATGAGCAAATCTTTCATGCCAAATGTTAATAAAACAACATTTTAAAGAAAGTATTGTGGCGAACTCCCACTGCAACTATTTTTCCGCAATCTAAAATTTCACACTTTTGACTATCTGAAGCAGGTTCTAATCCTTTGTCTAGGACCGAAGTAGATGAGAATAAATTTATGTGAATGTCTGGCACATACAACACATATTTTAAATATTTAGGTACCCATGCACTATTATTAAAGGAATAAATGTTGATGTTACCACGACCAAAAGCCTTAATAAAATCACCACTACCGATACGAATGTTCTGTGGGTGATCAAATGCGTTGTATGTATCAAATAAATATTTGTTGTCAGTCATGTGGCCAGAATCGAGAAACCAGCAGTTCTCATTTTTTAATTCTTCTTTATTGACATTAGTAAGAGAGAGAGTTCAAGAAAACGCATCACTATGAGCACAACGAGTATTTTAATTATTATTTTTTTTCGTGGACAATCTTTTTTCCAGGGCCCACGTTGTTTATATAGAAAACACTTACCGCTTACTCTTGCGTTTTGACCTTCTGTTCCTTGCAAAGACATACGGGATTCTTCCATTATGAGACGATATGTTAACTTTCCTAACGTTTCATCGACAACCGCTGTTGACTCCCATGCTGTGCAAAAATGCTTATAACTGTCCGGTAGAGTCATTAATATTTTTGTCATTAGCATTGTCTCAGATACCGTTTCACCCAAATCTTTTAATTGCTGTACTATGCCTTCAAGCTTCGAAATATATGTTGCTATGTCGTCATTCGGATTTTTGCAAAATGCATAAAACCTTTGTTGCAGCATATGTATATTTGTTTGCGATTTTTGTTCAAAGACTGATTCTTATTTTTCCCACATTGCATGTGACGTGGCGCAGTTCATAATGTGAATTAATGGCTGCTGCCCAACACTTGTTGCGATAATTTTCTGCGCCTTTCGATCAGATTTCTGCCATGCTATAATTTTAGAATCAGCATCTTGTTCCGAAGCCGATGGCAAGGGTTTTTGGCCATTGACAACATCGAACAACTCCATTGCATTTAGAAAAATACAGTCCATTGTTCTGCATTGACTAATTTTTCAATGCGCGTTAATTCACCTTCCATTTTGTCACATTTTTTTCAAAAAACAAATTTTTATACTGTTTAAAGCACAGGAGATTCTAATTTCTTAATTATAGCCTAATTTCTTATTTCTAATTTCTTTATTGTACCGCGATCTGATATTAATATTATTGATATTTCCGCAAAAGCAATAAAACTTCCTGTTCAATTTTAGAAAAAATAAAATGGACACTCAGTTACACACAGTTACAAGAGACTGGGCCTATAACCTGTTGAAATTAAACGACCGCACAGTTCGGCTTCTAAATGCAAAAGTAAGAGTTTTATTTAGGCAAAGAAGAGTATTTAGACAAGTTAGAGAGTATGTACAATTACATATATCATATATTATAGTGCGTAACTCTTCTTATATTAATGAACATTTTAAACACTTATTACTCTCGGAAGTTTGTCATTCGCGAGAGGTGGGAAAAAGTACTGTTGGTGTTACTGGGATTCGAACCACGAACCTCCTGCTCAGAAGTAATGTACTCATCCACTGAGCCACGGCGCCCATTATTATAACTAACAAGAGATAAATCGACAATAGACATTTATTAATCCACGAATCGCACAAGTGTTCCAATTACTGGCACCGAATCAATATGCCGCCTGGACAAAATATTCATTTATTTATTTAGTCTAAGATATAAACAGACTTAAAAACTAAGATTTACAAGAAATTATATTATATTAGAAATTGATTATCTAAATAAATCATTTATCATTTATCTCTTCTAGCTGAAAGTGGTTGAGGTCGATCAATAAACATCTAGCCTTATATGAAGGAGAACAATCACCCCATTTTACATGCCTTAGTGCATTTCTTATAAAAGTTTTTGAATTTCCTTAAGTCTAATACAATATAAATTAATATTAGAGTTCCAAATAACGCAACCATATTCTAAAATGGAGCGCACAGTTGCAACATATATACTATTTTAAGTATAAGGATCTTTAAACTCCACAGCATGTCTCTTAATAAAAGTTAAAGATGCCCACGCTTTTGCAGATATATATTCAATATGTTTACTGAAAGTTAAGCCACAGTCCATCATGATGCCTAAGCAAAAAATTTGACTCACTTTAGGAATGGAAATCGTGCCAAGACTATATGTATTTAAATGCTTGAGCAGGCCTCTATAAAAAGATATTGATTTGCATTTTAAATGGTTAATACGCAAGAGATTTGTATTACACCAATCACTAAAGGTATCAAGATCAAGAATATTTAACATCATCAGCAAGTAAGAGATTTTTTGATGACCTTAGATTTCTATTTATGTTATAGCGTACTATTTTTGCGTGGAAGCAATCTATCATCAATAAAGAACACTCAAACTATATTAGTAATAAATTAATTTATTTAAAACAATTTAATATAGCACAAGTAAAAAGAACAAAAATAGTTTCGGCTAACACGACACGCACGCGAATCGAATAGAATTCTTTCTGTCAAAAACTTACAGTCGCGTGCATAAGTGTTGTATCGTGTTATATCGAGTTGCCACATTACTCCGCCGCCAGACTGAAAGTCGGTGTTATAAAAACAAAATTATACATTTCAACATATTTTAGGTATTATCAACTACAAATTCAGTCTGACTTTCTGTCTGATGATTCTGCCCGATTGTGAAACATATGGTTGGGCAATCGGCGTATTGCTACTAGGATGCGGCTGTGTTTTCAGGGCCTCAGAGCTATGACTCGTTGATCGCATTGGTTTCGGTTGTAACTGTTGACTCGATGACTGCGTTAATGCTGACGGCAACTGATGGGTCGTCGACTGCGTTGATGTATGAGCATTGGATTCATCTTCGGTAAAGAAGGCTGGTTTTAACCGGTCTATTGATATTTTTGAAGCGGGAAAGCGGATGAGCGAGGGAGAGAAAACGTCGTGTAGTTTGACGTCTTGCTCCAGTTTTTTTGTGTTGCTTATGATGGTGTTCACACCAGGCCTCGCACAGGTCGTGTGTTCAGTGGTGTATTCAGTGGTGGCGCCAACATTGCCGGCAGGCCTAAAGGATTAATCCTTTAGTCATCGATATTGTCTGGGATCGGCAGTAGACACAATTTAACTACCGGTCTCGTGAGTGTGATGCCTTGACATTTTAGTGTGACTGTGCGGATAAGACCGTCAGCACCTGGATGAATAGCAGTGATTCGGCCCATTGCCCATTTTGCTGGTGGACAAAGTTCGTTTTTGATGAGAACCAGATGACCGACCTTGAAGTTGACGTTCGTCTTGAGCCATTTAGGACGTTGCTGCAGTCGTGACAGATATTCAGTCGACCATACCTTCGAGAAATGTTGGTGCATTTGTTGGATTTGCTGATATCGATTAAGACGATTCGATTGGATGTCAAGCAATGATGGTTCTGGAATACTGATTGGTGGTTCTCCGATGAGAAAGTGACCGGGAGTGAGAGTGGTGTAGTCCTCGGGGTCATCCGACATGGGACACAATGGCCTCGAATTCAGACAAGCTTCTATCTGGCACAATAGTGTTGTCATCTCTTCGAAGGTGAGTAATGTATTGCCAATGATTCTTCGAAGATGGTGTTTGACTGACTTCACCCCCGCCTCCCATAGGCCTCCGAAATGTGGTGAAGCGGGCGGGTTGAAGCACCAATTCGTGTTCATCATCAGCAAATAAGAGATTTTTTGCTGACCTTAGATTTCTATTTATGTTATAGCGTACTATTTTTGCGTGGAAGCAATCTACCATCAATAAAGAACACTCAAACTATATTAGTAATAAATTAATTTATTTAAAACAATTTAATATAGCACAAGTAAAAAGAACAAAAATAGGTGTCGGCTAACACGACACGCACGCGAATCGAATAGAATTCTTGCTGTCAAAAACTTACAGTCGCGTGCATAAGTGTTGTATCGTGAAATATCGAGTTGCCACATTACTCCTCCGCCAGACTGAAAGTCGGTGTTATAAAAACAAATTTATACATTTCAACATATCTTAGGTATTATCAACTACAAATTCAGTCTGAGTTTCTGCCTGATGATTCTGCCCGATTGTGAAACATATGGTTAGGCAATCGGCGTATTGCTACTAGGATGCGGCTGTGTTTTCAGGGCCTCAGAGCTATGACTCGTTGATCGCATTGGTTTTGGTTGTAACTGTTGACTCGATGACTGCGTTAATGCTGACGGCAACTGATGGGTCGTCGACTGCGTTGTTGTATGAGCATTGAATTCATCTTCGGTAAAGAAGGCTGGTTTTAACCGGTCTATTGATATTTTTGAAGTTCGGTTGTTTAGCTGGACGACAAAATACTTTTCATGATGCCTAATAATTTCGAACGGACTATCGTAAGGTTGCTGAAGACCTGAGCGAACAGCATCGTGTCTTGCAAAGACGTGAGTACACCGGTGAATATCCTTATGTAGGAAAATGTCGTTTTTACAATTATGCGTGGTACTCGTTGGCCTCAGGGAAGTCATTGCTTCGCGAAAACTGCTGATGAACTCTGACTGCGGTATCGTCGTTTTATCACTACTTTCGAAAAATTGCCCCGGCAGTCGTAACGTTTGCCCATTCAGCATCTCTGCTGGTGTAGAGTTGATGTCTGGTTTGTACGTTGATCTCAGACCAAGTAGTATAATCGGCAAAAACGCTGACCAATTGGGCGTTTGATTGCTGACTTCAATGTCCTATGCCATCGTTCCACAAACCCGTTTGATTGTGGGTGATAACTCGTTGTCTTAATATGCTGGATACCCAGTAGCTTAGACAATTCGTGAAACAAGCTTGATTCGAATTGTCGACCTTGGTCTGTGGTGATGATTTTCGGAATTCCGAACCGTGAGAACCATCCTGAAATTAAGTTCTTAGCCACCGTCTCTGCCGTCATGTTCGGGATTGGAATTGCCTCGGGCCACCTTGAATAACGATCGATTATGGTAAGACAATAATTATACTCACCTGATGTTGGTAATGGACCGATTAAATCAACGTTGATGTGATCAAATCGTTGGCTTGGTGGAACAGTTGTAAGCACTTCTGATCGATTGTGTTTGGTGACTTTCGATCGTTGGAACGCTACACAATTTTTACGAACGTCTGACAGTCTTTACGCATGCCTTTCCACACGAATCTTTCCTGCACTAAGCGCTGAGTACCCCTCACTCCTGGATGTGACAGATTGTGAACACCCTCAATTACTGTAGTCCTGAATTTTGGCGTAACGTAAGGACGAACGTTACCGTTGCAGATGTCACAGTAAGGTCGCTGATTGGAACCTGGTACGTTTATAAGTTTTAGGCTCAATGTAAGGTTATTGTCATTCAACACGGATGCCAACTCACTGCATCTTTGTTGATCTAAAGCCAATTCGTTGTAGTCGATCGGTTGGGTCGTACGTAACTCGTTGATCCGTGATAAAAAATCGGCTGATACGTTCGATGCTCCAGATATATGTCGAATATCTGTGGAAAACTGCGACACGAAATCCAAGTGGCGGATTTGCCTTGGATAAGCCTTGTCCAACCGCTGCTTAAATGCAAAGACCAATGGCTTATGGTCGGTGTAAATACAACACTGTCGGCCCTCGATCATATACCGGAAATACTTTACGCCTACGTATATCGCCAACAGTTCACGATCGTACGTGCTGTATTTGATTTGTGTATTGTCTAGCTTCTTTGAAAAAAAACCTAAAGGTTGCTGCTGTTGATTTACGAACTGATGTAAAACGGCACCTACTGCTACTGCTACTGCAAATGCTAGTGGCGCATTTGGTGATGGATGGCATAATAACGTGGATGTTTATAGGTCATGTTTACATTGATTAGACGCTGCAATCGTAGTGTCGTCCCAAACAAGAGGTGTTCTATCGTTTTTCTTATTGCCTTTAATCATCTTTTGCAGTATAATCTGGTGCTTGACTGCGTTCGGAATAAACTTTCTTTATCATTGCCAAAAACTGTTTGAGGTCTTTGGCAATCGTCGGAAGTTTAAATTGTCGAATAACTTCCACTTTATCTGGCAACGGCTGAACACCGACGGACGAAATTCTATGTCCAAGAACATCTATCGCTGACTTTCGGAGCTCGCACTTCGATGGGTTTATATACAGCTTGTACCGTCGCAGACGTTGAAACACTTGGCGAAGATGATTACGATGTTCCTCAATGTCGGATGAAGCAATCAATATATCGTCGATATATGCGAATACAAAGTCCAATCCGTGCAGGACTTCCGATATGAACCTCTGAAAGCTTTGTGCAGCGTTACAGAGGCCAAACGTCATATACAGGAACTCAAATAGTCCGAATGGTTTTGTTATGGCTGTCTTGTGCACATCGGCTGGATCTATCGGAACCTGATGAAATGCTTTTTGTAGATCGATTTTCGAAAAAAGGCGATTACCGTATATGATGTGTCCAAAGTCATTAATGTACGGTAGTGGATATTTGTCTGGCTTCGTGACTGCGTTTAACGCTCGGAAATCTCCACATGGCCGCCACGTTCCATCCTTCTTCATTACCATATGGAGTGGCGATGACCAATTGCTTTTTGACGGTCTTCATATGCCTAGCCGCATCAATTCCTCGAACTCGGCCTTTGCTGCTTTGTATTTTTCCGACGACAGCGGTCTCGCTTTGGCGCTGACCGAATGCCCTGTCGTCTCGACCTGATGTTTCGCCATAGTATTCACCTTGCCGATTTCGCCGCTGAATCGCGTAATGTCAACAAATTCATGCAGTAACGAAGCGAATTGATGATTTGCATCAAAAGTTTTAACTGCTACATCGTGCAGACTAGCGATTACTCCATGCTTTTCGAATGACGTCAGCTTGACAATCAATTTATTACTTGCCACGTCCACAAGTAGATTGTAGTGCGAAAAAAAATTCCAACCGATTATTGGTTGCTTAACGTCGGCTACCGTAAACGTCCACGTCAGCGATTTTCTAAGCACGAAATTCAATTGAAGGCGCTTTTCGCCAAAAGTTGCAATTGTAGAGCCATTGGCGGCGTACAATAACTGTGTTGACGTAGCTGAACGTGGTGCGAAAGATTTGGGGAGCACTGATATATCTGCTACGGTGTCAATCAGGAAACTAATTTTGCTCGAATTGTCGTGAACACGAAGCTGTTACTGATGTTGGCTGGATAACGGAATTACTACTATGAGATGATGGTTTCGATGATTTTGGATTTTTAGTGTTACCAATAACTTTGCTGTTAGGCAACACTATGCTCGCTGTGCTTTTACTTTTGACGGCTAGCTATGCTTTGTGAGGATTCGGTTTTGATGGTTGTGCTGTCTGCATTTATTTGCCGAAGTTCCATACATTCTATGATACCAGCATGTGGTAGTTTGATTTGAGCGATTTGAAGGCGCTGCACTTTGCCCACGAGACCAACCTTGAGCTGTTGATCTTGGTGTAAAGCGGCCTGAATACGGTGAGGAGCGAGCAACAGAGAGCTGTTGCACTTGTAATGTTAACTCCTTCAATTGCCGCTGGATTTGACACTGGTCGTATTGATTTACTGAGATATTCATTGCATCCATAACCGCGTCTGCCACTTTCGCAACTTCGGACAACTCTCCTTTGCTAGCGCTGACAATAACCTTCACGTGGATCGGCAATCGGCTTAACCAAAAATTTTTCAAGATATTTTCGTCTTTCGTATCGCTAACTTGGCGAAGTTCGTTCAGTAAATGGATTGGTTGGCAATCACCCAGCTGAATATCAGACACCAGCTTTTGAAAACGCTGTTGCGATGTCTCGGCGTAAGCTGCTAGTACAGCCTGTTTGAGGTTATCATATGGTTTGGCATCGGGTGGGTATCTTACTGCGTCGTACACTTGACTAACGATACTCGGGTCCAATGATGCAACAACGGTACCGAATTTCATTTTCTCGGAAATTCCATTGATGAGAAACCATTGTTCAAGCTGTAGAAACCATGTGTCCACCTGACACACAATGGCGTGGTTAGAGTTTTAATTTAAAGACAATTGCGTTTTTGTCCTTGTCGACGGTCACCAATATAGCGTACTATTTTTGCGTGGAAGCAATCTACCATCAATAAAGAACACTCAAACTATATAAGTAATAAATTAATTTATTAAAAACAATTTAATATAGCACAAGTAAAAAGAAAAAAAATAGTGTCGGCTAACACGACACACACGCGAATCAAATAGAATTCTTTCTGTCAAAAACTTACAGTCGGGTGCAATGATGTTGCAACACATATGCTACAGTCGCGTGCATAAGTGTTGTATATTGTAATATCGAGTTGCCACAATGTTATTCATAAATAATAAAAACAAAAGAGGACCGAGATGAATGCCTTGTGGTACACGTGACCAAACCTACGAAAACGAAAATCATTTACACAAACCAAATTCCATCTATTACTTAGATAAGATTTTATCCAATCCAGCATTGGGGACCGAAAACTTTTAGTTTTGAAATTAAAACGTTATGATTTACAGAATCAAAAGCTTTTTCAAGATCAATATAGACGCAATCCACTTGACAGTTTTCATGAAATTCGATACAACTGACCGTTTCGGGAAAAATCCATGTTGTTCCTGAATTATGTGCGTTTTTACGATGGAAAATAATTTAACTTTTATAATTGCTTCAAACAATGTAGGAATACTAAGCAATTTACAAATAGGTCTGTAATTTTCAACAAACGCTTTGGATCCATTCTTATGATGGGTGAAATAGAACATGTTTTCCAACAAGAAAGAAACAGACCCTTCCTCAGTGACTCATTAAACATATAAGATAAAGCATAAATTAAATGTTGGCAGCAGAACTTCAAAAAAGAGTGGCAAATAAATTGACCATCAGCTTTAAAGCTTGGCTCCAATTTTTTTAAGGGAAATTGAGTTTAACACTACTATTGAATGGTTCGTTTGTTTTAAAATGTAGACTATTCATTTCTATATGTAAAGCACAATGATGCCTATCAGGTATACAAAAGGGAGAAAGAACTTTAGAAATTTTATCATCTAAGGAGTTATTTAAAAAAACTAAATCCAATAAAACATTATTATTTTCAATATTGAAATATGGTTGATATGTTCCATCGATAGATCCATTAACCCATCAATAAAAATTATTTCATCTTTTAGATTAAGATATTTTATTAAACATTTAGGTATTATACAATTTTTACTTAAAACTAAACTTATAACTATTATTAATAAGTGTCGGCTCAACAATAAGGGCCCGACGTAATTACATTGTCCTTTTTTTGTATTGCTTATTATTAAACAATATTTTTGACTACTTAATCTACTACATGTTTATATTTAAAGTAATTTAATTTTAAACGATACATTTTAAAATAAAATATAAATTTAAAAAAATATATATAAGAAGGGTTATAAACAGGGCGATCTTCAGCCTCTGTAATGTTGATTGCTGGCCTTCTCGTAGAAGGAGACGTCTTGATTATTAAAGATGTCGTCAAATCTAGCATCTGTGAATCCTGTGATGTTTATATAGCGGTGGCTTGGCTCGATTTCCTCGATTCTCAATCCTTGCATCTCCGGAGTTGTATGTGTTTCCAACCCATCAATGAATTTCCTCGCCATTTGGAACAAGTGGTCGGTTATAGGCAGTCGACACAAACTTATAGCTGTTTGGCACCCTCCAGAGTCCTGTACAGATCCTAAGTACCTTCCTTTCAAATAGGAAGATCTTCTTCATCGTTGTTGGTGACACGGTGAACCATATAAGATAGTCATAGGTTATCACTGTCCTGATGAGCTGCTTGTAGATGAGCAGCCTGGTGTTGTTGGACAGTCCGTTTCGTCTTCTTAGTAGCGGGTGGACCAAATGAAGAGCGTAGTTCGCGTTTTTCATTGTTTTATCGATGTGAGAGTTAAACTTGAGCCTCTCAGTAAAGTTGATTCCCAGGTACTTAGTCTCTGACTTGGTGTTTATTGTTGTGTTATCCGGAAGGGTGATTTTTAAGGCTCTGCACCGGCTTGCGATTTTTCTTATCCTTGTTTCGGTTGCTGGTACTCGGAAGCAGATGAGTTCCATTTTGTTGGCGTTGATCTTCAGTCCCCACTTTAGGTAGTACTTCCAAAGATTTCGGAGGGGTTCCACCACTCTTTGGGCAGCTACCTCGGGAGAGCGGGAAACGGCATTCGTGATGGAGTCATCCGCGAGTGTTCCGGCTGTATTGGTGGGTTGATCCGCCGTGAAGATGCTAAATAGGACTGGTCCAAGTCTGGAGCCTTGGGGAACTTCAGCTTTAATCCTTTTCCTTGTCGATGGGCTGCCATACACCTGTACAAAAAATACCCTGTTAAAAAGAAATTTTTTTATTATTTTCACAATGTAAATGGGTAAACCAAATCTAATAAGTTTGTACAGAAGCCCGTTTGTCCAGACGCTGTCGAAAGCTTTTTCGTTGTCTAACAAACAGGCTACTGTACTACTTTTGACATTCAGTCCTCGAGTGACGTTACTATGAAGCTTCATCAGAGGGTGCAGCGTAGAGTGCTTTTCTCGAAAGCCGAACTGAAAGGAAGGAATTAGATTTCTTTCCGAACAATACACATTCATCTTTTTACGGATCAAAGACTCCAATACTTTACTGATACAACACAGTAAGGCTATGGTGCGGTAACCAGTTATACTGGAGCGGTCGGTTTTCTTCGGTACTGGTACTACTTTGGCTACCTTCCAGTTGTCTGGGAAGTATCCATTGTTAAGGCAATTATTGAATATGATGGTTAACATCAAAATTGCCATACCCGGCAGCTTTTTAAGCAAAAAATTTGAAATTCCGTCAGTGCCCAATGATTTTTTAGAGTTTCCACTCATAATTAAATCACTGACAACAGCTGTCCCGGTAAACATATCCACGTCTACGGGTGCGTTTGCGGGATTGTCTTCGCTGAACTGCACTTCAAAATTTCTTGGGGAAGTGGTGTCTTCCATAAGACTTTCAACCTGCTCTACGAAATCTGGAAGATAATTTGGTGGTCGGGCGTAAAGCTCCTTTCGAAATGACAGGCAAAGGCTTCGGCTTTTTCAACAGGACTCGATGCTACTTGCTCTCCAAACGTGATACTTTCTGGAATAGAAATACGTTTTCCGATCACAGAATTCAGCTTTTTAAAAGCATCCGGGACTGGTTTGATGTTCTGAAGTCGTTTGGTCAGTTCATCTTCCTGGTAACTTCGCACAGCTTGACGAAGCATGATTACTGTACAACGCAGTTGCGAAAATACAGACTGATATTCGTCAATAACAGTGTTAATCACGAGGGTATTCACAACAAAGAAAAGGGCACAATTTTGAACGAATAAATAAAACTTTTATTTCCAGGAAAATATTAAATGCGAAAAGGCGATTTCAATTAGTCTTAACCAAAAAAAAGAATGGCCACGGCCTTTTTCACTTCGTTGTTCGTCTGACCATTGATAATGATGAGCGAGAGAGAGAAAACGTCGTGTAGTTTGACATCTTGCTCCAGTTTTTTTGTGTTGCTTATGATGGTGTTCACACCAGGCCTCGCACAGGTCGTGTGTTCAGTGGTGTATTCAGTGGTGGCGCCAACATTGCCGGCAGGCCTAAAGGATTAATCCTTTAGTCATCGATATTGTCTGGGATCGGCAGTAGACACAATTTAACTGTCGGTCTCGTGAGTGTGATGCCTTGACATTTTATTGTGACTGTGCGGATAAGACCGTCAGCACCTGGATGAATAGCAGTGATTCGGCCCATTGCCCATTTTGCTGGTGGACAAAGTTCGTTTTTGATGAGAACCAGATGAAGCGCCTTTGTTGATAGGCACACGAATAGACACACGTACCCCTTAGTTGATTTTGCACCGCGGCCTTTGCTTTGTTTGATCGAGAACGGTCCTGCGTAATCCACTCCAGTGTGGAGAAAAGTTCTTGATGGGGTAACGCGTGGTGCTGGAAGATTGGCCATTAGTTGCTGACCGGTGGTTGAGCGATAACGAAAACATGTCACGCAATGGCGAATATGCGCACGGACCAGCTTCTTGACATTGATTATCCAAAATCGGCTTCGAAGATGTGCCAACATTAATTGTTGACCACCGTGGAGTGTGGTTCGATGTGCCTGTGCGACGATTAACGTAGTGAGTTGACTGGTTTTCGGTAGAATTATTGAGTGCTTGCTTTGGTACGGCAAGAATGAATGCTTTAATCGTCCGCCGACTCGTAAGATCCCATCCCATCCCATCGATGAATGGGTGAAGTGAACGGAGTGCACTTTTGTTCGACAGATTTCTTCCTGATTGGCATCGATTGATTTCGTCGGTGAAGTGGGCTCCCTGCACAAATCGGACCCAAAAATGGAATGACCGATTCATTTCAGGCACGCTGATGAAGCTGGTATTACGATTGGCTTTGTCGGTACGAAGTTGTAGAACGAAACGTCTACAGTAGGATGTGATTCAAAGTAATTTTTCGAGCGTGGAACAGCGATTTGGAAGTTGATCGATCCCATCAGAATTTGATGGTTCGTTTAACTGCGTGACGACCATAGAAATGGTTCTGCATTATTCCAATGGGATGGAGTAATCATTGATTTTGTGTGTTGGCCAAGTGTCCGAGTGTTTCGATAGCCAATCAGGACCTTTCCACCAAATATGATGATCGTGAAGCAACGACGGGTCGATGCCGCGAGACGCGCAATCTGCGGGGTTGTGTCGAGTATAAACATACCGCCATTCGTTGGGTTTCACATGATCGAGGATTTGCGACACGCCACGAATATTTTCCATCGGCTGGGAGGGCTGCGGAGCCATCCCAAAACAACTTGCGAATCAGTCCATGCGAACTGTTGTATGTCCTGGAGATTGTGTGACGATCTTGTGCATGAAGTTGGCTAGTAACACACTGGCGCATAGTAGTTCCAAACGCGGTAGACTGACGGTTTTGAGTGGAGCTACCTTGGTTTTCGCTGCTAAGATGGTAATTTTTACTGATCCATCTTCTGATGTGGTGCGATCATATACGACCGCAGCATAGGCTTTCATTGATGCGTCGCTGAAGCTGTGTATCTGAAGATTGTTGCGACATGTTTCATAGTCCATCCAACGAGTGATTTTGATTGTTTCCAAGAATCCCAGATTCTTCCGATAATTTGACCATCTTTCAGCGACTGATTCTGGTACTGCCTCGTCCCATGATAGTCCGAGCACCCATAACTCTTGAAAGATGATTTTTGCGATGATGACACTAGGGGATAACCACCCGAGCGGGTCGAAAATCCTTGAAGCCTCTGAGAGGATAATTCGTTTGGTTGTTACTGGCGATTCTGACAAGTCTTCGACTTTAAATGCAAAATAGTCTCCCGATGGTGCCCAATGTAACCCGAGTGCCTTGACCGATTCTTCCCATTTCAATTCCCGCAATGGCCGATGTTCGTGGTATTCTGATGACACTTGATCGAGTAGAGATTGGCAATTTGACGACCATTTTCGAAGTTCAAAGCCGCCGCGTTGGAGTAATGCCACCATCTGTTGCTGTATTTGAAGCAATTCCTTGACTTCATTTGTGCCCGTCATCAGGTCGTCTACGTAGAAGTCGGCAAGAGCGACTTTCGCAGCGATGGGAAATTGCTTGGATTCGTCATGTGCTAACTGATTGAGCGTGCGTATTGCCAAATACGGAGCACAACTGGTACCGTATGTTACTGTGCGCAGACGATAATCTTGAATTGGGTCCTCCGGCGTTGTTCTCCAAACTATACGTTGATAATCTTGGTGCTCAGGGGCCACCAAGATCTGTCGACACATCTGTCGGATGTCTGCGATGAACACGAATTTGTGTTGTCGAAATCGAGTGAGAATCGTGAATAGATTCTGTTGAAGCTTAGGACCGATACGAAGGTTTTGATTCAGTGAAACTCCGGAAGTCGTCTTGTGTGAGGCGTCAAAAGCCACACGTAATTTTGACTTTGAGCTGGACCCCTGCATCACGCCATGGTGTGGGAGGTAGCACGTTTGATTTGTGATTGATCCATCGTCGACTGCCACTGCTTCCATGTGATGTTGCTCGAGATAGGCTTGCATGAAGTCTCGGTATTCGATGCGTAACTGCGGATTCTTCAAAAATCGGCGTTCCATATGGTTCAGTCTGACGATTGCATCTTCTCGAGAAGTTCCGAGTGGCAATGGCTGATCAACGAATGGGAGTTGCACGATATATCTTCCTTCCTTGTTTCTGGAATGCGTTGATTGAAAGTGCCTTTCACAATGACTTTCATCTTCCGTGAGTTCTTGGGCTGCTGGTACATTTTCAAGCTCCCAAAATGACTTCAAAATGTTGTCAACGTTGGTGTAGTTCTCGATGGTTGCAGTCGCACTTAAGGAGTGTGTGATTGTGTTTCGATCGAATCTCCCAAACAACATGTGTCCCAATTTGGTTTTTTGTATGAATGGCGAACCGTTGAAAGATTTTATGCATTCACCCATATGGAGCATTCCGAGGACATCTGCCCCAAGCAGCACGTCGATTTTGTGAGGACGATTGAACTGAGGATCGGCTAATTGTAGCTCATGTAGATGTTTCCACTGTTTCGATTCGATGTACTGCGATGGCATGATGCCAGTTATCCTTTCGACGACAACTGTTGTGATGGAAATCGAGAATCTTGAATCAACACATGATTTAAGAACAAATTCGACAATCGATTGTGATTTGGCTGCTTCAATGGCACCAATTCCGTTAATTGAGATTGAGGCTGGTCTCCGTTTTAGGCCAATCCGAGTTATGGCGTTCTCGGAAATGAGATTCACTTGGGACCCTGAGTCCCTTTCGCAGACAGTTAAAACAAAGATTGTTTTCACGAATTTTGGTGGATTTCTGATCGAATGATAACGATGAATTTGCTGCACTGGAACACACTGTGTTCCTCGCTGCAGAATGGACAGCTCAGCGAATTGGTTGGAGTCGAAGTAGCGACGAACGAATGAGATGATTGCGATGACGATTCGCGCTTCGAGCTCGAGCGAAATGACGATGGTTGGATTGTTGAGGGGAAACGAGGTGTTGTTGGCTCGTTTCTTCGGCGTATTGACGATGATATGATTTGTCGCGACGAATTTGACTTGGACATGGAAATCATTTCCAATGATTGCCATCGAGTCTCCAAGAAATCCATAAGGTCTTGATATGTGGGATACTTCGTTCGAGATAATGCCAATTCCCATTGACGGTGAGTTTCTGGATCGAGTTTGTCGACGATGATGTTGACTAGAATGATATCCCAGGTAGCTACCGGAACGGCCAAAACCTTTAGACTTCGGACTGTGTCTGTGGAGGTATCGATGATGGCCCTTAATCCGATTGCGGATTCATGAAGGGTTGCGGGCATATTTCGGAATCGATGGAGGTGACTGTCGATAATTAAACGTCGATGTTTGTACCGATTGATGAGGCTATTCCATGCTTCTGTGTAGTTGGCATCGCTGATCTGAACCGTTCTCAATAAAGTGGCGGCTTCACCAGTTAGATTTGCCTTCAGGTAATGGAGCTTCTGCGAATCTGTCAATCTCGGATTCTTGTCGATAAGATCAGTGCACAGACTTTCGAATTCCGTCCAATTTCCATAATTGCCGTCGAAGACAGGAACCTTGATGCGTGGTAATTGAATTTCGATTGATTGATGTGGTGTGGAAGCATCGGTTGGGATTGCCTTGGTATCCTGTGTTGAAGTCGTCGAGGTAAATTTTCTCAATAATGTTTTGAGGTTTGAGCTTGCGACGAAATAATACTCCTCGATTTGTTCTCGAATGCCGAATTGTTGTTCTAACTCCTTCTCGCCACACACGGCTTCGATCTTGTCTTGTGTATCACAAAACCCCTTTTACTTTTGTTCCAGGTGATCAATCTGGCCTTCGATTGTCTCTTTTGTGACTTCGGTATCCCCACTTAGCTCCTTGCTACGTTTGAGAGCCCGTTCCAAAGTCTTTTGGAGCGACGCCTGCTTTGCCCGAAGTGTCATATTCATTGAATCACTGATTTGACTCGTGTATATTTCAACCTCAAATTTAATGTGCGATATTAATGTGTATAATTTGCTAATTTGCACACGACTTCACTTTACAAATTGATAAGCATAGGTGAGTTATTTTGTGACGATGTAGAATACTCTCATACGCTAAATTATGCAATATACGATCTGATTTTATGATAATGTGATTGTGTGCCACACGATGAGTAAAACTTGATGAATCACACGTGAATTATTACTAAAATGTGTAAATCTCGACGATTGAATTACATAAAACACGTGAATGATTTCGATGCTGATCTGGCACTCATCCGGCTCGAAGGACCAATTTTGTTAATCACGAGGGTATTTACAACAAAGAAAAGGGCACAATTTTGAACGAATAAATAAAACTTTTATTTCCAGGAAAATATTAAATGCGAAAAGGCGATTTCAATTAGTCTTAACTAAAAAAAAAAGAATGGCCACGGCCTTTTTCACTTCACTTCGTTGTTCGTCTGACCATTAATGATGATGAGCGAGAGAGAGAGAAAACGTCGTGTAGTTTGACGTTTTGCTCCAGTTTTTTTGTGTTGCTTATGATAGTGTTCACACCAGGCCTCGCACAGGTCGTGTGTTCAGTGGTGTATTCAGTGGTGGCGCCAACAAACAGTGTTGAGAGTCCTGTTGAAGATCCTCTGAAGGCGTTTCCTTAGCCTTTGCTTGTGAGCATATATTGCCTGGATATTCTCAGGTAGATGTTGAAAGCGATCCCTGCTAGAGCGAACGGTTTTCTGCCGATCTATGGCTGTGTTCACTGAAGTCTCGAAATTTCTGATAGCATCTTCAATTTCATTATTCTCCAGATTTCTACATGCCACTGGAATTTGTAGTCCAGCTTCGACTTCTGATCTAAACCGGTTCCAGTTTATTTTCGTAAAGTTGATGTGTAGTTCAGGTGTTGGGGTAACTTGCACAATTCGCTAATTCAACCTCACTCGAAGTTCTATGGCCAAATGATCCGAATCACTATCATGTGCAAAACATGAATAATTCCTTAATTCTGGCAGAACGTTGACGAAATTTGTCGTTGCCATGAAGAAATCCAGCGTGGATGGTGTCCGAGGATATGTCTTTCGGGGCTGTGAAACAACAGCCATGGTATGCTGCTGAGGATTTGAATCCAGTCACTCTGCAATGGCCTTTCCTTGGTTGTTGCATACTTCATCTTGCCATCGGGTGTGCCTAGCGTTAAAATCGCCTCCAACCACACAGTATGTGTGGCCAGAGGAGATGTCGCAGACAGTTTGCAGATCCCGTTGAATGTTTTCCCTCGTTGCATTACAGTGATTGTACACTGATATTACCAACAAGGTCTCAACCTCGTTGACTTTTATGCTGACAGCTGTTGCTTCCATGCTTCCATATTTAGGACATCCTCGATAGTTTGCAGGATGTCCTGTTTTTTGACAATTAGTGCAGAAAACGTTGTCGTCTTTCTTATTGTCTGCGTTTCTCGGGCATTGTCCAGGTAAGTGTTCGTCCTTGCACTTAACGCATCTGTATTTCATGCCGCAATTGCTTGCGACATGTCCAAACTTTTGGCAGTTTCTGCACTGCGTAATGCCTGCCGATTTCAGTTTTTCCCAATGCACCAACTGGTTCATCAGGATGGTTTTTGAGTAAACTGCTGCCTTATCGCAGTTCTTATCAAGTTCGACAATGAAATTGTTAAATTTCCTGTCAGTCCTCTGAGATTTGAAGGGTTTGACCTCCAGTGCAGGGATACCTTCTACCGTTAACGCATCCTTGACATCATCAGTATGGAAAGACCGAATCGTCTGGTACCCATCTTTGTTAATGGCCGTAACGACCGACTTACTGCTGTTGATGTTGCGAATTCTGCAACATATATTGGCACTTCTCGTGAACTTTGAAAGCTCAGCGACATTTAGTCTAAAGCAGACTATTGGCGGCATGGCAAATGTTTTTGTTATTGGTCCCGTAGACTGGGGTTTTTTGGATGCTGGAGCGACAGGTGCATGTTTTCTCTACAGCAGTGTCTTTCGGTGGATTTCTCACTTCAGCAGCAACCACTGCAGGAGAAGATAATGTTGGTGGCGATGCTGGACTGGAATTTCCAGACAACCTCCTTCTTTTTGCCTCAATTGGCAAGGAAGAAGACCGCTCTTTGCGACGGTCTTCTTCGTTAGCAGTTTCCGTTCCGTTGCTGCTGCTGTATTCGGACGCATCATTGGCTGATAACTCGCCAAGACTCATGTTCTCCTCTTCAGAGGAAGCTGAGTCTTCGCACAGCTGGTTGACTTCATCCAGCCTTTCATACAATGAGACTAGGAAGTCACCACCATCGGTGGAGACTTCTTGTCTGATTAAGGTTAATACCTCATTAACCTTTTCCTTTGGTTTTTGTTTTTTCCCCATTTTATAGGGCTGAAAAATGAAAAATATTTAAATCGACTAAGTCACACACCATACAAATAATGGCCAAAACGTCCGTCCGCCAAAACACAGCAAACACGGCATGCATATTGTAATAAGCTCAGCTTATTATAAATAAAAGAAATAACACAATACGGTTAATCGTTACAAAGTAATTGTTTTTATTCTCGTCTTCTCCGTATCAAGTATATTAATCCACCGAACTATCTACCAAAAAGAGGTATAATATCCAATGACATTTTAAAAGGTATAAAAGTAAGGACTAATTTACATCCGCAAAAAAGACTCGTTCACACCCATTACACGCTTTTTTTTTTTTTTTTAAATTAATTAATTACTACTGTTTCAATTCCATAATCCCTACCATAACGCTGTGGGGCCTTAATGACGCGACCATCTCGAGTCAAATTACGCATGACTGTCGATTGCTTTGATACCTTTTCGGAATAAATATTGCCAAGTACTTAAGAAGACCCAAAAATCTTAGAACGTCCGATTTATTTTCTGGTTTTTTTTATTTTCACGATTGCATCCTTGTATTTCGAATCTGCTGTAATTTTTCCTTCTGATATAATATTACCAATGAACTTCACTTCTCGTTGTCGATATTGAATTTTATCTGAGTTAAATTTAATGTTATTTATCCGTGCTATATCCATTACCAGACTCATGATTCGGCCATGTTCCTCTTCACTTTCCGCACACACAGCTACATCATCAAAATATACAACGACTCCTTGCAAATCACCAAAATTTTTAATCATCTCCCGCTGAAACAATTCTGGTGCACAATTCAGGCCAAAAGGCACACGATTAAATTTAAATCTCCCAAAAGGAGTCATAAATGTTGTTAATTCCGAGCTTTGTTTTTCCAATTTCATGAGCCAGAAACCACTGCTCAAATCAAGAACCGAGAAAATTCGTTTCCTTGCTAAACCAGAAGTTAAGTCATATACCGTTGGAATTAAAAAATGTTCACGTTTGATACATTCATTGAGTGGCTTTGGATCTAGGCAAATTCGAAGTTTTCCATTAGGCTTTTCTACTATCTGCAAATTATTGACCCAATCAGTTGGGTAATCAACAGGTGAAATGATCTCATCCTGTACCATCTTATCAAGTTCCAATTTTAGTTTGTCTATCAATGAGTTTGGTATCCGTTTCTTATAATGAAGGACTGGCTTCGAATTTTCCTTTAATTTAATTGAAAATGTTCCAGGGAATTTACCTAGTCCCTGAAAAACATCCCTATATCTATCCATGAATGTTTCCTTTGATGTCATGCACACAATACCACTCACATCCAAACGTTTTACTAATCCAAAACTTTCACAAGCTTCCAACCCAAGCACCGGTTCACAACTGTCATTGACAACGACAAATTCAGCTGAACGCTCCTTTTTCAAATTCAAATCCGAGCATTTAAGTTGAGTAGTTCCAAAAATTTCAACTTTATTATTATTATAATCAAAAACATTAAAATCGTTATGCTGATTATATAAATTTATTTATAATTTTTTAATTAAATTCAATGGAATGCAATTTATATCCGCTCCAGTATCCAGTTTAAATGTTACTACTTCATTGCCTATCATGAATTCTTTTGTCCACCGCTTTTGTTTCGATTCTATTGAGTTTAACCTATTAATATTTTTAGAACTGAACAGACCACTCAAATATTTATATTTATTACAAATACTACCTCGCATATCACCTCAAACGAGTTCAGCGACATTTTTCCTTCCGCAGTTGTTATTATTAATATTTTTTCCAACTCTTGTTTTGATTCCGATGATTGTTTTTTTGATTTACGGCACATTCTCTGGAAATGACCTTTTTTCTCGCATGAACGGCAGATAATATCTTTTGCTTTGCATTCTTCCATATGACCAAATTTCCATTGGCCCCCACAGTTGAAGCACAAACGGTTTATTGCCCCAACTGATGGTGATTGATCACATGCTTTAACAATGTTTATCGTTGATTTCTTTGAATCCAGGATTCCTTTATTTATATTCGCCGCTTCGTTAGTTTTACATATGTCAATGACGCGTTCCAACTTATCATCACGCCCGTCCAATAATTTCAATTGTAATTTTTTTTCGAAAACCCTAACAATGATTTGATCTCGCAACATACGATTTTCAAACTATTCCCCGCATTTGCAATTGAAATCACAGTGACGTATCTGTGTTCGTAATTCCGTTTCAAATTCCATGAATGTTTGTCTTTCCTTCTGCAAAATTGTGTAAAATTTATAAGTTTCCATAGCTATGTTTCGTTGCGGCAAACAATGTTGGTCAAATTTTTCTAATACTTTTTTTTGATTTACAACTAAACTTATAACTAATATTAATATGTGTCGGCTCAACAATAGGGGCCCGACGTATTTACATTGTCTTTTTTTGGTATTGTTTATTTTTAAACAATATTTTTTACTACTTAATCTACTACATGTTTTTTTTTAATGTAATTAAATTTTAAACAATAATTTTAAAATAAAATAAGAATGAAAAACATTAAGCGGCGTATAAACAGGGCGAACTTCAGCCTCTGTAATATTGGTTGCCCGCCTTCTCGTAGAAGGAGACGTCTTGATTGTTAAATATGTCATCGAATCTAGCATCAGTGAATCCTCTTATGTGTATGTACCGGTGACTTGGCTCGATTTCCTCGATTCGCAGTCCTTGCATCTCAGGACTTGGATGTGTTTCCAATGCGTCGACGAATTTCCTCGCCATTCGGAACAAGTGGTCAGTTATTGGCAGCAGACCTGCTGCTTCGTATAGTTTTGTAGTCGACACAAACTTATAGCTGTTTGTCACCCTCCAGAGTCCTGTACAGATCCTTAGTACCTTCCTTTCAAATAGGGAGATCTTCTTCATCGTTGTTGGTGAGACGGTGAACCATATGGGATAGCCATAGGTTATCACTGGCCTGATGAGCTGCTTGTAGATGAGCAGCCTGGTGTTGTTTGACTGTCCGTTTCGCCTTCGTAGAAGCGGGTGCACCAAATGAAGGGCGTAATTAGCCTTTTTCAACGTTTTATCGATGTGGGCATTAAACTTGAGCCTCTCGGTGAAGTTTATTCCCAGGTACTTCGTCTCTGATTGGGTTTTTATAACTGTGTTGTCTGGAAGGGTGATTTTTAAGGCTCTGCAACGGCTTGCGATTTTTCTTATCCTTGTTTCGGTTGCTGGTACTCGGAAGCAGATGAGTTCCGTTTTATTGGCGTTGATCTTTAGTCCCCACTTCAGGTAGTAGTCCTAAAGATTTCTGAGGTGTTCCTCCACTCTTCGGGCAGCTATCTCGGGAGAGCGGGAAACTGCATACGTTATGGAGTCATCCGCGAAGAGCATAGTCCTTGTTCCGGCTGTATTTGTGGGTTGATCCGCCGTGAAGATGCTATACAGGATTGGTCCAAGTCTGGAACCTTGAGGAACTCCGGCTTTAATCCTTTTCCTTGTCGATGGGCGGTCGTACACCTGTACAAAGAAGACCCTGTTAAAAAGAAAATTTTTAATTATTTTTACAATATAATTGGGGAAACCAAAACTAATAAGCTTGTACAGTAGCCCGTTTATCCAGACACTATCGAAAGCTTTTTCGATGTCTAGCAAACAGGCCACTGTACTACTTTTGACGTTCAGTCCTTTAGTGACGTCACTGTGAAGCTTCAGCAGAGGGTGCAGCGTAGAGTGCTTTTCTCGGAAACCGTACTGAAAGGAAGGAATAAGATTTCTTTCCGTACAAAACGTATTGATCTTTTTACGGATCAATGATTCCAATACTTTACTGATACAACACAGTAAAGCTATTGGACGGTAACCAGTTACGCTGGAGCGGTCGGTTTTCTTTGGTACTGGTACTACCTTGGCCACCTTCCAGTTGTCCGGAAAGTAGCCATTGTTTAGGCAATTGTTGAAAATGATGGTTAACATCAAAATTGCCATACCCGGTAACTTTTTAAGCAAAAAGTTAGAAATCCCATCTGTGCCTGATGATTTTTTTGAGTTTCCACTCATAATCAAATCATTGACAACAGCTGTTCCGGTAAACATATCGACATCTACGGGTGCGTTGGCGCGATTTTCTTCACTGAACTGCACTATAGTATTTCCTGGAGAAGTGGTGTCTTCCACAAGACTTTCAACCTCTTCCAAGAAATCTGGAAGATGCGTTGGTAGTCGGTCCGTAAAGCTCCTTTCAAAATGGCAGCCAAAGGCTTCCGCTTTCTCAGCAGCGCTGGATACTGTTCGATCTTCAATGGTGATAGTCTCTGGAATGGAAATACGCTTTCCAACCAGAGAGTTCAGCTTCCTAAAAGCATCAGGGCCTGGTTTGATGTTCTGGAGCCGTTTGGTCAGTTCATCTTCCTGAAACCTCCGCACAGCTTGACGACACATGTTAACTGTACAACGCAGTTGCGAAAGTACAGACAGGATTCTCTGAAGGCGTTTCCTAAGCCGTTGCTTGTGAGCATATATGGCCTGTATATGCTCAGGCAAGTGTTGGAAGCGATCCCTGCTAGTTTGAATTGTTTTCTGCCGATTAATGGCTGAATTCACTGTAATCTCAAAATTTCTGATAGCATCATCAATTTCTGTATTCTCCAGATTTCTGCAAGCCGCTGGAATAGGAAGTTCAGCTTCAACTTCTGATCTAAACCGGTTCCAGTTTATTTTCTTAAAGTTGATGTGAAGTTCAGGTGTTGGGGTGACTCAATTCGATGGTTCAGTCTCACTCGAAGCTCTATGGCCATATGATCCGAGTCGCTATCATGCGCCAAGCAGGAATAATTTCTTAATTCTGGGAGAATATTTAAGAAATTTGTGGTTGCCAGAAAGAAATCCAGAGTTGACGGTGTCCGAATTTCTAATACTTTATTTAATTTCAGTTGTACAACTGCATCACCGGTTGTAACCGAACCAAGCAACGAATTCTGTGTTCCGTTATTTGGAAACAATGTGTTGTATATATTGGCACCGTTTGTCCCGATTAACCAAATAAAATTCGCATTTTTTATTGGTTTTTCTTTATCCGATTTACCACTGGCGATCATATACACCATGAAATTCCTTTTATATTCGGCCAGTCATTTGCTAGGTTAGAACAATCCAGCTCCGTTATTGCACGCTCATTTGATGCCATTTTAGAAAACCCGGGAAATAATATTACTAATCGACGATCCGATGATGAAACTTTTAGTTTTTTATTTAACTTATATGTTTATTTTAATCTGTTCACATCTGACACCATGTAATAAGCTCAGCTTATTATAAATAAAAGAAATAACACAATATCGTTACAAAGCAATTGTTTTTATTCTCGTCTTCTCCGTATCAAGTATATTAATCCACCGAACTATCTACCAAAAAGAGGTATAATATCCAATGACATATTTAAAGGTATAAAAGTAAGGACTAATTTACATCCGCATATAGAGACTCGTTCACACTCATTACAAATATACGCACAACCGAACGCAAAACAGTGCACCATACTGCATACACAAAATGCAGCCGACGTCGACAAGCATGCAATCAAGTAAACCATACTTGATATGCACCATGCAGTCGACGGCTATGAGCATTCATACGAATGGCCACACAGCGTACACTGACAAGGTTCATATACGCGAGTTAGTGAACAGCATTTGAGCATCAGCAATGGTACGGTGGGTGAGACTCGGACTGCGAACCACAACGTAGCGAGATCGTATCACGCGAACCACCACGCTTTTGCTAATTGCTTAGTTACTGGCGTTCGCCATGCAACACCATAGAATGTCTCGTATACGCCAAGTCGCTTCATGCAGGTGAATATACTAGGTCGTATACACGAATTTCAACATATATGCACGTGGCAATACAGCAGTCAATATATACTGGCACGCATATATGAAGCCAAGTATATGGTAGGATTTCGCCTGTAAATTGCAAGCACTGGTGCACGTGTCGCCATACAAATTCTCATGTTCGAATTCAAGTACATACTGGAATTTCAATTTTGATTGTAAATAATCATATAATTCCTACCGAGTTCTTGTAATAAAGTGGTGACATGTGGACCAGAAACACTAGGAAGTCAGCCGAGAAAATACTGTGACCGGAGTAGCATCTCGAGGTTCTGCACGAACCACTTGCTAGGGGAATTCCTGGTAAATTGTAAGGCACTGATTGATTTATATTCACTCTGCCTTGCTACTTTGCCATACCATTCCATCCAAGCATCATTTCGTCGTATGCGACTGCAGGAGCACTGATTGTTTTATATTCACTCTGCTCATTCAGTACATTCGCGCCGTTAAGCAGGCACTGATTGATTTATATTCACTCTGCCTTGTAAAGCGGTGCTGCACTATTCGTACCGAAGTCCGAATATTCCCGGCATAAGTGACTGAGTGGGTTTTAATTGATTTATATTCACTCTACTCATTTCAGTTCACTTCAGTTCGCACACTCGCCGAGGCACCGATTGATTTATATTCACTCTGCCTCGACAATAGTGGTGCATCGTCTGTACCGATGTACAAACGCCCCGAGTGAGTTCCGACTGTGCTCCCTTCAATACATACGCGCACTTGGCCAGGCACTGATTGGTTTATATTGACTCTGCCGTGGTAGTGGTGCCGCGCCGTCCATACCGAAGTACAAACACATTTAAGTGAGTACCATACTCATTCAATATACAATAGTATTAGCGGACACGCTGTCCGATTAAGCACCGCGTTAACCCCCCCCCCTCTCCTTTTTTCCCCGTACGTAGCGTTATTATAAGTAATATCATTGTAAGAAATAGCTTAAGTTTAACCGACGTTGTAAACACATGAAGTCTTCGCTGAAAATAAAATAATATATATGGAAAACGAAACCAACATCCTCACTCTTTTAATTTGTAACACCCCGCAACACGAACCCTGGGTGAGCGTCGCCCGAGCAAACGCGTAACAAATTTGGCGCCCGAGTAGGGACGATTTTAAAAGTCGCACCACCGACTAGAAAAATTACAAACTACCTGATAGTATTGGCACACAAACTAGTGGTCCTACCCATCAACGATTGAGGTGAATACGTCACCCGAACCAGATCAACTACCACCAAACGGGGAGTGGAATTTTTTTTACACACCAACTATAATGGACAACGAAGAAGCAGGCCTGAGCTCATCGAGCATATATCTGCTGCGCAAAGACGAGTTGGTGGCAGAACTCGACCGACGTGGGTTGGATAGCGTGGGAACCGTGGAGGAATTACGAAAACGGCTGTCGAGCGATATTAAGCGACATAAATCTTACGAAGATTGACATACATTGGGGACACCCGCCAACAAAAGCAAACAGCTAGTACCGCTGCCGCCGCTAGTCTCGCCTCAGCTAGTTCTGCCTCTGCTGGTACCACCAGCAACAAACAATACTTCGAACGCCGTGAGCCCAGCAACCGAAGCACAGCGACCGTTCGAAGCATGCGGCCACCGACCAGCTGTTATTTTTCTAGAGCGAGTAGAGGAATTGGCAGAATGCTACCTGATACCGCTTGACCGCATTGTTCGCACCTTACCCGAACTACTGAAAGGTAGTGCTCTGGTCTGGTACTGGAACAACAAAGAATCCATCCGCAACTGGGCAGAGTTCAGCCAAGAACTGCGCCTATTCTTTTTACCGCGGCGGTACGCCACGCAGCTACTAGATCATATACGGAATCGCACGCAATTAGCGAAGAAAGAAGCAAGGATTACGTTACCGCTATCCAGGCTAAGATGAGGTAGCAAGTGTCATTAACGGCGGAAGACAAACTCTATCAGATATACGAGAATCTCCGCCCAGAGTACCGGCACTATATTAAGCGGCGAGAGTTCACCACTCTATCGGAACTTACTGCTCTCGCCGAGGACTTTGAGCAACTGAAAAGCGAGTTGCCCGCCACAAGGCCAATCATACCGCCAACACAACCAACTGTACCACCACTTCGCCAGACCGCTCCGTACCAGCGACAGTCAACGCAGCCAACAGTACCGCCATTCCGCCAGGCCGCTATGTACCAGCAACCGTCCGCTCCAGGCAGCGAAGTCATAACTGCTCAAGCCGAACCTAATATACCGATACTCTTTAGTCTGGCAACCGAAAGAGAGCAGCTGCACAGATTTCTAGCCGAAGAATTACCGAAATTTAAAAACTTTAAAGGCCTAACCACCGTCACCGAACATGAGATTGGCTTAAAGCACCACCGGCCATTTAAACAAAGGTATATGCCCAGAAATCCAGCGATGCAAGCGGTCATCAACAGCGAAATCGACCAGCTAATCACAGAGGGGAAAATAGAACCTTCGAATAGCCCTTATTGATCGCCGATAGTGTTGGTGTAAAAGTAACAAGGCACGTGGAGGTTGTGCGTCGACTACCGCCAGTTGAACGAAGTATCAATAAAGCACGCCTACCCCCTGCCGCAAATCCAGCACATATTGGACATATTGAAAGGAGCCAAGTACATATCTACCATCGACTTGAAACAAGGGTACTGGCAGATCCCACTAAAGTTCAGCAGTCGGCCATATACCGCCTTCACTGTGCCAGAACGAGGTTTGTTCCAATGGAAAGTTATGCCATTCGGGCAGAGCTAGAACCTTTCGCATTCGCATACTTGGATGATATTATCGTAATCGGCAGCACCTTATCAGAGCACATGACTGCACTCACAGAAGTGTTTCGTCGGCTGAAGCTACCTCAGTTAAAAATCAATCCAGAAAATTTTGAGTTTGGCCGTTCCGAAATACGATATTTTGGGACACATGGTCATCCAGAGTTGCATACATACCGAACCGAATAAAATCGAAGCGATAGCTCCACAAAACGTTTGTCCCAAACTTCTCGACAAGAGCCTCGCCCCTCACGAAGTTGTTAAAGAAAAAGAAAAAGTGGGTGTGGGAAATCACGCAAGAGGAAGCGTTCCAAACGCTGAAAGGAAAACTAACAGAAGCTCCGATACTCGCTTGTCGAGATTTCTCGAAGCCATTCTTGCTTCAGACCGATGCCAGCATCGAGCGACTTGGCGCCGTACTGTCCCAATCGATCGAAAATCAAGAGCGAGTGATTGCTTATGCCAGTCGAACTCTCACCGGTGCAGGGCAGAATTACTCCGTTACCGAGAGTGTCGGATGGGGTATACACAAGATGCGACCCTATTTAGAGGGATACCATTTCATAGTCCGCAACGACCACCGCTCGCTCCAATGGTTGTACAACCTGGAGAATCCATCCGGCCGCCTAGCAAGTGGGAAATAGAACTCCAACAGTTCGTTTTTTACATCTGATACCGCAAAGGCTCACTCAATACCGTCGCCGGCGTCCTGTCAAGAAACCCCACTCTAAATCTACCGGCCCGACTACTACTGCCAATCACTGCCACATGTCCTTGGTACGAGTCCAAGTTTGCGCTGGTAAAAGGAAAACCTGAAGATAGTCCGGAATACCAGATCACCGACAGCGCCCTGTACCGACACATCTACAATCCGACGTGCTACACCGAAGCCGCATCATCCGCCTGGAAAATTGTGTACTGAAACCATTGCGACAGCAAATATTACACGAAAACCATACGGATGTGACCGCTGGTCATGTAGGGAACGCAAAGACCATAGCCCGAGTCGCTCAGTCCTACTACTGGCCAGGATTATTTCGAGATGTTGCCCGCTTTGTCCGTAGCTGTCCGACATGTATACAGCATAAAGTTCCCGCCATTAAGCCAGCAGGGCAGATGCACATGACCGTCACGAATCATCCATGGGAAGAGGTCTGTTCGGATTTTATTGGTCCATTGCCACGATAAAATAAAGGAAATACAGTAATCCTAAGCCCGCGTTGATCAAAGGGTTCCGAGAAAGAGTCTTGAGTCGCTATGGCTGCCCCAAGAAACTGATCACCGACAACGGAACGCAGTATCGTAGTGGACCATTTCAGAAGCTGTAAAGTGAGACAGATCGAGTAGAGATTCACCCCACAGTATACACCGCAGGCAAGCCCGACAGAATGAAAGAATCGAGTGATAAAAACTATGGACGCCCAGTACGTAGAGCAAGACCACCGGAGCTAATGCTAGCCATCAACACCAGCCGCCATGAAACAACCGGATACTCCGCAGTACCTCAACTATGGACGAGAGCTTCGCCTACCCACCACTCCCGATGTCAGTCTAAATACCGAACTTAAAACTTCCGAACGACATAATGCACTAACCGACGACATCGCATTGGTCCGTCTGATATTAGCCAAGGCATACGGCAAGCAAAAATACCATTACCTCCGACGCCGACCTTGGGCACCAGAAGTAGAGGAATTTGTGTACTACCGCCACCGGCCTCTCTCGTCCGCCACCAACAAATTTTCAGCCATATTGGCCCCGAGGTACATTGGTCCCTACCGCATCAAGAAGAAAGTGTCCCCAGTAGTATACAATCTGGAAGGAGAACACCGAAAAACCATTACCACGCATGTTAAAGACTGCAAGCAACTACCATACACCACCACCAGTCACCGTCGACATGTCACACAGGACAGCCGAGTTTATCGACACGCCAGCCGCACCCGGCTCACACCGACGCACCCGACCACAACCCGTCACCGCTCCACCACGGAAAACTCCACAGCAATAAACTCGGTCCGAAGCCTGGAAGAAGAAGCCACCACCGACCTCCCGACCGCTCACCAGCCGAGAGCTGATGATTTTGCGGAAAGTGGCTCCACAGCTCGTTGACATATCATCCACATCAGAGCGAAAGCCCACTATGGCACCTAGGGCGATCTTACCAGTGCCTAGGGCCGTACCGCATGTCACTCTCGACAATCAGTCGGTCACCGCAAAGAGCCCACCCAGCTCGTCAACCGCCATTGCCGAAGTGTGGGAGGAGCCACCTACAACCAGCAGAAGACCCGCCACCGCCGCCGCTCTAGTCGTCGCCGCTACAGCCACCGCTACCATCGAGCGAACACGTTAGCCAAAGCAGGCCGAACTACAACAACCCAGAGCCCTCAACCACCCGCCGGCACAAACCCGGCGACCATTACCCGGTTTCACGGTAGTCGACCGAAATCATGCATGCGACGTGAATAGGTTTAAGGGGTACCTAATACCCTCGGCCGCAGACCACCAACCGGAAGAGAACATTCCGAGTATCAGGCCCCCACCGCCCTCCTGACCACTCACCAGCTCGGAAACTGTTACGACTATAACATACCGACTATCGCCTATAATTCTAAACATTTTCTCAACTCAGCACATTTTATTTTCCCAGCAAAATATAGATAACGTACACCTTGCATTTTCGCTGTGTGACATATTCCCACAGTTTTCTGTTGCCCTCAGCACATTCTCTGGGAAAACATTTTCTCAGCCAATATGCAAAATGCATGGTGTCTTATTGCTGTCTGGGTACGTGTTATTTTTGCTTTTATTTATCAATTTGAAAATTGTACAATTAGCATTAAATTAGTATATAAGAGCACAATTCAACTAAAATAAATCAGTTCCCTTTTAGAAACCATGTAAGGAGTCAATTTGGCAACAAATTCACCCCACACATTTCTATATAAATATATATATCTACACATTATTATTTCTATCAATATTCAAAAACTGAAAACACCGACGGCATCTCTGCTCAGGTCGACTGCATTTCTCCAATGCATGATTGCAATCAGTAGGCCACACCTCCATTTTTGGGACACTGATCGCAATCGACAGAACACACATTATGAGTACGGAGTAGCCGCGCCTCCACTGCAACTACCATAAGGGAGCCATGGGAGAAAGAAAGAAACAGCGCATACTTCTTGCAAAATTCTGTGTGCAGTCAGGAGCACAGAAGCGTAGGCAGACAACAAACAATAAACGCATGCACAATACCAACACAGTACTAAACGATGAGGTCAACGATCGAGAAGCGTTGACCAAAGACAATATGTATGTACAACGATACCATAATGCTATGCATCAACACAATAATCATCCTAGACCAACGGAACCCCCTACAACAACAAATTGCAAAAGGGATTTCGCCAACACTTTTTGTAAGCAACGGTGACGATGACAATGAACAAATTGAGAAGAGAAAACACAATAACAAAAACATACAGGGAATTTCGTCAACATTCTTTTTGTGGACAAGTCGAAAGGAAAAAAGGCAACAACAAAACACACACGGAATTCCATCAACACTCTGCAGCGTACATATACAAGCGACAATGATGAGAACAACAACAATAAAGAACGCATACGCACTGCAGTTCCGAGGAAATTAACTCTGCTAGAGAAAAATCAACTGGCATAGCAACAACGGTAATTCACCGTAAGAAAATCATGGAAACGAAACAGCCCGGTTTGAAGTTTTAAACCGTTTCACGGGCTATAAAAGGGGACACAAGCCCAGCATACAGCCTCCTCTTACTCTTAGTCTCTTCGTCATCTGACCGACTCTTGATACCGAACAGAGCGTAGCATCCTCTTTCACTGATCAAAATACTTGGACATCTGACCGACTCCTGATAGTGAATCAAGCGTAGCATCCTTCTTTCACTGATCAAACTACATAGACACAAAGACTCTTTGGCAACGAATCGAGCGTAGCATCCTCTTTTCGCTGGTCAACTCACGAAAACGCAACAACTCTTTGGCAACGAATTGAGCGTAGCATCCTCTTTTCGCTGGTCAACTCACGAAAACGCAGCAACTCTTTGGCAACGAATCGAGCGTAGCATCCTCTTTTCGCTGGTCAACTCACGAAAACGCAACAACTCTTTGGCAACGAATTGAGCGTAGCATCCTCTTTTCGCTGGTCAACTCACGAGAACGCAGCAACTCTTTGGCAACGAATTGAGCGTAACATCCTCTTTTCGCTGGTCAACACTTGGACGAAACGCAGACGATTTACTTCGATCCCGCTGGACCAAGGCATCAAAACCACAGGACACACAGGACACATCTAAGACCTAAGTCAAATTAATTATTTTCCAAGATCAATTTTCATCTGTTTTTAAAACGAAAGGAAAATAAAACATCGAATTCAGAGTTCCTAACAAAATAAATCTTTTATTGTAACGACCCTTTATATCAACGAACCCTGGTCACACTGAGGATACCCCGGCTGGGAAAACCTCGTTACAATTGGCGCCCGAGCAGGGACTTGAAAAAAACAAATAACTAACGAAGAAAATAAAATTAGCCAAGATGGTAAAGACTAGTTGGGTCTATAATCTTACGAAGGACAACCTACAAAGTTACATGGCAGAATTTAGGCTAGACGTTAACGGCGGAGTAGATGAGTTGAGGAAGCGTTTCACGACGTTCATCACGGGACTAGGTGTGACCTCAGACGACGAACTTCGCCTGGCGGAACTGGAGGCAAGACACCACCGCAACCCTTCACCAACGCCCACACCACTATTAAATCTATATGACACGAGAGAAGGCGAGAAAGTCAAAACACCGGGGTTAACAATCCCACCATCAACGCACACTTCAGCGGTCACGGACCGAGCATCGAACCGAGGAACAACGGTACCACCTGGTATATCATACGCGATGGTGATCGACCAAGTCAGAAAATGGTCAGTTCGTTACGACGGAGGCAAAGACCCATTGTCATTTGTCGAAAGACTTGAGGAGCTGGCCGACGCATACTCTTTAGACATGGATCTTCTCCCGAGAATTATGCCCGAATTGCTTCGCGACCGTGGATTGATGTGGTTCCGGAGTAACAACCAGAGATGGCAGAGCTGGAGAGCGTTTAAGGGAGACTTCCTCAAATTCTTTTTGCCCACAAGGTATTGGGAACATTTGGACGACGAAATCCGCCAACGACGCCAGACAGGGAATGAAAGTTTTAAAGATTTCGTCATAGCAATGCAAAACTTGATGAGGCACGCCGACTACACAGCGGTACAGCAGGTAGAAAGGATATTCAGAAATTGTCGCCAGGAATATCAATACTACATTAAGCGAAAAGATTTCAATTCACTGAACGACCTCATCGAACTAGCAGAAGATTTTGAGAGTATAGCTGGAATGGCAGGACCAAACAGACCCACCCACCGACCGAAACCGATGGAGAGAAACGGTATGATAGCACGCGACGGCGAGAGACGCATAAACGTGAGGACAGCCTGCATGCGATGCGGCCAGGACGGGCACAGAAGACGAGATTGTCAGAATCAACAAATTCTCTTCTGCTGGGAATGCGGCCGCCGAAACATAAGGACGACAGAATGTTGTCGGAGACAAGCGGGAAACGACCGCGGGGACCGCCGGAACAGAGGTGTGGCGGGACCCCAGACGATGACACCTCAAACCCAGTAGACTGTCTACACTTCGACGCAACTCGAGTCTACGCCACCATCACCCTAGGGGACGAAATTGTCACCGCTACGATCGACACGGGTGCGACAAAGAGTTTCATTAGCGAGCAGTATGCGGAAGACAGAAGGAGCGCGTCGAATAGCGTACCCGTCAACATGACGGTCAGGATGGCTGAGGGCACACCCCGAGTTATCCGAAAAGCCCTAACCTTTGACGTACGAATTGTCTGAAACTCTGCGCGGTATAAGAGTCCAACCGGAACTACAAACGGACCACGAGAGACTCGCAGTTTTTCTCCAAGAGGAATTCCAAAAGTTTGACAAGTTACCAGCGGTGTCTAACATCACAGAACATAAGATCCTGATGCATGATGAGCGACCAATCAAGCAGCGATATTTCCCCCGAAACCCGGCAATGCAGGAAATCATCAACTCGGAGATCAACGAACTGCTAGCAAAAGGCTGTATCGAACCCTCGCGCAGCCCTCACAGCGCACCTATCGTGCTCGTCAAGAAGAAGACGGGAAAATGGAGGCTTTGCGTAGACTATCGTGAACTCAATGCACGGTCAACACCCGACGCATACCCATTGCCCCGAATCCAGCACATTCTGGAACGACTACGAGGCGCTCAATTTATAAGCAGCCTGGACTTACGGAACGGGTACTGGCAAATACCCATGGAAGCAAACAGCAAGAAATATACTGCCTTCACAGTACCAGGGCGTGGCCTATTTCAGTGGCGAGTGATGCCCTTCGGGTTGCATTCCGCACCGGCCACTTTTCAGCGGGCACTCGACCGGGTTATCGGGCCAGAGATGGAGCCACACGCATTTGCATACCTCGATGACATCATCATCATCGGGAGGACTTTCGAGGAACATTTGTCAAATCTACGCAAGGTGTTCAGACGACTACAAGCGGCGAACCTAAAGATCAACCCAGAAAAATGCGAGTTCTGCAAGAATGAAGTACCTGGGACACGTAGTCAAAAGAGAAGGAATTCATACCGATCCAGAAAAGGTCGCAGCTATCAGGGAACTGCAACCACCACGCAACGTACGAGAGGTACGACGATACTTGGGGATTGCGTCTTGGTATCGTCGTTTCGTCCCTGACTTCTCGGAGACAACACGACCACTGACCGCCCTACTGAAGAAAGGAAAACACTGGAAGTGGACAGAGGAACAACAAACAGCGTTCGAGAATCTAAAAACCAAACTAACTGAAGCCCCAATCCTCGCATGTCCTGACTTCTCGCAGAAGTTTTCACTCCAGACAGACGCCAGCGACTATGGGCTAGGAGCAGTGCTGACGCAGGAGCTAGACGGCAACGAACGCGTAATAGCATACGCCAGCCGACATCTCAACCAAGCCGAGAAGAACTATTCCCCCACCGAGAAGGAGTGCCTAGCGATAGTCTGGGGAATCAGGAAAATGCGGCCATACCTAGAAGGGTACCGCTTCACGGTAATCACTGACCATCTTTCTCTCAAATGGTTAAATTCCATTACGAGCCCCTCCGGACGAATCGCCCGTTGGGCACTCGAACTTCAACAGTACACGTTCGACGTTCAGTACAGACGTGGGAAACTGAACGTCGTAGCGGATGCATTATCACGCCAACCACACGACTTACTGATGGCAAGTTCCGATGACAACACACTAAGTCCCAAGTGTAAATGGCTGGAGAGAAAGGTAAACCAGATCAAAGAAGACCCCAAGAAGTATCCCGACTACGTGATAGAATCAGGGCAGTTATATCGCCACATAGAACAGCGAGCTGGAGACGAAGACACAATGCCTTCGAAACTGTGTGTCCCGATCGCACTCCGTGACCAAGTTCTCAGGGAGAATCACGATAACCCATCGGCAGGACATCTAGGCATCCGGAAGACAACTGCGCGGATATGTGCCCGTTATTACTGGCCAGGGATGTTCCGCGATATCCACAAGCATGTCAAACGTTGCGAGAATTGTCAACGCTACAAGCCGAATCAGCAGCAGGCAGCAGGGAAAATGCTCACGCAGGTGGCAGAAGAACCATGGGCCATGCTATGTGCCGACTTCGTAGGGCCACTACCACGATCGAAACATGGGAACACCATGTTATTGGTATTCTTCGACCGTTTTTCTAAATGGGTCGAACTAGTGCCGATGAGACGGGCAACCACCGACGGACTACAAAAAGCGTTTCGCGAACGCATACTGGCACGATATGGGGTACCCAAAGTCCTCATCACCGACAACGGCGCCCAGTTCACAAGTAGGGCATTTCGACGGTTTCTCCAGAGCATGGGAGTACGACATCAGTACACCGCCCCATACACCCCGCAAGAAAACCCGACCGAAAGGGCAAACCGCACCGTCAAAACGATAATCGCACAACTGTCCGGTACCCAACAGCGCACGTGGGACGAGAAACTACCGGAAATCATGTTGGCAATCAATTCAAGCCAACAAGACTCGACGGGTTACAGCCCAATCTTCCTGACGCAAGGTCGAGAACCACGCCTCCCACACACGCTTTTCGACGAAGTCACCACTGGAACCGGCACACTGCCCAAAACACCAGATGACAGAGCGAAACAATTGTCGGAAGTGTTCGTAATAGTTCGACGCAATATGGAACGAGCAGCAGGAGAACAGGCGCGACACTATAATCTTCGACGACGCCACTGGAAACCGGAGGTCGGGCAACTTGTCCTGGTCAAACAGCATCATCTGTCCAACGCACTTGAAGGATTTGCCAGCAAGCTCGCGCCAAAGTACGACGGACCATATCAAGTAGTAGATTTCGTCTCGCCGGTCATTGCTAAACTAAGGCTATGCAGTCAGACCAAGGAACGTACCGCCCACGTGGGAGAACTGAAACAGTTCCACCAAAACCCCCAAATCGACACAAGCAAAGGTGCCTACCATAGGGAACAGCATCCGCACAGGAATCCACCGACAACAGTCCAGAAACATGCTCAAATCCATAGAAAAACACAGACCAGGCAACATTTTGTTAACGGACCTCGTAACCAAGACCGGAAGATTCCGCTTCGTCCGACGTGACCGGGAAGTGTAAGGAGTCAATTTGGCAACAAATTCACCCCACACATTTCTATATAAATATATATATCTACACATTATTATTTCTATCAATATTCAAAAACTGAAAACACAGACGGCATCTCTGCTCAGGTCGACTGCATTTCTCCAATGCATGATTGCGATCAGTAGGCCACACCTCCATTTTTGGGACACTGATCGCAATCGACAGAACACACATTATGAGTACGGAGTAGCCGCGCCTCCACTGCAACTACCATAAGGGAGCCATGGGAGAAAGAAAGAAACAGCGCATACTTCTTGCAAAATTCTGTGTGCAGTCAGGAGCACAGAAGCGTAGGCAGACAACAAACAATAAACGCATGCACAATACCAACACAGTACTAAACGATGAGGTCAACGATCGAGAAGCGTTGACCAAAGACAATATGTATGTACAACGATACCATAATGCTATGCATCAACACAATAATCATCCTAGACCAACGGAACCCCCTACAACAACAAATTGCTAAAGGAATTTCGCCAACACTTTTTGTAAGCAACGGTGACGATGACAATGAACAAATTGAGAAGAGAAAACACAATAACAAAAACATACAGGGAATTTCGTCAACATTCTTTTTGTGGACAAGTCAAAAGGAAAAAAGGCAACAACAAAACACACACGGAAATCCATCAACACTCTGCAGCGTACATATACAAGCGACAATGATGAGAACAACAACAATAAAGAACGCATACGCACTGCAGTTCCGAGGAAATTAACTCTGCTAGAGAAAAATCAACTGGCATAGCAACAACGGTAATTCACCGTAAGAAAATCATGGAAACGAAACAGCCCGGTTTGAAGTTTTAAACCGTTTCATGGGCTATAAAAGGGGACACAAGCCCAGCATACAGCCTCCTCTTACTCTTAGTCTCTTCGTCATCTGACCGACTCTTGATACCGAACAGAGCGTAGCATCCTCTTTCACTGATCAAAATACTTGGACATCTGACCGACTCCTGATAGTGAATCAAGCGTAGCATCCTTCTTTCACTGATCAAACTACATAGACACAAAGACTCTTTGGCAACGAATCGAGCGTAGCATCCTCTTTTCGCTGGTCAACTCACGAAAACGCAACAACTCTTTGGCAACGAATTGAGCGTAGCATCCTCTTTTCGCTGGTCAACTCACGAAAACGCAGCAACTCTTTGGCAACGAATCGAGCGTAGCATCCTCTTTTCGCTGGTCAACTCACGAAAACGCAACAACTCTTTGGCAACGAATTGAGCGTAGCATCCTCTTTTCGCTGGTCAACTCACGAGAACGCAGCAACTCTTTGGCAACGAATTGAGCGTAACATCCTCTTTTCGCTGGTCAACACTTGGACGAAACGCAGACGATTTACTTCGATATCGCTGGACCAAGGCATCAAAACCACAGGACACACAGGACACATCTAAGACCTAAGTCAAATTAATTATTTTCCAAGATCAATTTTCATCTGTTTTTAAAACGAAAGGAAAATAAAACATCGAATTCAGAGTTCCTAACAAAATAAATCTTTTATTGTAACGACCCTTTAAATCAACGAACCCTGGTCACACTGAGGATACCCCGGCTGGGAAAACCTCGTTACAACCAAACCGTGTTTTATTTATTGGCTTCCCCCCACCAGTGGTAAGGGGTCATTAAATAAATATCATCAAACCATCCAACCAACCATGTTGCAGTTAATACAACATTTCACAATATCAAGTGAAAAATACGCTAATGCTTGGGAAACATTAAAAAAGCGATTCGACAACGAGAGTAAGATCGTATCAATGCACTTAGACAGGAAGTTTAAAACTGGATACCATGGCGATCAATCTTCTGCAAGTCATATAAAAACTATCTTAGATTCAACTAAAGAAGGCCTTGCGGCTCTGAAAAACATGGGATTCGAGACATCATCCTGGGGGCCAATAATAGTTCATCTCATCGTAAAAGGATTGGACCCGGAAAGCAGAAATATTTTTGAGCAAGGGATTAAAAGTCCAAACAAGGTTCCCTCACAAGAAGAACTCTTTGAGTTCCTTGCCAGAAGATATCAAGCATTAGAAGTCTTAGCTCCATCTCGTCAAAAACTGCGCAAAGAAGAAAACAAAGGTCCTGTTCGTAGTTACCACCTAGCAACAAGGTTCAGCTGCATTATTTGTAAGGGTGATCACAACATTTACTCTTGCAACAAGTTTATGGGCTGGACACCAAAAGAAAGATACGAACAGGTTAAACAGGCCTAGGTTTGCGTCAATTGTTTACGGCATGATAAGAAGGTTGCTTGCTCTAGTCTACGAGCATGTAAGCTGTGCAATAAAAAGCACCACACACTGCTACATCAAGAAAACCATAATGTGGAAAAAAGACATATCAATGAGCCTACTTCTACCTCAACTCAAGCATCCATGGTGCAGTCACACCATGCTCATCAAAACCAGGGTGTTCTTCTCGCCACAGCCATTATAAACGCAACAAACATTTACGGACATAGCAGGGAACTGAGGGCGCTGATAGATCCAGGTTCACAAGCGACACTAATAACTGAAGCGGCAGTTCAATCATTACGTCTCCCGAAACAGAAGGTACACACAGAAATCAGTGGATTAGGAGCAACTGATGCCGGAACAGCCCGAAGTAAGGTTGAGGTCGCAATCCAACCGAGATTCACATCAAACTTCAAAATTTCTGTTTCAGCGCTTGTGTTACCGACCCTTACTAAGCTCATGCCTGATAGAAACATAGTCAAGTGCATGCCAAATCAACTAAAGGGCCTCGTACTTGCTGATCCAACATACGCTATCCCTGGACCTATTGACATGATAATAGGAGCTGATGTGTATGGATACATCATACAGAATGGAATTAAAAGAGGTATCAAAGGATCCCCCATCGCTCAAAAATCACAACTAGGATGGATCATCACAGGTCGGACATCGGTGAGGGATCAAAACATAAAAATCGTAGTATTGGTCGCTCAAACAACACTAGAGAACCAACTTAAACGATTTTGGGAACTCGAACAAATACCCGAGAGGAATCATCTAACACAACTAGAACAGCGTTGCGAAGATAACTACAAAGAAACTTATCATCGAGAAAAAGGTGGCAGATACATAGTTAGCATTCCATTCAATCAAGAGTTGATGCAAAAGCATAACATTGGTGCATCACGGGACCGAGCGGTAGCCAGACTACTTCAGCTAGAAAAACGATTTGTCGGCGACCCAAAGTTAAGAGTTGAATACACAAAATTCATGGACGACTTTATGAACCTTGGGCATATGGTCAAAACTAAGGACTATAACCCTCTAGACAACAATATCTATTACATGCCACATCATGCTGTCTTTAAACCGGACAGTTTTACTACGAAACTACGCGTTGTGTTTGACGCATCATCGAAGACATCTAGTGGAACAAGCCTTAATCAGTTGATGCTCATTGGTCCAAGATTATAAGAAGACCTAACAAAAATTATCATGCGCTGGCGAAGACACCGATACGTATATACAGCGGATATCGAAAAAATGTACCGCCAAATTAAGGTCATCGCTCATCATCAGGACTATCAACGTATCGTGTGGAGGAATTCGACCAACGAACCAATTAAGGACTTCAAGCTAACGACTGTTACATACGGCACAGCATCAGTACCGTATTTAGCTGTAACTACTCTTCATCAATTGGCCTTAGATGAACAACAACGTTATCCAATCGCATCCAAAATTGTGAGAAATGATTTCTACGTGGATGATGTCATGTCTGGAGGAAATACACTAGCTGAATGTAAAGAAGCTCAACATCAATTAATTAATTTACTGAACAGTGGCGGCTTTCATCTAAGAAAATGGGCCACTAATCACAAGGAATGATTTGTGTCAGAAAAGACAATAATCAGTGCTGCATCAACTTGGACAAGGAAGAGGTTGTTAAAACTCTAGGAATCCATTGGAATCCATCAACAGACACATTCATATTCAGAGTAAACCTTATCAAATCAACATGTAAACATGACACCTCAACTAAGCGTGCCACACTTTCTGAAATAGCACGTCTCTTCGATCCATTAGGATGGCTCGCGCCCATCACCATTACTGCGAAGATGTTAATGCAGCGAATTTGGAAGGCTGAGCTTGGTTGGGATGAGCCATTAACTTCTGAGCTACAGCAATGCTGGAATCAATTCAAAAGAGATCTCCCATTAGCCGAATCTATCAAAATTCCCAGGTGGATTGGTGCATATGATTCCCTGAATCTAGAGCTGCATGGATTTTGTGATGCCTCTGATGGAGCCTATGCTGCTGTTATATATTCAAGAATTACTGATCAAAATGGAATGCACAAGACTACTGTACTTACATGCAAGACACGAGTAGCACCCATTAAGAAGAAGCTCACTATACCAAGGATGGAACTTTGTGGAGCACACCTATTGTCGAAATTGCTGACTGAAATGAGGCAAGTTTTTGGTACTCCGACAGATAATGTGTATGCCTGGATGGATTCAACCATCGTCTTAGCCTGGATAAAAAAAGGACCATCACATAAAAAGGTGTTTATCTCTAACAGAGTTGCTCAAATACACGAAAACACAGAGCCAAGCTCATGGGGACATATAAGGTCAGCTGAAAATCCAGCAGAATGTGCATCAAGAGGTGTTACACCTATTCAACTAAAATTTCATCCCCTGTGGTGGAGTGGACCAGCATGGCTTCAAAAAGATTCTGTTCATTGGCCTCAACATCCGGAATCACTCGCAACATCAGAGTGTTCCGTAGTTGATTATGTTGCATCAACAGTTGCCGTAGCATCCACCATCGAAGAAAACGACATTTGCAAACGATTTTCTTCTTACACTAGATTGATTCGATCTATAGCTTATTGCAACCGATTTGCTTTCAATGTGAGGAACTACAAGGAAGCCAGACGAATTGAGCATTTGACCACCACGGAGCTGGAAGAAGCTTAAATATCGGTAATCCGATTAGTTCAGCAACTGGAGTTTCGAGAAGAATTATTGTGTCTACAGAATCGCAACACTCTGCCTAAAAAGAGTAAGCTGCTGGCCTTAGCTCCACGCCTAGATGTACATAATCTCATGGTGGTCGGAGGTAGACTTGAAAACGCAAATATGTCGGAGAAGGAAAAACATCCGTACATACTACCACGCAACAGTAGATTTACTAAATTACTAATCAAACATATTCATGAGAAAACGCTGCATGGAGGAATTCAACTACTCTTAGCCACACTTCGCCAGTCGTTCTGGGTGATTCAAGCTAAATCTGCAGCACGTCAATTTTTCACAATTGCGTGCGATGTCACCGCTTCAATGCAGCCTCTAGAATCCAGATTATGGGAATGCTTCCAACTCCACGAGTCACACCATTCCGTCCATTTACACACACGGGCATTGACTATGCCGGACCAATTCAAATCCTAATTTCCAAAGGCAGAGGGAATCGATCAACGAAGGGCTATATTGCAGTGTTCGTATGCTTAGCAACTAAGGCCATACATCTTGAACTGGTCAGCGATCTCACTTCAGAAGCGTTTATTGCAGCTGTTAGAAGATTCATATCCCGAAGAGAATTTTGCGCTCACTTCTACAGTGACTGCGGAACAACATTCGTAGGAGCAAACAAGGAATTACAGCAGCAGCTTAAATTTGTGATCGCTCAAAGCAACAAGGAAGCCGCAGATAACCTGATTACACATGGAGTCCAGTGGCACTTTATCCCGCCAGCTGCACCACACTTCGGTGGTTTGTGGGAAGCTGGTGTAAAATCTATGAAGTACCATCTAAAACGGGTCATCGGAGATACTATCTTGACATTTGAAGAGCTGTCCACCATATTAACGCAAGTGGAAGCCTGTTTAAATTCTCGTCCATTAGTTGCAATAAGCAATGATCTTGACGACAACCCCATACTTACGCCTGGACACTTTCTCATTGGCTCTGCCTTAAATGCCTTACCTGATCCCAGACTGGACCAAACGAAAGGTTATCGTTCACGCTGGAGATTGATACAAAAAATAACTCAAGATTTTTGGCAAATATGGTCATCAGATTATTTGGCGCAACTTCAACAGAGATCCAAATGAAAACAAGTACATAAAAACATTTCCATTGGTGACATAGTACTAATCAAGGACGATCGGTTACCACCAACTAAGTGGAATTTAGCCAAGATAACAGAGTTACATCCAGGAAAAGATCACCATGTCCGTGCAGTAACAGTCTATTGCAACAAAAGGCATGCAAAACGACCATTATCAAAACTATGCCCGTTACCGATTGAAACTGATAAGGAAGAACCATAAGACAGTAGAACAACGACCGAAGCTAATACGGGAAGGTCAACGCTGGAACACAAGGACGTCAATTCCTTAGTGGCAAGGACATGTTTTAAGCCCCTTTTCTGGTTGTGCATCATAGCTATCGCAATTAGTTCGATAGTTTCTCAACAAATCGCTAACAGTTTTGAAATTATACCATTTGAAACACAACCCGGTATATATTTTGAAGACATCGGTCGAGTAAATATGATCGTCAGTTCCTGGAAGACCATAGTATTCTTTAATCTCACAACGTACTGGTCAGAATACTACATGTACAAAAAGTGTTTAAAACACATGAAGGAGATTTGTGCGACAACACCTTTGACACAAACAAATTCATTGTTATGCAATAACACCTTAGAGCTATTTGAGCGTCAGCTTCAGCAAATAGACCTAAACAATGAAGTACTGCTGCACACAAACAATGAATCACCACCACAGAGATCGAAACGATCACCGTTTGATTTTATTGGAACAATTACAAATGAGCTATTCGGCATTCTGGATCAACGTTTCGCAAGCCAGTACGAAGAAACTATCGAATTGGATTAAAAACAACGAGCAACATCTACTGAACCTGACGAAAAATCAAACCACTATCATAGATTTAACGTTAAATATCTTCAAAACACAATATGTTTCGACCAATCGACAGTTGAAGGTACTTACCAACATGATATCAGCACTAGACAATCAGAAGAACGACGAACATGTGTTCCAAATATTCATATCGACTGCGTTTCCAAGTATTTTGACAATGATACATTATCAAAACACTCAAAACGTCCTGCTTAATGCTGTATTAGCTACACATCGTGGTCAAATACACCCATTAATATTGACAGTTCAACAACTCAAAACGGAATTGGCCCGCATCCATGACCACATTCCAAGGACTATGATGATACCTGGAGATCGGCACCATGAGTCAATCCTTCAACTGTACAAGGCCTTGCAGCCAAGGGCACGTGTTACAGAGAAAAACATCATTATTGAGCTCACCCTGCCGCTTTTGTACAATGAAGAGTTCAAGGTGTACAAGGTCCTTCCAGTACCCACATTGCATAACAAAACTTTTACGTTCATCGAACCGTCATCAGACTACATGATTGTTAATCTCCAAGGCGATCATTATTATCCGATGAACGAAAACGCATTCTCTTCATGCGACCGAAGAGCCCTGGACTTTTACTGGTGCGAGATGCAACATCCACTATACACAGCCGGGTCAACTGTATGTTCCTGTGAAATAAACCTCTTAAGGCATATAAAGGAACTGCCTAGTTCATGCGTTACCCGATCAGTGCCACCACAAAGTTTTTGGGTCCAAATGCACCACACAAACACATGGATATTCAGTATTCCAAATGAAATCAGCATAGATGTCGCATGCAGTTCAACTGTAGTTCCAGCCAAGTTATCAGGAAGTGGTATTTTGAAACTAAATCCAAACTGTAGAATCCATCAGACAACAATGATATTGTTTGGCAAGCAGACCATCACAACACGACTTCAATCTTCGTACTTGCCTATCCAGAATATCTCTGATCAATTAGTGTGATTCAGCTATAAGCCAGAAAATTTCCCAGTATTAACGTCGGACATTACACAGCAAAATCTCAAAATACAACAAGACATCGCCTTACAAAGAAGTCAAGAAACTTTACTGCACGAAGTACGAACATAAAAAATGCACCAATTATCCCTAAGCGGAATTGTCACACTCCTGACAATTGTGTTCATTATCGTCATAATCATAAGAAGGCTGCCACGGAAAAAACCAGAGGTAACCCTTCAATTAACCCATCAGCCTGAACCAGCACCTAGAAGAATGGAAAGAAGAGCCTCTTCAGCAAGCCAGTTTCAGCCAACAACAATGTTCTTGGACGAACAGTTTGCAGTTTAAGAGATCAGGCGGCGGCCCCAGCATGTTACGACCATAAATACCGACTATCGCCTATAATTCTAAACATTTTCTCAACTCAGCACATTTTATTTTCCCAGCAAAATATAGATAACGTACACCTTGCATATTGCTGTTTTCGCTGTGTGACATTTTCCCACAGTTTTCTGTTGCCCTCAGCACATTCTCTGGGAAAACATTTTCTCAGCCAATATGCAAAATGCATGGTGTCTTATTGCTGTCTGGGTACGTGTTATTTTTGCTTTTATTTATCAATTTGAAAATTGTACAATTAGCATTAAATTAGTATATAAGAGCACAATTCAATTAAAATAAATCAGTTCCTTTTTAGAAACCAACCCGCGTTTTATTTATTGGCCACCAGTGGTAAGGGGTCATTAAATAAATATCATATATACCGAAACCAACATCCTCACTCTTTTAATTTGCAACACCCCGCAACACGAACCCTGGGTGACCGGCGACCGTCACCCGAGCAAACACGTTACAGATCTTTCATCTGGACCGTGTGCATCTGACGGTTATGCATCTATCATCATTGTCAGACTCTTTACACCATTCACAGGCTGTCCCGTTGTGTTTCCATTGCTTAATTCTTTACAATACCGAATAAAATGACTAGGTTTTTGACATCTAAAATACGTTGACGAAGGACAGAGTCTGCTATTTTTGTCGGTTCGAAAGCGACCAGTTGTTGATTTTAGGAAATTGCTCTTCAATTAGGGCTTTTATTTATGCGATGTCCTTCATTTCATTTCATTTCCGAAGATAAACTGGCTTTAGCTGCTTCGTAATCCAATACCGATGCCAATGCTTCATTCATCGTTTTTCCTCTGGCTATTGGCCTTGAATGAAGCTTTAATCCCTCGTCTCCAACAGCATAAATAAAAGCATCCACTGCTAGTTCGCCTACTATATCAGCTGAGGCACTGCAAACGGCTCGTATATGATTATTAAATTGTTCGTCAGCAGCCCATTCGTTATAACACACCGTAACTTTAAACTGAACTTTGATATTTTCAAAATCAGTATCACCATCAAACGTAGGAGGTTTCAAAATGCCTTTCTGGATTCTATACTATACTGCAAGGACAACAACCGGCTTTATATTATTAGTTGTGACGCAAATGCCCATCACGTTGTCTGGGGCAGTAGTGACATCAACAGAAGGGTTGAGTGTCTTTTAGAATATCTCATTAGTAGTAATGTAGAAGTTTTAAATAAAGGCTCGAAACCCACATTCATAAATGTGATTCACGACGAGGTACTTGACCAGCTTGCCCGTTCATTTATATCCAGTATCGTCGAAAATTGGCATGTGTCCGATGAAGCTTCTTTATCTGACCATCAACACATCGAGTTGTCTCTCAATCGCCGCGGTGCACGGACTAGCTGCACATCAGCACGCGCGTTGTTGATAACTTAAAACCGAGAAAAGCAAAAAAATATAGTGTTGTGTTGGCGCAAACAAAATTAAAAACATAAGTGCTATCGTTTAAAATAACAGCTCGCGCGGTCGCTCAGTCACCAAGTGCAAAGTGCAGTGTGTGTTTCCGTGGATCCCATCCCAAACAGTGCAGCTAAAGAACTTGGTGAAATCTAACTGTCGCATGTTTTGCATGCGGCAGTTTGTTAATGATCTAACTCTTTAGCTATTAGAATAACGGATTGTGAGTGTTTGTTTCTTTTGGTGATTTAACTCATTTTGTGGTGAAGGCATAACACTGGCGACAATTTGTGTTAAAAATCCATTTTGAGACATACTCTTCTCAATTCAGTTTAAAGAAGTGGTAAGTTGTGTTTTGTGTGTTTGTTCTGTTGTAGTTATGTGTATTTTCAGAGTGGAATTCTTTCTCTGTGTTGAACTATGTTCATGTCCACAGGCCAGCAATTCTGGCACTGAGTGAAACTCAGATATATGATAATTCTGATGTATCGGAATTTAATCTGCCTGGGTATAGCTTGGTGCCATTATTTTTCTCTCGACACGGACTCGCAATCTATGTCCAGAGTGATGTTGTGTTTCAGCTTTTACCTCAATTTAGCCAAAGTTCCAAACCGCAATTCAATTTCATTTGGCATCTACTACTGTTACCTTTACAGAAACCCCCACCTAGACAGTGTTTCAACCATGAGTGAGTTTGATGCACTGTCTGATTCAATCTCAAGAATTGACACAAAACATGAAATCGTTATTGCGGGCGATTTCAATGTACATAATTCTGGGTGGATTCGCCATTCTGGCCAGACAACACCCGAAGGAAGGTGTGTTGAGTTATTCGTTGAGTTTAATCACCTTACTCAGAACGTTCTTGTTTTATCGCTTCTTCTACCAGCGGTGCTCAAGAGAAATAGCCAGCTGCATGCCACCTCTCCTTGAATTCAACCGCAATACTCGTGGCGCTCTAAATGCTCATCAGTTTACCCTCAAGCCCATCTTCGGACGTACAGTTAAATTCAGGGATTCGTTCTTCCGCCGTACAACACGTATGTGGAATGCTCTGCCAAGCTCTATCTTCCCACATCTCTATGATCCACAGGCATTCAAAACACAAGGTCATAGACATCTGCTCTTTTCTCCTCCTCTTCCTTAACGCCCACGCTGTGCCAAGCATATAGCCGAGCATTATAAGGGTGCGAACCCCTTGAAGCGTGCGCGAATTATAACAAAAAAAAATCAACACATCAGGTATGACCTTCCTGGCAGATTGGCACATGCTTCTTCTTGATACGATCCTTAGTCGACGGACTGGAATCGTTATCGGGGATTTGTCATCACCAAGATGGATATGCTACCTAATCCTATAGAGTCCATATGGGACCTAGATATGGCAGCATATCATTTTAATGTTGTGTTGCTTATCTCCTACTACGGCAGCTGTGTCCCCAAAACCATTCTGAGCAAACGTAAGATTCCCTGGTTAAATGACCAGCTGGCAAAACTTAAAAAGAAAGTTAGAAATTTTTTCAACACTGCTAAGCGCATGAAGAGCTGGGACGAATATAGCTTCGCCCTTACGGGGTATAACTGTGAATTGAGACGATCCAAACGAGCCACATGGAGGAAATTTTGTGAAAAAATTGCTAGCGGCACGAATCCACAAGCCAATCGTCAAGGATCAGACAAATTGTGTAGGCTTACTGAAGAAGATAGATGGTAGCTACACGTCAAACTGAGAGGACACAGTTTATATGTTACTTCTAGTTTACTTCCCCGGTTCATGTACTTATGTTTTACACACACACCCTGATCCTAGCATAGGGCAATCATTGACGGTAGGGTAAATAGTTTACCGGGAATATATTTACTCAAGGTTAAATGGGTCGTAGGATCCTTCAAACCATTCAAAGCACCCGGCAGTAATGACATTTTTCCAGCGCTCTTACAGAGGGTAATTAAAATCATACTGCCGGCTCTGATTGCTTTATTTGGAGCCAGCTACAACTAGGGTTACATTCCGTATACCTGGAGAAAGGTAAACGTAATCTTTATCAATAAACCAGGCAATAGGCCTAGTGAGCTGCTTAAATCATACAGACCTATAAGTCTAACATCAGTTGTTATCAAAACTATGGAGAGACTTCATATCAGTGCTTGGCTAGAAACGTCTAGCCCTCTACACTCAAGTCAGTTTGCATACAGGATACGTAAAAGCACATAGGACGCCCTTCACTATCTAGTTAAAAAGATAGAAGGAACTTTGCGTTCCAAAGAAATAGCGCTGTGTGCTTTCCTTGACATTGTGGGTGATTTCGATAACACTGCCTACGACTCAATTACAAGAGCTGTCCGCAAGGAGGAGTCCTATCTCCCCTTCTACGGTCACTCGTCGTAGACAACCTTCTGGCCGATCTACATAGATCAGGCTACATCTCCATTGGTTATGCTGATGATTTGGCGATCATACTTAGCATATGCACAGAACGACCTTTGTAAATGTCACGCAAGGTGCGTTACTTCACGTCCTAGAATGGTGCAACAGAGAAGGGCTTTCCATTAAAGCTTGCAAAACCGTTCTAGTGCCCTTTACGAAACGAAGACTGTCCGAGTTGGGACCTATAATCATAAAAGGCACTACATTAGAGTATTCCAGCGAGCTAAATATCTTGGAGTCATCCCTGACGTGACAAAACTGGAATTTTGTCTAGTTAAAACGGGTTCCATGCGCACCTGCCATACGACTGCATTAGAAGCTCTCTTGTAGGGCTTTCACCCCATCTTCATTAGGAAGACGGCCGCTATTACGCTGTATCTAGAATATGGGTACAAACCAGGTGACTACATGGGACACCTGAAAATTCTTGACTTAATTCCCGAAAGGGACATGTTTTGCACTATCCCTGACACCAAGGCCAAGGAGTACTCTTTAGGTAGGTTATTTGAGGTTAAGACATTGGTCCAAGCAATCTCGTCTAATGGTGTTCCAGCACTGGATGCTAAAGGTCTGGTCTGGTACACAGACGGATCGAAGATGGAATCTGGAGTGGGAGCTGGGGTATTCGGACCCAATACCAAAGTCTCGATGTTCCAGCACTGGACGATAAAGGTCTGGTCTAGTACACAGACGGATCGAAGATGAAATCTGAAGTGGGAGCTGGAATATTCGGACCCAACACCAAAGTCTCGATGGGTATGAGTCGCACTGTTTTCCAAGCGGAACTCCATACCATTGAGGTCTGCGCCAGGTTAATTCTTAGGAAGGGTATTAGAGCCGCTACGATTTATATCTTGTCAGATAGTCAAGCAGCACTGAAAGCAATTTCAATTTCAATTTCATACAATTTCATACAAATACAATGAAATGGTTCATATAAATACATTCTTCCCCCGACATAGTTCGACCCGTGTGTGCTTGAAGTGTGGAAAAAATCGGGTTTTCCTCTCGCTAGAATTAGGCTCGTGTTTGGTAAAAAAGTGAGGCCGTTTTCGAATCCGAGACTTATTTAAGACTTATTTGCCGTCATCTTTAATAAGTTAGTAAAATCGTTCAAAACGTATAACTTACTTATTGTGAAGGCTTCTTTCAAACAACAAATAATTGTCTTGCGTTTATAAAAATTGAAAAAAAATATGTGATTTAGATTTTCGTGCAAGGCACAGATAGAAAATAAGTCACCTCGCGAGGAGACTTATTTCAATACGTCAGGTTCCACAAATAAGTCTTGGTTTCGAAAACAGCCTAAATTACAGAAAAACATTAAGTGGGAAACACATTATAATGAATATAATCTCTATGGGGATGTTCAATTTCAACAGAACATCAAATTAGAATATAAAAAAACAAAAAGTTTTAGTTAAGCAAATGTTAGTTAGTTTGCTCTACATTGCTCTTTATGGAACCGTTGATTTTTAGCTCCACCTATTTTAATATTTGCTGCGTTGCTTTGGCAAAGCCGACTTAGCTTTGTAACAGCTTTTGGCTTTAAATTTACGATGCATTTAAATTGTTATGTGGGTTAAACAAAACACCGCCTTACTGTGAGCGCTATAACTAAAAAATTGCTTTAGTTATAAATCCTAAAAACTTTTTGGATTTATTTTCGGCTTTATGCTTATGCGATTTTGTTGTAAGCCAAGCTGGATTAGCCAAAGCAATACAGCAATATTATTGCTATATTGCTTTCAACAAAATGAGTTAGGTATTTTTTGTGGTTAACGGCTGATCAAAGCAACAGCAAAAACTAACCAAATTTTTGTCAATTTTTTGTTTCATGTGTTTGCCAACTTATCCATATATAATGTAAAATATTGGGAAAAATAATACGAATATATTTTTTTTAAGAACAAAATAATGTAATATATAAATATATGTAAATATTAAATACGTATAGTATTTAGTTACAGTATGAGTTACGTATTTGTCAGTATTTGCAAATACTAATATATGAAAAAGTATTGTTGTTTTTTCGTACAAAATTCTGCCCAACTTTTATCCAATAATTTGTCAATTTCTTTTGTTTAAATCAGTTTGATTTGATGGCATAAAAGTCCTTAAAGAAATATAATAATAATTATATAAATAATAAGTAAATACAAAAAATATTAAAAAATCGTGTTCTAAAACATCCCAGTTTCAAATTGCCTCATTTTTCCTCTTCAAGCGTTGACTAACTGCTACAAAAACCATAAATCAGATAAAAACAAACAAAACTTAATTTTAGCAAGATGACTGAAATTATGTGTATTAACCTTAAAGCGTTGCTACACAGGCATTGTAATGAAAGTCATGCCAATGAACGTTGTGGCTACATTTAGCGAAGCATTTGTGGGTGTTTCTGTGTATGTTTGTCAATTTTTTGTTGTTTTGCCGTATAGAACGTTTATGCATGCGCCGAAATTCATCTTTCGTAGTAGACTTTCGGTGGATTCTCGGTGGAATCAACCTTTATCTTTTCAACTCACTAAAAACCTACCTGTTTCGCTCGACATGACTTTCATTCCCATGATCGTGTAGCCACACTGTTTTTTTATTGTAAATGGTCGATGATAAATTGTTCTTATCTAGGATTAATTAATAGGATCTTATACCTTTCCCCTTTTCAGAAGATCCATTGAATCGATGTTCTTAATGAATCGAAGTATATCTCGCACTTTGCCGTTTTCGATAGGCATTCATTCTGATAGGTTATTCATTAACCACTTACCTAAGTGTTTTTGCCTGCTGTGTATTAGTGCCGGACATGAGCAAAGAAGATGTTCTATGGTCTCTTCCTTCTCCTCGTCCATGCAACTTCTGAAGAAGTCATTATATTCGACACCCATCCTTCTCGCGTGTTTCACTAGAAGGCAGTGTCCTGTCATTATCTCTACAACCGTTCTTAGTTCACGTCTTTGTAAGGAAATAAGCGCAGTTAAGCGCTTTAAGTCCAGCTTCGGCCAGACCTGTCTTGAAATATTGCAAGCGTCGGTGTTTTCCCACCTTACATTTGTTATTGTTTCTGCCTCTTTTAGAAGCTCAAATTTCAGTGTCGCGAAAGGACTCCCTACCTCCGCCCTTTCCGGCAGCAGTTGGAAAATCGTACCACGTCTAGCTAACTCGTCCGCCCTTCCGTTTCCCCTTAACATCCGTGTGGCCCGGGGCCCATATGATCCTTATATTGAACTGTTCACTCATCTCGTTAAGATAGGAGTGACAGCTCAACGCCACCTTAGATTTCAGTGAGACCGCCTCCAACGATTTTATGGCCGCCTGACTGACTACATAAATGATAATCTTCTTTGAGAATAATACATTATGCTTCAGCCAACTTATTAACTCTTCAATCGCTATCACCTCAGCCTTGTATACGCTGCAGCGACGGACAGAGATGCTTACTTTCAGCTTGTTACAGAAGACTCCTGGTCCTATTTTACCGTCTAGCTTAGAGCCATCCATGAAAAACTGTATTGATTCGTTATCGGTTACGGAACCACTCTTCCAGTCTTCTCGGGAGGGTACTGTTGTCCGAAAACCTTTTTGAAAGCGTAACACTGGTGTTATGTAATCCAGTTTCTTCAGCTCCTGCTTTAGCGATTTAGTTTTGGTGGAGTGCCCCTTTTGAAGACTTTTCCACTGATTGACAGGTAACAGTCGCGTAGATGTAATTGCCACTTTCTGTTTGTCAAATATATCTAGTGGGATAAGGTCAAGCATAACCTCTAGAGCGCTAGTTGGTATAGATCTCGCCCCGCTTATAAGCATACAGGCCGCTCTTAGTACCTTCCCCAATATACTTTTATATCTGGTTTTTTCCATAGCTGGCCACCATACGCTTACCAAGTACAGTAGTATTGGTCTGACTACCGAAGTGTAAAGCCAGTGTACAAGCTTTGGTTTCAAACCCCATTTTTTACCAATGGCGTTCTTGCATGAGTATAAAGCAATATTCGCTTTATTTACTCGTTCTATTATATTAGGTTTCCAGCTCAGTTTCCTGTCCAAGATTGTACCTAGAAATCTTGGCTTATCAGAAAAAAGTAAGGGGGTACCATTTAGAGTTGGCGGATCAACTGTTGGAATTTTATATTTCCTGGTGAAAAGGACAAGCTCTGTCTGGTTCGGGCTTTTATTTGCCCATTCTTTAACGATAAGGAGGTTATTTTGCATAACCTCCTTAATCGTTCTGAGGTATTTTCCTGAGACAGAACGCTACATCATCAGCATACGCTTCCACTTTTATCCCCTCTCCTTCCAGTTTCAGCAGTAATTTGTTTATTACTATATTCCAGAGGAGAGGCGATAATACACCTCCTTGCGGTGTTCCTCTAACTGCCTGCCTCTTTAAGATGGAACCTCCCAGCTCCGCACTAATAATCCTGCCTAGAAGCATATGATTGATTAGTCTGCTTATAGGGTAGTGCACATCTAGGTCTGACAGTCCTTTACAGATTGCCTCTGTTTTAACATAATTGAACGCACCCTCGATATCCAAGAATGCTGTTAGTGTATACTCCTGGGATTATATTGATTTCTCAATTGTGCTTACTAAGGTGTGTAAAACTGTGTCCACAGACTTCCCCTTGCAGTAAGCATGTTGGAATTAGCCCAACTGCTAGGTTTTACCTTAGCCCTTATATGAACATCTATCAGTCTTTCCAGACTTTTCAGAAGAAAGGATGATAGAGTTATATGTCTAAGATGTTTTGGGTAGCCATGTGAGCTTTTTCCCGCATTCGGTATAAAAACTACCTTGGCTTCCTTCCAAGCCCTAAGAATGTATGTCAGCTTTATACACCCTGTGAAAATTGCCTCTAACCATGGGAGTATCCACTCCGAGTTATTCTGAATTTCCGCATGGATTATCTCATCTAGGACAGCCGATTTAAAGGGTTGGAAACCGCTTATCACCCACTGAATTCGCGGTTTGCTCGCGATCCCTTCGTTTGAATCGAGTGAGATTCCAGATGTTGCCTACTCATTTCTGAGTCACACCCGAGTTGAGTCAGGAAGCGAGTCTCCATGAGCAGTTCCAACGATTCCTCACTCGAGATCGTCCATGAACCATCCGGTTTTATTAAATAACTTGGAGTGGTTTTCGTCTACGAAAGATTCTCTATAGAGAAGGTTTTTGATGCTAACCTTCTTTGCAAAGAGCAGCACAAAAGAAAATAAGATAAATTCAGTGATCCAAAAGAATCGTGTAGATACCGAAATTGGGTCTTAATCGAATATCAGACAATAAACTTGTGTGCCGCAACATGTTGTTTTGGCTTTAAATCTCTTGGCGAACATCTTGGCGTAAACGTCGGTAGGTAAACAACACCATGGCAACCAGCAGTAGTACAATAAAATATTTTAGTCGGTTGATAAACATCGCCCAAAATAATGACGGACATAGCATTATGTGTTTTAATAATTGATTAGGTTCTTTAAGAGCAAGATGAAAAAAACGCAGCAAAAGAAAAGAAGAAAAAGAACTCTACCCAGAAATTGGTATTTACAGTCGATGCCATGATGCCGATGATAAAAAACTTCCAATATATGACACAACAAAAAAAAATCCAAAAAATTAAATATATTTTTGTCCTCAATCTTCACGAACTGAGCACCATGAAATTTTTTTTAGAATGAAAATTTGTATGGGCGTGTGAAAACAAAGCTCAGACAATGAACATGTTCGCGAACAACGAGAAAACAATAATATATTTTGAAATCCACCGATCATGTTCGTAAAAACTCGAAATTAGTTTTCAATTTTTAAATCCACGAGATCAACATGTTCCGGCACACAAGTTCATCGTCAGTTTTATTTTATAAAACTTATGCTTGTTTATTGATTCTTGTTCCTTTATTCGTAATTTTTGTTGTTTGCTTTACTTTACTTTTCACACGGACTACCATTGATTTGGCATGAAGCGTATATCAAATAAGAAATCTTTAAATTCAAACACATTCCGTCCTAAACTGTCCAGTCACGCTATATTCCTCAAATTTACCGGAAATGAATTCCATAATCTAGCTCCTCTTCAAGAAGGGTCCGTTCATATAGTTAGTGTAACTTCTTGGCAGTATCAGATTTTGTTTTTGTGATGACTGCGTAAACACTAGCCTGTAAAACAAGTAACTAGGTACTGTAAGATCATAATAATTTTTTAAAGAACAACCGAAAATTCCATATAATAAGGTGTTAGCCTATTATAGCGTTCATGCTGGCAATAACCCCACATGTAAACAAGGTATATATTTCAAAGTATTTCCATGTTTCTAAAATATTTTCCAAATATTTAACCAAATTTGAATTGTTCTAGACTAGAGAAACCAATAGAAAATAACGTAAGTGTATACAATAAAGACGCTAGTTAAAAAAAGCGTACTGATATTTAAACGTATAAATGGGCGTAAAGGATTTGTGGACATTGCTAACACCATACGCCGAACGCAAGCCAATTTATGAGCTTCGTGGTAAAGCTGTTGCTATTGATTTAGCGGGTTGGGTATGCGGAAGTTTGAACGTTGTAGATTATTTTATCCATCCGCGACATTATTTAAAGTACGTAAAACGTCGTTTTTTATTTTTGAGCTGTAACTATGATGTTTTTTAGGAATTTATTCTTCCGAACATGTTACCTTATATGGGAGGATGTGACGCCGATTTTTGTTTTGGAAGGTATAGTGCCCAAGCTTAAAAGCCAAGTTATCGCCAAACGGAGTGAAAAACAATTTCGAGGTGTTAAGTCCAAGGATAAATGTTCAAATAAAGGAAGCCAGTGGGACCAACTGAATCTTGCTAATAGTAGTAACAGAAATACAAAAGAAAATTGTCGAACCCGGTTTGACCATGTGCTAAAGCAGTGCGAGGTTCTTCTTAATAGCATGGGCATACAGTGCCTTCAAGGCCCTGGTGAAGCAGAAGCTTACTGTGCTTTTCTTAACAAAAAAGGGGTAATAATTTTGGCTGAGCGGTAGTATTGCGTTTGGGGCAGCACCCTTTTGGACGGTTTACTTCAAAGCATCGACCGCAATACCAAACACCTATTTAAAATTCCACATAAATACAAATTTTTTAAAAAAAGAAGATTTGAAGTCCATCTATCTGGGTGGTGGCGTGAGCGACTTTTCCCTTGGCGCCTCTACTGCAGATTAACAATAGTTTTACAATGTTTATGCTGACGGTTAAGAGTGTTTTAGCATGTAAAATAGCATTTCAGTGGTTTTTACATGCTACTATCAACTAAAATAATATTTTTTTTTTAAATTTGCTAAATATTTCTAGTTGGTTGATGGCGTAATCAGTCAAGATTCTGACTGTTTTGCTTATGGAGCGCTTCGAGTTTACCGAAATTTCTCAGTGTCCAGTCAGGGATCGTCAGCAGCTCAGGGAGGTTCGGTCGATATTTATGACATGACGAAGATTTGTCAAATAATGGGTTAGTATAACACTTGGTATACAAATTGTTATATTTCGAAGTTAAAAACATTATTAACAATGAAAATCTTTATGTATGTATGCCATTTATACGTTTCGACACCATTCATCCGATCACGTTCTAACTTTTCATTGTGGCTTTACACCATAATGAGCAGGTTTTCGTCGTATTTTGGAAATAGTTAGAATGCGAATTATTTTTTAAAATTTCCAGATTATATGAATTTTTCAGAATTTTTTAATAGTGGCCGTGTGTAATTGTCCACAACTGTTTGGAATTTTAAAAAATAAAGAGCCACCATATTTTGGAAGGGGTCCGACACGAATGTTTTTTCATATGTTTTCATAAATTTTCCAGAATTTTTGTATAGTGGCTTCCTTAAATTTTGCAAACGAACACGATTCCGACATATTTTGGAACGGCACTGGGTCAATGGAATACATACATTTTTTAATTCTCTATATTAACTTCGCGTGCACGTGGCTGGCTGGCAGGTCAGATCTTGTGATCAATTTTTAACCAACCTCCTAAAGCCCTATTTTATTCATATTTGCACACGTGTATTTCCCATGACAGCATTTTCTATTAAAATTTCAGAGTGATCGGGCCGCGGGCTGGGAGGCTCCTATACAGTTGTTTTTCCATATAGCGGCAAGAGATAATGTCATACTATAATGACTGTGTCAGCGCATACGCTGTGAGCAGTGCTGCTTGGCTTTACGATTGTTGTTGGGTTGCGTTGCTTCGCATGTGTTTTTATTTTCCAGCATTTATAGTGGAATTCAGTACTTTTGGTTATTCGAGAATTTACATTTTTTATGGTTTGTTTTTTTTTCATGTAAAGAATCCTCTAAAGTAGCGGATCTTGCGATCTTAAATTAGTGCAACTTGGTATGTGTGTTACTACTCTTGAGGAATTAGGAAAACAAGTTCTAAAATAAACCAACCCATAAAAATAATTTTTTTTTTCGGAGATGTGCAAAGTTTGATTAAAATCTGGTAAATTTGAAAAAATGTCTATGGGAGAATTGGGGCCTGATTACTTCCAAATTTTTACAAAAAAATCATCGGAGATAGAAGTGTACAAGATTTGAATAAAATGGGTTTAATTTTTTAAAAATTTATATGGAAGCCCCTCAGCTCCTTTCAAATTTTGTTGTCATCGGAAATACACATGTGTGCAAAGTTCGAATAAAATCGTGATTTAGGAAGTGGGGTAAAAATCGACCATAAGATTTGGCTACAAATAAACAAACAAATAACACACAGTTAATATAGAGAATTTAAAAACAAACAAATAAACATAACCACGAACCCAAAGCCAGCAAAAGTTCCAATCGAATCCAGTTCTCTGGTAGTTCGAAACTTACCGTCAACTGCCTCCATGTGTTAAAATTGTTATGAGACCAATAAATAAATCCACAGTTATATCACCGAGCTAAATATATATTTTTTTAAATTAAAATTTCAATATATAACGAGGTTGAAAATTTTATATTTAATAATCACCGAATTATTCTAATAACGACGTTAAAAAATTGAGGAAAATTTTGGATGATGGATGGCACCTTTCATTTTAAACAATTGTAACAGTTCACTCAAACATAAGTTATGACTCAAAAGCCTTTCCACTGAAAAAAGTTTGACTACAATCGAAATACGGCCGAAATAAAGAGTTTTGTCTATAAGTTTTTGCTGCCCAATGATATTCCCGAATGTTTTGAAGAGTTGTTTGGAAAACCAAACGAGGGCGGAAAAAAAGTTGGTGCTTGGAAGTTGGAACTGTATATGTACGGAAAATCTAATCGTTCCGCTTTATTTCCGCCAAATTTTTGAAGCTTTATACCTATTATAATTTTGTTAATCCCTTATTTGCCAAGTAATTTTTTGTGATATTTCTGTTGGATGATAAAAATACTTTTTTGCAGAGATTTTTTGTTTAATTTATGATTATTTAGATAAATGTCTTTTTGTGTTTAGTCATGGCGATAAATGCATTTGCAAAAAAGGCAAAAAATAATTTAACAAAAAACCATTTCTCCTTCCAGAATTTTTGTTTATTTTTTTTGTATTTTAAAGTGGTTTTTACAAGAAAATTCTTATTACTTATACTAAATTCGTTTCATCCAAACTTTGTTTTTTGCTTATGTTCTTACTGCTTTCAAACTCTGCAATAGAAATAGCAACCAGATGGAAATTTTTTTCTATAACAATTAGATGGCAGAGGGTCGAAACCCTTAGCTCTTCTCGCAAATAAAATTTATACCATATGATGCTTATCTACCTACCAATTTCCTATTGTAGTAACTATAATAAATTTTTTTAATTTCAAAGTTATTTCAACTTCTTTATAAGAGGGTAACAGTAGGACTAAACCAAAGCTTTTATATTTCTGGAACACTAAAAAAATTACTATAAAAACAACTACATCAACCATAAATCCCCTTTGTTTGCATTCATCGTCATCTTAACCGGCTTTTTCACTCTGATTACTGTCATCTGATCGAAGTCGAAAAATCTCCTCCCTTAAAATAGTTTTCTGTCATCGCCGTCTTTCTAAGATCGAAATGTATAACCGTTGATTGAAAATGTAACGTAAAATTGCACCGATCCCTAGGTACGGTTTGCTAATGGAATGTGCAGCTGTAAACGTTAGATAAATCTTAAGTCAACCCTGCATTGAAGTATTCATTTCGCTCAGGATCATTAGGTTCACGATTTTCGTTAACTCACTTGAAAGCTAGTTCATTTAATCTGAAATCTATATACAGGATGTATCATTTTAAGTGGCAAATACTTTAAGGAGTGATTTCCAGGTTAATTACAAGAAAATAAATATTAGGTGGTGGAGTCTTTTTTCGAGCCATGCGATTTAATGCGAAGTGACGTACTTTTGACCTTACATCACTTCACACCCTGTAACTCTTGAACGCTTCTAGCTACAAGGCCACTGTTTTTTTAAAAGAAAATGAAATCTTTAAATCATACAGTGCACATTTTTTTAATTCATAATAGTAGTAGTATTTTTTTTGACAAATTAATATATACCTAAACATTGCGTCATCATCCAAAAATTCTGGCAGGTGATTCGCCAAAAGTTGCAGGTACATGTTTGAATTTAGCTGTTTGTTTAGTATGTGAGGACCATTACCAATTACCGTTAATCCGTCATTCACACTAAATCAAGTAGTACTAGTAGTAGTATCACAACCCGCACAATCTCGCTCTTGTTGACCGAATGCACAAATATTCTGCCATGAATTTGTAGAAATTTGAATAGGCTTTGTTATAAATTTAATATTTTTGTATTGCCAGCACTCAAGTTATTGTATTCATAAACACTCTACTCAGTCAATTGTATTCACAAACACAGTACTCAATTTCTTGTATTCTCAAACACATTACTAATTGAAATAAAAGCTTTACTTGTTAATATAATTTCAAACCAGTCGGACGTGTCCTTGCGTTTCTTGTTATTTCATAGCTATTTTTTCAATAGACTTTAATACTGTATTAATCCAAAAAATCGAATAGCATTTTTCGAGATAATCGTGATTAAAAATAAAATTTAAAAAAAAAAATTTTTGGCTTGGGCGACCTTCATATTCGCTTAAATTATTTAAAATGTAAAAAACACTTCTTTTTTCGGGTAAAAACTTTTATGTATAAATCGACACACGCTACACAATTACTTATTATTTGTTTATAATCGCCAAAATGTCTTGAGGTCGGGCCTATTACATAGTATTTTCATTTTTCCACGCATCATACGCGCCACACGCAACTCGCAACACGTGTCAGACGCGGGATATCACAATTGGCCCCTGACATTCAGCTGCTCAACCCTCTAGGGCGTGCGAAAGGTGGTTAAAAATGACCTCAAACAACGAGAAAATGGCGACATTTCCAACAATTACGTCACAAGCGGAATATAAAAAATGCTATTTTGAACTTGAACACTCACAAAATTTCATCTCTCTAGGTCGTGTGGAAGGTGGTTAAAAAGGACATCAAAGAAGTCGAAAATACAGACAAAAGGGGTCAAGTAAATAATAGTTTTTAAAAGTGACATTGTTTTATCTTAAAGATTTAATTTTCTTACAAGACCAAGCGTCTTGTAGCTAGAAGCGTTCAAGAGTTACATGGTGTGAAGTCATGTATGGTTAAAGTACGTTTTCGTTCATTTTGCAAAAGTTCAATTTTAACCCTGCTCCTGTTGACCGAATGCAGAAGCATTGTGCCATAGATTTGTAGGAAATTGATAGGCTTGAATACTGTATTGGTAAAAAAAATGTATCCGGGCGTTTGGAAATACAATATAAAAAAAATTGTTTTTACGACCTTAATGCCATTAATGGTGCTAAGAATTTAGAAAAATCTACATTGATCTTAAAGATTTAATATTCTTTTAAAAATAATAAAATTCGACGCGACAGGCCGTTGCGGTTCAAGGCCTAGCTTCTCGCGACCATTTTTGTTGTGCATGTATATTTTTACAAACAAATGGAAGGAACCTAATTGCGGCGAATTGAAAAGCTTTCCGTGACAATTTATTACTCTCGGACTTTTGTCAGACATTCGCGAGAGGTTGGACCGTAAAAAATAACCCGTATAAAGAAAGCTTCCAAGAATAACAAACAGAGTGTGAAGTGATGCGGGGTGAGAAATACGTATCTTCGCATTTCAACGCTACGTGCACGGGGTGAAAATAGACCACAACCCTCCTATTTTTTTTTCTTGAAATTTACTAAGTAATCACCTCTTTAATTTTTGCCACCTAAACTATATATACCATGTATATAAAAGTGAAACTTTGCATGTATGTATGTACATATGTATGTTCCCTATGAACTGCCAAACCCTTCAACCGATGGTGTTCAAACCTTGAATACTTAACAGGCATATTTTTAAAAAGTCCGACTGCTGAGTCAAGGGGGAGGGGTCACCATACGAATTGTTTATATAATAATTATAAATATTTCAGAATTTTTTAATTGTAGCCTTCTGAAATTTTTGCACAACTGTTTGGGTTTGAAAACAAGAACCACCATATTTTGGAAGGGTTCGACTTCTATGACGTGCTTCCTGATTTTTTCTTCATAGTTTGATTTTTTTTAAATTCTCTATATTAACTTCGCGTGCACGTGGCTGGCTGGTCAGATTTTCTGATAAATTTTTAACCCACTTCCCATAGCCCGATTTTATTGAAATTTTGCACACATGTATATTTCCGGTGACAATACTTTCTATTAAATTTGAGGCCCCTCGGACCCCATACAAATATTTTAAAAAATTTACCCCATTTTTTTAAAATTTTATACAAATGTGTATCTCCGCTGGAAAACAATTTTTGTAAAATTTTTGGAGAGATCGGGCCCCTGGGTCGGGGGGGCACCCATACAAATTTTATGAAAAAAGTTCCAGATTTTCTTCAAATTTTATACGCATGTGTATCTCCGATGGAAAAAACTTTTTGTAAAAATTTTGGTGAGATCGGGCCCCTGGGTCGGGGGGGCACCCATACAAATTTTATGAAAAAAGTTCCAGATTTTCTTCAAATTTTATACGCATGTGTATCTCCGATGGAAAAAACTTTTTGTAAATTTTTTTAAGCGATCGGGCCCCATACAATTTTTTTTTAATTATCAATTTTTAACGCACTTCCTAAAACCCGATTTTCCTAAAATTTTGTACACATGTGTAATTCCAGTGAAAATACTTTCTTTTAAAATTTGGAAGTGATCGGGCCCCGGGTTCGTGGGGCTCCCATACAAATTTAAAATAAAAATTACACGATTTTTTTCAAATTTTACACACATGTGCATACCCAATAAACAATACTTTTTCAAATTTCAGTGATCAGTGGTAGTGATCAGGCCCCGGGTTCGGCCGCAAGGCCCTGTTACATTTTTTTAATTTCTTATAGTGGCATCAGATACCATCGTTCTTGTTATTGACTGTGTGCGTTTTGTGCTGCGCAGTCGGCAAGGTTTTGGTGGTGGAGAGAGGGAGAGAGAGAAATCTTAGCTCACGCACAAATGAACCCAGCAAATGAAACGAGACATACATGTTTTATGCTTAATTCAACTTACATTTTTATTTACTGACTTTTATTTTTATTGATGTCGTTTTTTGTTGTTGATATCAACTTACAGATAGAACAACAAGTTTTCACAATATTCTGTCATTTTGCGTTTTCATAAACTAGTTCAGAGCAGTCAGAGTTCTCAAGATAAATGCTCGTCTTTCTTATTTGCTCAGAGTATGAGCGTGCTCAAAGTGCTCAGAATAAAAAGATCTGAGCTTTTTTAATTTTAACATCTGATGTCAAATGTCTCTTTCGATGATTTTCTCCTACAATAAAAAAAAAATGACCCAGGATTTAGGGGCTCCCATATGAATTTCTGCGATTAGAGAATTTAGATGAAAAATTTTAATTTTTATGTGTTGTTTTTTTTTCAAATCCTATTTTCGTAAATCGTCCAGGATCTTTATATAGTATCCTTCTTTAATTTTGCAAGCGAAAACAACCCGTCATATTTTGGAACGGGATTCCTAGGTCAAAGGATCTTATACACATTTCCTTCATGTTGCTATGCATGCTATAAATCTGGAACCTAGAATTGAGAACACCAAGTGAACTGTGAGGGTAGCGAAGCGCCCTTGAACAGCCAGTATTAAATAATTTTTAACATACGAAACACTCATCATAGTTTAGTTAGCATTAGTGAGCCTAAGTGAACCTAAGTGAGCGAGAGTGGAGCCGTTTATTTCGGATCACATTATTGAACAAAGACATTTTTTGTGTTATTGTAATTTTATTACATCCGGCAAGTTTTTTTTTTAGATTTTGGGCAGAATAAAATTATTGTTATGGCACTCCTGTGTGGTTGTGATTACTGCCCAGAGGGCGTTGGTGGAATTGGCCGTGATAGCGTTTTAAAACTGTTTAGCAGATATAACAATGAGGAGATTTTGGAAAGGTATTTTATGGTTGTTGGTATTGGTTGAGATTTACTTAAATTTATGTTAAAAAATAGAATTAAGTCATGGAGAAAAAACGATGCTACATACACATCTTTTGAAATGAAAGTCGACGACAAAAGTGTTTGTACGACTTGTGGTCATATGGGAAGAATACAAAGTCACACGAAAAGCGGTTGTGCCATTTGTCGAACAAGTCACGGATGTAATGAAAATCTTTGGAAGTATGTAAAGTATTTTTTATATTTTTAATTTTATATGTGGTTTTGTATAATTCATTTTTTTAGAGAAGAGCGATTGTCATTAAAAGCTGAAATAGGACTTAGGAAAAAGGCCTTAGCAGACCCTGTATTTCCAGCAAAGGAAATAATAGATGAATTTCTTACAGAACCAAAAACAATTCCAAACGTAGATTTGTGCTGGAAACAACCGAATATTGTGAAATTCATTAAACAAGTTGGTCACTTGTTACAGTGGTCGGAAATTTACTGCTTTCAGAAGTTCTTTCCAATTCTGACTCGTTGGCAAGTTGTTAATAGCAATCAAATTATATCAAATTCCTTGGCATATGTTGTTCCAAAAGAGATTAGGAAAAAACGAACGATAAAGGGAGTAGTCAGTTTGGAAGTTCTTTGGAAAGACGAAAAGGGATACTTTAAAGGTCTGATCCCAGACGAACAGTTAATGAAATTTGATTCGGAAAATGCCAAAGGTGTTCAAGAGTTGTGGACAACGGTCGAACCCATGAATCTTTTGGAGAACGCGTACCCTAATGAAGTCACAGTATTTCTTACAAATAAGAACAAAAACAAAAATACTTTGAAGAGAAAGCCAAAAGTGAAGGGAAAAGAATCTAAGTTATGTTCTTTCGACGATTTAAGCGAAATTTTAGCAGTTACTAACGCAATTGCCAAAACAACGAAACAAAAAAAGCCAGTTAGACAACATAAAATGAAAAAAGGTCTACAGAAGATTGACAAATTCCTTGAGTTGGAATTAAAAAATATTGACGAAAAAACAATGTCGCCTAAATTTAAAAATGCCGCTTTGATTGCATGCTCAACGCCGGTAACTAAATGTATTCCATCTGATTTAGAGAGTGACATCGACGAAGATAACTTTAATATGTCAAAGATAATAACGAGCATTATTAAAAATCCCGCACCGGCAATTACTAAACACGCAGGTAAAATTTTGCACTATGAGTCTGTTAAACTAGAGTTAAATCGAAGCTTAGATGATATGGATCTGGTGACCAAAATGCAAAAAAGAAATCTATCTTCCTCGTTTTGGTGTGAAAAGCCTTCTAAAAAGATTTCTTTGGATGATAGCTTCGATGTACTCGTTAATCATCAGAATTTCGCATCAGTATTCCCTCTAACCCATGTAGATCGTTTTAAAAATCAAAACCGTATGTCATTGATATCATCGCCTGAGAAAAACAACAAAACTGATCTTCCTTTAACAAATCAATCTGTCACGGAATTACCTAGCGATAATGTCAGCTACTTTTTTGAAAACCAATATAACTCAGATGATGAATTTCAAAAATCAATGAATGAATTTAGTTGTCTTAAGCAGCATCGACCCAATGCGGATATAATTGTATTAAGCGATAGCACTGATGACGAAAATAAATTTAGTTTTCTTATGCAGCCCCGTTGCGATGCGGATATGATCGTATAAAGAATAGAACTGATGACCGAACTAAATTTATTTATTATTTTTTATTTATTATTGATAAAACTTAATTATATGTTGGCCAATCAATTTATCATATACTAACTGTTGTGCTAGAGAGCGAGCCAATAAACTGAATCCTATTTGTTTGCGTTTGATTGATTAAAACCTTACATTTTAGCAGCGGCAAATTTTTTAGCTTTTTCCATAGCAATATCGAAATTATCATCGAATTCGGTTGAGATTTTCTTTCCTTTCATGTTGCATACCTTATTTGCGTCTTGTCCCTTTGGTGATGCTACTTGAGCTTCAAAGACAGAGGCAAATTCTTGCAACCATTTTTCCGCAGTGAATTCTTTAGTTATACAACTCTGTAATGTAAAAAAATTTAGTTTTTTTTTAATCTTAAAAAGAACACACCTTAGGTACACAGCATCGAGCTTTGATAATACAATCAGTCATGCTTATAACCAAAATCGGACGATCTGTACATAGTTTTGTAGCTCGCTGCAAAGATACTTCTTCAACTAAAGGAGAACTTGACAAAAAATGAACAATAAATGGATGTGTCTCTTTTGGCTTCTCATTTAGAACGTTCTTAATCTCGTATTCAACGAATTCCCTGTGAAAATTTTGGTATTTTTAGTATTCTTTGCTACAAGGAACGTACTTAAGGCTTGTCCGAGAAGCTTCTTTAATTTTTTTTAAAATCTCATTAATCCTCTCTACGATATCAACTTTAAATGTATATGGTAAAACCAGGTCTGAGTGTAGGATGCTATTGCGAATTTCTAGCAAATCAACTTCGGTTTTGTAATGCTCATTTTTAATACTTTTGTTCTGTTTGTCCAACTGATCCACATGACTTTTTATAATGGCAGCAGTCTGCAAAGCCTATGAAAAATTTAGTAATAAATAGACACATTCTTAAGTAAGAAATCTACATTCAGAAGGCTAACTTTACTCACATTGTCGGCAAGTTGTCCAGCAACAGCCGTAAAAGCATAACGCGCACGATTAGTTTGTTTAAAATTAACAATGCAAAATTGTCCAATCTCACGGGTGTTTCTAGCATGTGTGCCACAACATAATTCATTCGACAAAAATCCTAATGACTCGTTTCTAATTGTTAGTAAACGTAATCCGGTTTCGGGATAAATTTCGCCAGGTACTAATGTAATGGTTGGTTGCTGAAGAATATCAGACATGCTTACCATTGTAACTATGATCGGCGTAGCGGAACTGATTAAATCCCTGTAATAATCTACGAATTTAATTGAATATGTATGCTTAATAATAATTTAAATAACCTTATCAGCTGTTCAATATTTTGAATATCGTCTTTTGTAAGCCGTTTTCCAATAAGACCCAATTCTAATTTGCAGTTATCTCTTGTGACTGAACTAGAAACTTGATAAATAACCTTCTTAAAAAGTGAACGTATAGCTCCATTCAGCAGATGTGTTGCTAAATTGATAAAAAATTAACAATAGCATAACGTATCTTTAATATTATTTACCTGTATGATGATAAATATTAAACTTTCTATGGTTAGATTCAACAATTAGTTTCACTTCATCGCCTACTTTCAAAACACATTGTTTAAAAGCATTGCTACTAAATTTGCCAACATGTACAACACAATTATTCACGCTGCAAACATCATCAATGTCAACTTGAAATTGTGAATTGCTTATTAGAACACCCCGATCAGATTGCTGTCCACCAGATTCAAAATAAAAGTTGCTACGATCTGTCACAATGCAAAGTATATCAGAGGTTTTTGTTGTTCTCTGCACTTCTTGGCCGTTTTGTATAATTCCAAGTATTCGCGTAGTAATTGTTGGTATATGATACGTCTGTGTAACACTATTAAAATCATATTTATATTTGTAGCTATTTTCTGTGGCTGGCAGATTCTTAGACATTTTCAAAAGTTGTTCATCGATTCTGTTTAACATCCATACAGAAAATTTACTCTTAGTTTTTTGTCTTGCGTTTTGAATTTCTTTTAGGTATCCCTCCTCATCTAGTGCCATTCCCTCCAATTTAGCTAGCTTTTGCAATGTATCTGCTGATAGGCCATAGGTATCAGACAATTTGTATAAAAACTTGCCGGGTATAATTTTGTTTCTGAACGAGTGTTTTTGCAGTTGATATTCTTTTAATGCTGGCACAAAACCAGGACACTCTAAAAAATCAATAGGTTCCAAATCAGGAAACTCATTCATTGCCTTAATTAATGCCTTTGACGAACTATCTCGAAGTGCTTTAAAAACGTCCTGTTCGTGATCGATTAGTTCGTTTATATCTTTCTGTTTTTCACTTATTTCAGGATAAACCGACCCCATTGTTTCAACCAAAATTGGTATTAGTTGCTTAATAAGATTTCTATTAGCGAACACATTTTCCGAGATCATAAATGCTTTGCGTAAAATACGTCGCAACTTTTGACTGCAATATAAAATACAGCAGATTATTATAAGGTTTAAGGAATCATGACATACTTTTGATCTGGTAGCATACCGTCAGCCAGACAAACGGTAACCATGCGCGAATGATCTGCTATTATTCTGTAACCAGTGTCTAAAATTTGTTTATTCGACTCACTAGGAAATTGACCACCATAATGGGCCACCTTTGAAATCTAAAAAATAATTAATGGGTATACATAATTCCAACTTAGTATTTGTGCATGTAAACCTTTTGAATTGTACTAAAGATAGGTAAAAAAATATCAGTGTCATAGTTTGAAGGTTTATTCTGCAATATTGCTGTTAGACGTTCGAATCCCATACCAGTATCAACGTTCCAAGTGGGCAATTTTTCGATGGAACCATCGTCATTTCTTAAATTAAAAAATTAAATAAATAGGTTATTACTATAATAGCCGTATTTTATTTGCCGAGGAACAACAACAATTGCACTGTCGAATACCTTCTTTGGTATTGTGAAAACCTGCTGTTTGGCTGGTTTTGACATTCGAATTCCGAACTCGCGCGGCAAATAAAATACAGCTGATATGACTAAAGTTCTGACCTATTGTACTGAATAAAAACCAGATTCCAGAGTTCAGTTAAATCTGGATGTCCCGCATTAACTAGATTCGACCGTTTCTCGTTAAAAGATAACTCAGGTCTGTGATCAACATGAATCTCTGTGCAGGGACCGCAAGGACCAATCTTTCCCATTTCCCAGAAATTTTCTTTACTTCCAAATGGAAGAATACGATCCATTCCAAAACTACGTTTTATTTTATGAAATAGATGCACTATACTTGATCCAGTTAAATTTTAATACTTGCCCCAAACTTCTCCAAATTTCGAAGCATTCTAGATCAGGTGGCAACCCCATGGTTTTATCTCCCCCAAAATATGTTACATAAAGACGTGATGCATCAATTTTATATGGACCTTTTAATAGTTCTAATGCCATTTCGCAAGCTTCTCGCTTTATACAAAACGTGTTTCATTTTACGCTTATTTTTCAACTTCATGTAAATTACCTTAAAGTAGTCGCCAAATGACCAATTACCTAACATTTCAAAAAACGTATGGTGGTATCCATCCTGTCCTACTATCGACAAGTCATTGTGTTTGCCTCCAACACGGACGCACTTTTGGAAATTGGTCGCACGCTTGCAAGGCGGCACTGTCTTACCCAGAAAGACAGATTTGAACTATAAAAAACACTTTCAAATTTTATTTTTTAAATTACATAAATATTGTATTTTTTGACATGGTCATGCCTGATTCATTCCAGCATTGACAAATGCCACTGTTGGGTCGCAGAATGGAACAACTGGACTTGACCTTATAAACTGGTGATTGTGATTTTCTATAAAGAAATCAGTAAACTTTTTTCTAATTTCTGTTGAAGATAAGATTCTGCTAATTTTTTTTGATGAATACATTCTCGTAACATTCAATGTATTTCTTCTAAACCCTAAACATAATCTTTTCATCCTATATTTTATCGAAACCTTCCTTCAAAGTTAAGTCAAACCCGACTAAAATGTCAAAAACTTGAAGGAAGAAATACGAAAATATATTAGTTCTGTTTGTTCCGATCAAAAATGTACAATAAAAACTTGTTATTGTTATTATAGCTGTGTTGCTTTGGCTAATCCAGCTTGGCTTACAACAACAATCACATAAGCATAAAACCGAAAATAAATCCAAAAAGTTTTTAGGATTTATAACTAAAGCTAAGCCGGCTTTGCCAAAGCAACGCAGCAAAAGTAAAGCCAAGCTGGCTTTGCCAAAGCAATATATGCTATATTGCTTTCAACAAAAAAATAAAAATTACAACAACAAACACATTGGATAGACCAGAAAAGTTTTAGCGTTAACCAAAAAAAATTTTTTGGTTAAGAAATATTTAACCAAATTTTTAGTTATAATTCCCACCACGAGAGTCGACTATTAAAAATTATATATGGATAAGTTGGCAAACACATTGACCAATTGATTTGGTTAGTTTTTGCTGTTGCTTTGATCAGCCGTTAACCACAAAAAATACCTAACTCATTTTGTTGAAAGCAATATAGCAATAGCAAACTAGTTTAAGATTTTGCAAAACTAGAGTGATTCTACTATAGCTGTGGGTCTATTCTTTTATTCAACCCGAGCGAATAAAGTTACCCGGAGTACACCGAGCGAATGTTGAACGGCGTAAAAGTATTCGGTGTGTACACTTAATAACTATATTCGCTCATACTCTGCGTTACACTGATATTAACTTCAGAGTAAAAAATAGTAAACTGTGTATACACCGTGTCGTGCTCGGTTCACATTAAAAAACACAGCGTACAGAGTAAAATTACCCCGGGTGAATAAAAAAAACACAATGTAAATTTTTGACGTACACTGCTCGCTGGTGTTGAATAAAAGAATAGACCCTGTATTTTATTCTGGTTTTGACATTCGAATTCCGAACTCGCTCGGCAATTAAATGCAGCTATTGTTGTAATTCCCAATTCGAATTCAAATTAAATACAGCTTATATCACAAAATTCTTGCCTTTTAGTTTTTTCCAAAGATTCAAAAGCGATTATAGCTGTATTTTATTTGCCGAGGAATAACGAATTACAAAAACAATTGCACTATCTTATTCCTTCTTTGGAATAAGAAAACCTGCTGTTTTGCTGGTTTTGACATTCGAATTTCTTATTCCGCGGTAATAAAATACGGCTTATATACAAATCGACAGACGAGAAAACAGGGCGAAAAAAATTCGGTCAGTTTTTTTTTTAGCAAAAATATAATGGATAATTTAATATTCGGGCGATATACGGTATAGCGATTAACACGTTGCGTGGCGTCATAGAAATTTAAAATATATTTATAAAGTGCCAAAGTAGTGATAAAAAACAAATTTGTGAAAAGTATTATTTGTATATGTGTGTTATTTTTACCGTTATTCAGTGTGACGGTCGGCGGTGCACGTGGCACACAGATAGTATAATTTTATTCAGGTGCCATGTGCACCGCCGGCTGTCACACCATATAACAGTACAAATTACATATTCGATTATTTTACAGTTTATTTACAGATTTTTGTTTTTATTCTATTTTACAAAGTCCGTACATAGCGCAAAATGGATGTAAATTCTTTTTATGGAAAACGTCGAAGAATTGATGACATTGAAAGTGATGAAAATGATTTTTAACCATCAGATTCAGATGAATATATTCCTGGTAGCAATTTCACATCGAGCGATGCTGACGAAGATCAAGATATAGACGAACCAAATGCTCTTTTAGAAAATGCAGAAACTTCTAGTGAAGAGGAGGAAGATATTGTCCCCAGAAATGTCTGGAAATCGGTTAGTGGAAGCTCTCTAAAAACATTTCGATTCACTGACTCCGCTGCTTCACCAGGAATAATCAATATGAACTCCAATTCAATAAAGCCAGCAGATATTTTCAAAGTTATGGTTACGGAAGAAGTTTACAAGGTAATAGTGGAGCAAACAAATTTGAATGTCAGCAAAAAAATTGCAACTACTCGTGTAAGTCGCAATTCTCGCATGAAGAAATGGGAAGACACTAATGTTTCCGAAATAAAACAGTTTCTGGGACCTGTTTTGTATATGGGAATTGTAAAGTTTCCTTCAATCCACATGTATTGGAGCACGGATAATTTTTATAAACATTCCTTTGTCCCAAATTCCCAAAATCAGTTATTGCTGAAATTCATTCATTTTGCTGATGAAACCGGACAAAATAACCGCTTGCGTAAAGTTAACCACATACTAGAAATAATGGAACGGAATTTTACTGCAGCCAGAACACCTGTTGAAATGATAGTGGTGGATGAAAGTATGATTCCGTGGCGTGGTAGACTTCAATTCCGACAATACAAATTATACAAACTTTGTGACCCACTTGGTTATACTTATACCAGTTCCGTATATTGTGGTAAAACAGATAATTCTCCAATAAGAGGACAACCCACACCTGCGGCCGAATTCCGGCTCTATGAGAAATGTCATTTATGGCTTTAATAAGTATAAAAATTCAAACTGGTATAAGAAACTCATAAAGGCGATTCCTGTTTAATGACTGAGAAAATAAAAGTCATAATATCTGTCAAAAAAAGTCATCATTTGTTATTCGATGATAAACGAGGGAATTACATTTTTTATATTTTTTATTAACTAATACTACCAGTATGTCGGAACAACGCGGAAAAGCGTTCCATGTGCGTTGATTTCAATCTATTAATATTTTATGAAAAAAATTATTCAATCTTAAAAAACGAATAAATTCTCGGTCAGTACAGGCTACAAATGGATCTTTGATATTCCGTAAATTTCTTCGAAATCTTAAGAGCCGAAATCTGAAACAAAATAAAACAAATTAAAAAAAAAGTTAAACCTCCGATGGAAGTTAATCTTCTACTAGCTCGAATAAGGAAGAAATCCAATCCTTAATAATTTTATAAAAGTTTACAAATCAAATCAATTTTATTTCAATTAAAAAAAAAACAATTTCTTTCGACACGACAAGCCGCCAATCACATATTCAATTTAATTCAAGAAATTTCAAATTAGAGCACAACAAACCAAAACACACGTGTTCTAAAATTTAGCACATCTCGAAACTCACTTGCCATACGAGAATCGGAAATTTAATGAGAATGAGAACTGAATAGTCGAAAAAATAAATAAAGTCATTTGTCATTCTCATTTGTCACAAAACCGGAATTCGGGTGCTGGTGTTTCTCATAGTACGCAAATCGTCTTGGATCTTGCTGAGCCTTATCTTGATAAAGGAAGATCAATGGTCACGGATAACTTTTACACATCTACTTCTTTAGCGAATGCATTGTTCGGTCGCAAAACGCATTTATTTGGAACCCTGAGAAAGAATAGAATTGGTAACCCTAAAGATGTTACTGGAGCTAAATTGAAGAAAGGTGATACTATCGGCCGTGAGTGTTTAGGGATTGTAGTAGCGAAATGGAGTGATAAAAGAGAAGTACTCATGCTAAGTACCAGACTTGATTTGAAAGAAATTTTCACTGGAAAAAAAATAGGAACAATGAGGATATCAATCAAGAAGCTTCAAATGGTAATTGATTACAATTCAGCAAAACAAGGTATCGATTTATCAGACCAAATGGCTAGTTATTTCTCTCCGTTACGTAAAACTATTCGATGGTACCACAAAATAGCTTTCGAGCTCCTTTTGAGCACCGCCGTTGTAAACAGTTTGGTATTATACAAACAATTGAAGCCCAATACAAAAATATGTGATTTTAGGAAAAGTATTTGCGACTTTCTATGTGAAGCACTAGATCAAGCATCAGGACCCTCCAGCTCTAAAACTCATTCTTTACAATGATGATATGATATCAGAGATAACAGAATTAGGATTATCAGAAAACGATGTAGCAGATGCTACAATAAAATAAAACAAACAGACGGCCGAAAAGAAGCTGTAAAAAAAACCCAAAAAGGTTACAACATTTTGCAATGACTGTGTGGATAATCCAGCTCTTTGCCTAGACTGTTTCAACCAAACTCATTAATTAATTCTTTTTTTATTATATGCAAGATAAAAGTGAATTTATATATTATTTTGTTATTTTGTTTACTGAATTTGAAGTTATTGAAGTTGTTACGTTGTAATAAAATTCTAATTTTTTATTCTCTTCTAACTCATCGGAAATAAAAGATAAGGTGAAAATTCTCAAAGTTTAAAAAAATGCTTTTTTCTAGGTGCCATAACATAATATTTATTCGCTTTACTGTACTGCCGCAGAAAATATATTGCATTGAATTTACAAGTGACCGTGCACCGCCGGCGGTACATACGGCACTCTAATCAAAGTAAAGCGTGTACCGCCGGCGGAAAATATCTCGTTCCTTTTAGTGATTTTGTTGAACCGGAATCAATTTCGGAATTAGTTCGAAATCATTCGGATGCGACACTCGTATGCTGGAATTGCGAGGGCTCTGGTCACACGTACCATGAGTGTGTGGAAAATCGAAAGATATTTTGTTTTGGCTGTGGTTAGAAAAACACATACAAATCGAACTGTCATAAGTGTAACCCTCAGGGAAACGGGCGGAAGGATGCGGCTACCAACGCCCAGTCATATCCGAGAACGAGAACCAATTATCTTTTCAAGAAATTACCACTACGGAGCAGTCCACACAAACTGATCTAGTTTCAATCCTTTCGAACCCATCTACGGAACGTACGACACTTTTATACCCTATAGTTTCATATCATGAACGATCCTTAAAGTGTGCTGAAACACGCGACCGAATTTTTAATGAAAAACCAATAGCTAGACTGAAAGACACTCATAAACGAAAACGATCCACGGTGCGTATGCGAAACTTTTATCGACAGATTAAGAACACCCACAAATTGTTGCTTTCGGCGGTGTTTTCCGATTCAGACATAAGACCGTATGCTAAGGCAGTGTTTTTGATAAGACTTATAGCGGACTTCTTGATTCCAGCGCATCTATCAGCTGCTGCGGTTCACAGCTAGCAACTGAATGGTTAAACTCAGTCGACAATAATAAAAGATTTAACAGTTCTGTTAGTACCGCTGAGGGAAAACAACAATTAGTACTTAACATCTTAACCGATGTTACTTTTCGTGAAGAAACGCAAAAAATAAAACTTTTCCTTGAGCCGACCTTATCGCAAAATTTGTACTTGAGAGTAAATTTTTGGAGCGCCTTCCACTTAACCCCAAATATTATTTCGGAGATTAACGCGAGTGAACCCTTTCAAAAAGATGAAATATTTCTGCACGAGTTGTCGGAAATCCAGACGCAAAAGTTGAAAAAACATTTAATCGATGTCGGCAACGCGAAGCCTATTATACAACGCTTTTATCCTATTTCCCCAAACTGCACATACTGCAAAGACAAAGAAGGAAAAGGAAATGTTTAAAGAAATCGATCGCTTGCTTCAATTAGAGATAATCGAAGAATCCAGTAGTCCTTGGAGTTCACCAGTGGTTCTAGTTAGAAAACCTGGCAAAGACAGATTGTGTCTGGACTCTCGCAAAGTCAACTCCGTTACCTCAAAGGATGCATACCCACCTATTGCCTCATATTGATGGAATGCTGAGCCGATTACCGAAGGAAAAATTCATTTGTAGCTTGGATCTAAAGAATTCCCTTTGGCAAATATCTTTAGAGAAAAACTCTCGTTGTCTGACACAGTACTGAACCGGCCCTTTTACCAATACAAGGTGATGCCTTTCGGACTGTGCAATGCACCACAAACCATGTCAAGGTTAATGGATCGTGTCATTTAGAATACATTGCGTGAAAAAGTTTTCGTCTACCTGGACGACCTGCTTGTGTTGGCTGAAAATTTCGAAGACCACCTTTGTCTGTTACAAGAAGTTGCATTTCCTTAAGATCAATATTAGCAAAAGCAAGTTTTGCATGAAGTAGGTCAAATATTTAGGTTTTATCATAGGGAATGGAACTCTGAAAACTGACACCAATAAGATTAGTGCGATGTCTGACTTTCCGGTTCCCACAACTGTTCGGCAAATGTGTCATATCTCAGGACTAGAATTGATTACAATTCAGCAAAACAAGGTATCGATTTATCAGACCAAATGGCTAGTTATTTCTCTCCGTTACGTAAAACTATTCGATGGTACCACAAAATAGCTTTCGAGCTCCTTTTGAGCACCGCCGTTGTAAACAGTTTGGTATTATACAAACAATTGAAGCCCAATACAAAAATATGTGATTTTAGGAAAAGTATTTGCGACTTTCTATGTGAAGCACTAGATCAAGCATCAGGACCCTCCAGCTCTAAAACTCATTCTTTACAATGATGATATGATATCAGAGATAACAGAAATAGGATTATCAGAAAACGATGTAGCAGATGCTACAATAAAATAAAACAAACAGACGGCCGAAAAGAAGCTGTAAAAAAACCCAAAAAGGTTACAACATTTTGCAATGACTGTGTGGATAATCCAGCTCTTTGCCTAGACTGTTTCAACCAAACTCATTAATTAATTATTTTTTTATTATATGCAAGATAAAAGTGAATTTATATATTATTTTGTTATTTTGTTTACTGAATTTGAAGTTATTGAAGTTGTTACGTTGTAATAAAATTCTAATTTTTTATTCTCTTCTAACTCATCGGAAATAAAAGATAAGGTGAAAATTCTCAAAGTTTAAAAAAATGCTTTTTTCTAGGTGCCATAACATAATATTTATTCGCTTTACTGTACTGCCGCAGAAAATATATTGCATTGAATTTACAAGTGACCGTGCACCGCCGGCGGTACATACGGCACTCTAATCAAAGTAAAGCGTGTACCGCCGGCGGAAAATATCTCGTTCCTTTTAGTGATTTTGTTGAACCGGAATCAATTTCGGAATTAGTTCGAAATCATTCGGATGCGACACTCGTATGCTGGAATTGCGAGGGCTCTGGTCACACGTAACATGAGTGTGTGGAAAATCGAAAGATATTTTGTTTTGGCTGTGGTTAGAAAAACACATACAAATCGAACTGTCATAAGTGTAACCCTCAGGGAAACGGGCGGAAGGATGCGGCTACCAACGCCCAGTCATATCCGAGAACGAGAACCAATTAACTTTTCAAGAAATTACCACTACGGAGCAGTCCACACAAACTGATCTAGTTTCAATCCTTTCGAACCCATCTACGGAACGTACGACACTTTTATACCCTATAGTTTCATATCATGAACGATCCTTAAAGTGTGCTGAAACACGCGACCGAATTTTTAATGAAAAACCAATAGCTAGACTGAAAGACACTCATAAACGAAAACGATCCACGGTGCGTATGCGAAACTTTTATCGACAGATTAAGAACACCCACAAATTGTTGCTTTCGGCGGTGTTTTCCGATTCAGACATAAGACCGTATGCTAAGGCAGTGTTTTTGATAAGACTTATAGCGGACTTCTTGATTCCAGCGCATCTATCAGCTGCTGCGGTTCACAGCTAGCAACTGAATGGTTAAACTCAGTCGACAATAATAAAAGATTTAACAGTTCTGTTAGTACCGCTGAGGGAAAACAACAATTAGTACTTAACATCTTAACCGATGTTACTTTTCGTGAAGAAACGCAAAAAATAAAACTTTTCCTTGAGCCGACCTTATCGCAAAATTTGTACTTGAGAGTAAATTTTTGGAGCGCCTTCCACTTAGCCCCAAATATTATTTCGGAGATTAACGCGAGTGAACCCTTTCAAAAAGATGAAATATTTCTGCACGAGTTGTCGGAAATCCAGACGCAAAAGTTGAAAAAACATTTAATCGATGTCGGCAACGCGAAGCCTATTATACAACGCTTTTATCCTATTTCCCCAAACTGCACATACTGCAAAGACAAAGAAGGAAAAGGAAATGTTTAAAGAAATCGATCGCTTGCTTCAATTAGAGATAATCGAAGAATCCAGTAGTCCTTGGAGTTCACCAGTGGTTCTAGTTAGAAAACCTGGCAAAGACAGATTGTGTCTGGACTCTCGCAAAGTCAACTCCGTTACCTCAAAGGATGCATACCCACCTATTGCCTCATATTGATGGAATGCTGAGCCGATTACCGAAGGAAAAATTCATTTGTAGCTTGGATCTAAAGAATTCCCTTTGGCAAATATCTTTAGAGAAAAACTCTCGTTGTCTGACACAGTACTGAACCGGCCCTTTTACCAATACAAGGTGATGCCTTTCGGACTGTGCAATGCACCACAAACCATGTCAAGGTTAATGGATCGTGTCATTTAGAATACATTGCGTGAAAAAGTTTTCGTCTACCTGGACGACCTGCTTGTGTTGGCTGAAAATTTCGAAGACCACCTTTGTCTGTTACAAGAAGTTGCATTTCCTTAAGATCAATATTAGCAAAAGCAAGTTTTGCATGAAGTAGGTCAAATATTTAGGTTTTATCATAGGGAATGGAACTCTGAAAACTGACACCAATAAGATTAGTGCGATGTCTGACTTTCCGGTTCCCACAACTGTTCGGCAAATGTGTCATATCTCAGGACTAGAATTGATTACAATTCAGCAAAACAAGGTATCGATTTATCAGACCAAATGGCTAGTTATTTCTCTCCGTTACGTAAAACTATTCGATGGTACCACAAAATAGCTTTCGAGCTCCTTTTGAGCACCGCCGTTGTAAACAGTTTGGTATTATACAAACAATTGAAGCCCAATACAAAAATATGTGATTTTAGGAAAAGTATTTGCGACTTTCTATGTGAAGCACTAGATCAAGCATCAGGACCCTCCAGCTCTAAAACTCATTCTTTACAATGATGATATGATATCAGAGATAACAGAAATAGGATTATCAGAAAACGATGTAGCAGATGCTACAATAAAATAAAACAAACAGACGGCCGAAAAGAAGCTGTAAAAAAAACCCAAAAAGGTTACAACATTTTGCAATGACTGTGTGAATAATCCAGCTCTTTGCCTAGACTGTTTCAACCAAACTCATTAATTAATTCTTTTTTTATTATATGCAAGATAAAAGTGAATTTATATATTATTTTGTTATTTTGTTTACTGAATTTGAAGTTATTGAAGTTGTTACGTTGTAATAAAATTCTAATTTTTTATTCTCTTCTAACTCATCGGAAATAAAAGATAAGGTGAAAATTCTCAAAGTTTAAAAAAATGCTTTTTTCTAGGTGCCATAACATAATATTTATTCGCTTTACTGTACTGCCGCAGAAAATATATTGCATTGAATTTACAAGTGACCGTGCACCGCCGGCGGTACATACGGCACTCTAATCAAAGTAAAGCGTGTACCGCCGGCGGAAAATATCTCGTTCCTTTTAGTGATTTTGTTGAACCGGAATCAATTTCGGAATTAGTTCGAAATCATTCGGATGCGACACTCGTATGCTGGAATTGCGAGGGCTCTGGTCACACGTACCATGAGTGTGTGGAAAATCGAAAGATATTTTGTTTTGGCTGTGGTTAGAAAAACACATACAAATCGAACTGTCATAAGTGTAACCCTCAGGGAAACGGGCGGAAGGATGCGGCTACCAACGCCCAGTCATATCCGAGAACGAGAACCAATTAACTTTTCAAGAAATTACCACTACGGAGCAGTCCACACAAACTGATCTAGTTTCAATCCTTTCGAACCCATCTACGGAACGTACGACACTTTTATACCCTATAGTTTCATATCATGAACGATCCTTAAAGTGTGCTGAAACACGCGACCGAATTTTTAATGAAAACCCAATAGCTAGACTGAAAGACACTCATAAACGAAAACGATCCACGGTGCGTATGCGAAACTTTTATCGACAGATTAAGAACACCCACAAATTGTTGCTTTCGGCGGTGTTTTCCGATTCAGACATAAGACCGTATGCTAAGGCAGTGTTTTTGATAAGACTTATAGCGGACTTCTTGATTCCAGCGCATCTATCAGCTGCTGCGGTTCACAGCTAGCAACTGAATGGTTAAACTCAGTCGACAATAATAAAAGATTTAACAGTTCTGTTAGTACCGCTGAGGGAAAAGAACAATTAGTACTTAACATCTTAACCGATGTTACTTTTCGTGAAGAAACGCAAAAAATAAAACTTTTCCTTGAGCCGACCTTATCGCAAAATTTGTACTTGAGAGTAAATTTTTGGAGCGCCTTCCACTTAGCCCCAAATATTATTTCGGAGATTAACGCGAGTGAACCCTTTCAAAAAGATGAAATATTTCTGCACGAGTTGTCGGAAATCCAGACGCAAAAGTTGAAAAAACATTTAATCGATGTCGGCAACGCGAAGCCTATTATACAACGCTTTTATCCTATTTCCCCAAACTGCACATACTGCAAAGACAAAGAAGGAAAAGGAAATGTTTAAAGAAATCGATCGCTTGCTTCAATTAGAGATAATCGAAGAATCCAGTAGTCCTTGGAGTTCACCAGTGGTTCTAGTTAGAAAACCTGGCAAAGACAGATTGTGTCTGGACTCTCGCAAAGTCAACTCCGTTACCTCAAAGGATGCATACCCACCTATTGCCTCATATTGATGGAATGCTGAGCCGATTACCGAAGGAAAAATTCATTTGTAGCTTGGATCTAAAGAATTCCCTTTGGCAAATATCTTTAGAGAAAAACTCTCGTTGTCTGACACAGTACTGAACCGGCCCTTTTACCAATACAAGGTGATGCCTTTCGGACTGTGCAATGCACCACAAACCATGTCAAGGTTAATGGATCGTGTCATTTAGAATACATTGCGTGAAAAAGTTTTCGTCTACCTGGACGACCTGCTTGTGTTGGCTGAAAATTTCGAAGACCACCTTTGTCTGTTACAAGAAGTTGCATTTCCTTAAGATCAATATTAGCAAAAGCAAGTTTTGCATGAAGTAGGTCAAATATTTAGGTTTTATCATAGGGAATGGAACTCTGAAAACTGACACCAATAAGATTAGTGCGATGTCTGACTTTCCGGTTCCCACAACTGTTCGGCAAATGTGTCATATCTCAGGACTAGCAGGCTGGTACAGACGATTTATTCCTAACTTTTCGACTGTTACTTGTCCGCTCACCGAGCTTTTGAAAAAGAGCAGAAAATTTGAAAAAAATATTTTGGATTTTGACGACGTTTTTATCTTTAACGGTTTCAAAAATTTAAAAAATGTTAGTTATTTGATCTTATAAATTTAATTTTCTTTTACCTTGTAGCTAGAAGCGTTCAAGAGTTACAGGGTGTAAAGTGATGTAAGGTCAAAAGTACGTCTTTTCGCTTTCAACGCTACGTATACACCACAGGGGTTGAAAATAGACCCCCCCCCCTCCAGTACGATTTTTTTCCGCGAAATTAACAAAGGAATTATCCCTTTAAGTATTTGCCACCTTAACGGATACACACTGTATATATATAAATACTCGGTATTCCTTTACTTTACAATGTAAGAATAATTTTATTTCAAATAACCTATTAACCTATTCATAATGATTTGCCAAACAATACTGAGTAGAAATGCCACTTTGAGCTGTCAAAACAACTGTCATAAAATAAAACGACATCTATCGGAAAAACAAACCTCCTAAAAAAACACCCTTTATATATATATACATATATATACGAGTATATATATATATATATATATATATATATATAATATGTGATAAACACATTCTTGCCGTTTAATATTTCATTCTAAGTACATTTTTCATAATGTCTCTGACACATAAAGTGGTAAGCAATTTGAAAAACTCATTCTTGCCGCGTAGTATTTCTTTTTTCCAGTCACCATCGCATCGTCGGACGTCAATAGAATAAATCAGGAGTCATATTTCCTCTGCAATCGATGCAATGACCTGGTTGTGTACATATAAAATGCTGCAACCAGGCATTGCAACTAGAAACAATATAACGAAATGCTGCCAGCAAAGGTAGCCGTGATATTTGCCGCTGTGTGCTGCATCGGTGTACTGGCGATGTTTGCACTAAAAATGCTGACCTGGTATAAGGTGCTAAATTCGCTAGGAGTGTGGAATTTTTTCTGAGGAGCTGCGAGGCCGGCGATTACGATGGGAAAGAGAAGGCGTTGACGACGGATGACCAAGTAGGCGATGACTACGCTTACGGCAAAAAAGTTTGCGAGTCTAACTTCAACTACGGCTGCGGCGGGTTTTCCTAGTACAAGTGTGTCGTTGTAATTTAATTTCCCAATGATTTATTTTGTTATTATTATTCAATTAAATTTTTGCTTTTAAATAAAATTAAACTAAAATATGTACTTTATTAATCAATAAATTTAAATCTGTCTTTCAATCAATCAATAAACTAATTTCCCACAACTGTTCGGCAAATGTGTCATATCTCAGGACTAGCAGGCTGGTACAGACGATTTATTCCTAACTTTTCGACTGTTACTTGTCCGCTCACCGAGCTTTTGAAAAAGAGCAGAAAATTTGAAAAAAATATTTTGGATTTTGACGACGTTTTTATCTTTAACGGTTTCAAAAATTTAAAAAATGTTAGTTATTTGATCTTATAAATTTAATTTTCTTTTACCTTGTAGCTAGAAGCGTTCAAGAGTTACAGGGTGTAAAGTGATGTAAGGTCAAAAGTACGTCTTTTCGCTTTCAACGCTACGTATACACCACAGGGGTTGAAAATAGACCCCCCCCCCTCCAGTACGATTTTTTTCCGCGAAATTAACAAAGGAATTATCCCTTTAAGTATTTGCCACCTTAACGGATACACCCTGTATATATATAAATACTCGGTATTCCTTTACTTTACAATGTAAGAATAATTTTATTTCAAATATTTATAAACAAAATATTTATTTTGTTAATTTGTTAATCAATCAATGTAACGGGTGTTTTTTTAAGAGGTTGCCGATTTTTTTTTTGAATAAAACACATATAAAATTATGAAATGACCAAAATTTTTTTTTATTTGGTAGATAATTTTTTGGCATTTAACATTTAAACACAATTTCTGGCATATGGCTACCACGACTATTTTTCACAAATGTCATTCTGGATGTCCAATTTTCCAGCACTTTTTCAAGCATTTGAGGGCGTATGTCAGCAATGACACGTTGAATATTGGTTTCCAAAGCGTCAATCGATTGAGGTTTATCCACATAAACCAATGACTTCACGTATCCCCACAAAAAGTAATCGAGTGGCGTCAAATCGCACGAACGCGGAGGCCAATTCACCGGACCATTTCTCGAAATAATGTTGTCGTTGAAAGTTTCTTTCAATAAGTCGATTGTTTCACGTGCTGTATGGCAAGTGGCACCATCTTGTTGAAACCACATTTTATCCATATCCATATCTTCAAGATTTGACAACAAAAACTCATTTAACATGGTTCTGTATCGATTTCCATTCACGGTAACGCGTCGTCCTTCCTCATTTTTAAAGAAATATGGACCGATGATCCCACCAGCCCATAGACCGCACCAAACAGTACATTTATCAGGATGCATTGGTAATTCTTGAACGGCGTGTGGATTATCTTTGCTCCAAATGCGACAATTTTGTTTGTTGACGTATCCATTTAACAAAAAATGCGCCTCATCACTGAAGAGAATTTTACGGTAAAAAAATGGATCTTCGTTCAATTGATTTAACGACCAATCACTGAATTCACGGCGCAAACGATGGTCGTGTGGCTTTAATTCTTGCACCAATTGAATTTTGTATGGCACCAAACCCAAATCTTTACGTAAAATTTTCCATAAAGTCGATGGACAAAGTCCAATTTGCTGAGCACGACGACGAATCGATAAATTGTCGTTTTCTTCGACACTGGCCTCAACGACAGCAATATTTTCTTCTGTACGAACTCTTCTCATTCTTGTCGGTGGCTTGGCATCCAAAAGAGTGAATGTAGACCGAAATTTGGTAATTATGTTCTTTATGGTGGTCTCTGACGGACGATTATGTGCACCATAAAATTCACGAAGTGCTCTATAAACATTTTTAATTGAACACTGATTTTGAAAATAAATTTCCACGATTTGAAAACGTTGTTCTGGAGTTAACCTATTCATAATGATTTGCCAAACAATACTGAGTAGAAATGCCACTTTGAGCTGTCAAAACAACTGTCATAAAATAAAACGACATCTATCGGAAAAACAAACCTCCTAAAAAAACACCCTTTATATATATATACATATATATACGAGTATATATATATATATATATATATATATATATATATAATATGTGATAAACACATTCTTGCCGTTTAATATTTCATTCTAAGTACATTTTTCATAATGTCTCTGACACATAAAGTGGTAAGCAATTTGAAAAACTCATTCTTGCCGCGTAGTATTTCTTTTTTCCAGTCACCATCGCATCGTCGGACGTCAATAGAATAAATCAGGAGTCATATTTCCTCTGCAATCGATGCAATGACCTGGTTGTGTACATATAAAATGCTGCAACCAGGCATTGCAACTAGAAACAATATAACGAAATGCTGCCAGCAAAGGTAGCCGTGATATTTGCCGCTGTGTGCTGCATCGGTGTACTGGCGATGTTTGCACTAAAAATGCTGACCTGGTATAAGGTGCTAAATTCGCTAGGAGTGTGGAATTTTTTCTGAGGAGCTGCGAGGCCGGCGATTACGATGGGAAAGAGAAGGCGTTGACGACGGATGACCAAGTAGGCGATGACTACGCTTACGGCAAAAAAGTTTGCGAGTCTAACTTCAACTACGGCTGCGGCGGGTTTTCCTAGTACAAGTGTGTCGTTGTAATTTAATTTCCCAATGATTTATTTTGTTATTATTATTCAATTAAATTTTTGCTTTTAAATAAAATTAAACTAAAATATGTACTTTATTAATCAATAAATTTAAATCTGTCTTTCAATCAATCAATAAACTAATTTCCTCTACACTTGGGGGCTCAACCGGGATTATACCGTTTTATTGGAAGTTTTTGATTTTTGAGAGTGTTTAATTGATGGATGATCTGAATTCTCTCACCGTGAGACAATTGCAGATATTTCTAAAGAAAAAGGGACTGTCTTACCGATACGCAGTAAAGACCGATTTAGTGGAACGTATCCACGCGGCTTTCGGGCAAATAAAGATCAACGACGTATTAGCCGCCGCGATAAACGACGACGACTGTAGTTCGGGTCAAGAGAAAGGGGTTGCAAACGAAGGGTGCGTACCACATAACGAAGTGTGTAGTACTAAACGACGACGACAGAAACGAAGAGTGCGTACCACTAAACGACGAGGAGTGTGTAGAACTAAACTACGAAGTGAAAGACGAAAAGTGCGTAGCCCCAGACGACGCAGAAGAAAACGAAGTAAACCCCGAAGAACCGAACAGAATGTCCAAAAGAAATAACTTTGTGTTTAGGGACATCGAGGAATCCTTAGAAAGATTTTCTGGGGAGGAAAGTCGCAACTACGAGGACTGGATAAGAGAGTTTGAGGACGTCTCTTCAGCGTGTGAGTGGAAGGAAATTCAAAAATACTTATACGCACGACGGTTGCTAAAAGGCGCAGCTAAGCTGGCGATAGAAGCGACCAGTGGAGTTTCGAACTGGATAACATTGAAGGCACGGTTGGAGAAAGAATTCGGAAAGAAGCCGTCCGCAATTGAGATCCACCGGATGATGGAGAAACGAAAGAAGACAAGCCCAGAAACTCTACTTAAATATCTGTACACCATGGTTCGGCTCGCCGAAAAAGGAAAGGTTGACGAATCTTTAATTATCGAGTACATAATAGCTGGAATTCCCGATTCTGTTTACAACAAAATAATCATGTTCGAAGCAACCACTATAGATGAACTGAAGAGGAAAATGGAATGCTACCAAAAGATGCACAGGCAGATGGCACAGCAGAGGACAGATGTGAGTAGAACTACCAGTGCACTAAGAACTAATGCGGGACGATTTAATGCACCAAACAGGAAATGCCATAACTGCGGTGCTCTGTCGCACATCGCGCAGAATTGTCCGGACAAAGGGAAAGGAGTAAAGTGTTTTAAATGTAACTTGTTCGGACACGCATCGTCTAATTGCCCGGACAGAGTTAAGGAGGAGGTGAACATCAGGGGAGTCCAGAAAATCCAACGAATCAGCTCAGATGGAACTAATGTGCCAGTCATCATTGTCGGAAGAAATTACACAGTTTTTATTGACAGCGGCAGCGATGTGTCGGTGATGCACAAGTCGCTAAAAGAAAAAATTAGCCCAGAAGCGATGAGTCGACCGGGAATGATGGTAAGAGGTTTTGGCAGTGCCCCACGACAGACACTTGGATCGTTTACGCTCACGCTGCAGATTGATGGTGTTGACTATTGGATACGTTTTCAGGTGATTCCAGACGACTGGCTACCTGATCAAATTCTGTTGGGAAAAGATTTTATCAAAGGCGTCGAATTAATAATTAGCCAAGGAGAAATAGTAAGCTTCAGAAAACAAGAAAAAATTACCACCAGAGAGCGAGAGTGCACACGAACTGGAGGAAAATGACATGTTCAATATTGAAGTAATGGACGAAGATCACGATGAAACAAAATTGCGGGTAGGTGACGACGTTTTTAGGGAAGAGATACACAGCATTATCTGCAAGTATTCCCCCAAGACGATGAAAAATTCGTGCATCGAAATGAGTATAATACTGCTGGATGAGAAGCCGGTCTATCAGAAGGCAAGGAAATTGGCAGAACCGGAAAAACAAATTGTAAACGATCAAATTGATGAGTGGCTTGAAGAAGGGATCATACAACAAAGCCGGTCAGATTATGCCAGCGCAATAGTGTTAGTCAAGAAAAAAGATGGCAAGACGAGATTGTGCGTGGATTACCGGAAGCTCAATACTAAAATTATTAAAGACAGGTACCCACTACCGGAGATGGAGGATGTTCTAGAACAACTGTATAGTGCGAAGGTTTTTACAACACTGGATCTCCGCAATGGGTTTTTCCATGTGAACGTTGCCAAGGATAGCAGAAAATATACGTCATTTATCACGCCAAACGGACAGTACGAATTTACAAAAGTACCTTTCCGATTATGTAATTCGCCGTCCATATTTCAACGTTTCATAAACACGATTTTCCGAGATTTGATGCGCCGAAATTATTTATTGCTGTACTTGGATGACATAATCATCGCTGCGGAGGATGAGAACGAGAACATGAAGAAGCTGATCGAAGTATTGAAGGTCGCCGAGGACAACGGGCTGGTTGTCAAATGGGAAAAGTGAAACTTTCTAAGCAGACGAGTGGAATTCCTAGGTCATGTTGTCGAAAATGGCAGTATTAAGCCGTCCGTTGAAAAGCTGAAAGCGGTCAAGGGGTTTCCCAGACCCACCAACATAAAACAAGTGCAAAGTTTCCTCGGACTAACTGGATTCTTCAGGAAGTTCATGCCCAACGACGCCAATTTCGCAAAACCATTGTCGGACCTGACTAGGAAGAACGTATCATTCTGCTTTGAAGCTGACCAGATTGCAGCATTTGAAGCTCTCAAAGATCTGCTAAGTGAAGAACCTGTGCTAAAATTATTCAATCCACTGGCGCTGGAGACGGAATTGCACACAGATGCCAGCATGTTGGGATACGGAGGAATTTTGTTTCAGAAGCACGAGGGAAGCTTCCAACCCTATTTTTTCTATTTAAGCTTCAAAACGTCCCCAGCTGAGAAGAATTACACTAGCTACGAACACGAGGTTTTAGCTGTCGTACGATGCGTTAAAAAGCTACGTGTCTATCTTCTAGGACTAAAATTCAAAATATACACTGACTGCAAGGCTTTTCAGGCCACGATGCCACAAAAGAGACCTGTGCCCAAGAGTCGTGAGGTGGGCACTCATTTTACAGGAATATGACGCAAAATCCTACATCGTGCTGGAGCGTCCATGAGGCATGTCGATGCCCTCAGCAGGTATCCAGCGGTCATGCGAGTTAAGGATGGCATTGTCCAGAGATTGAAGTGAGCGCAGGGTAAGGATATAGCAGCGAGTAAGGTAGAGGCAATCGCCAAACAAGACTACTTCGTCCCGACTCTGAGTAAAGTAGTGGAAAACATCATACAAAACTGCGTTGCTTGCATCCTAGCAGCCAGAAAAAGTGGAAAAGGCGAGGGATTTTTAAATCCCATTGAGAAGAGCGACGTTCCCCTCCACACGTTGCACATTGATCACCTAGGGCCATTACCTTCGACAAACAAGAACTACAACTATTTTTTCGTTGTTGTCGACGCATTGACGAAGTTTGTGTGGATCCATCCGGTCAAATCCACAAAGGTTGAGGAGGCCGTCAAGAAGTTGACGGTCCAGAGTGAGGTGTTTGGTAACCCTTTTAGAATCATATCGAGGAGCAGCCTTCACATCAAACACCTTCAAGGACTATTGTGAAAAGCACGGCATCCAACATGTTTTGACGACGACAGGAGTCCCGCGAGGAAATGGACAGGTGGAACGAATCAATCGAATTATCATAGAGGCCTTGGCTAAAATGTCTGTTGAAGATCCGAGAAGATGGTACGTTTTTGTCGCTGAACTCCAAAGGGCTCTAAACTCCACGGTGTCCCGGAGTACTAAGAGGAGTACGTTCCAGCTGATGTTCGGGACGTGCATGAGGAACGGAGAAGATTTACAGTTACAACAACTCCTAGAGGAAGCAATGATCGAAGACTTTGAAACCATTCGTGACGCATCCAGGAGGGCAGCTAAGGAAGAAATTTTGAAGGTTCAAGAAGAGAACAAAAGGAATTACAGTCGAAATAAGAAGCCGCCTACAAAGTATCTCCTGAGGGACCTCGTTGCCATCAAAAGAACGCAGTTCGGAGCGGGCTTAAAACTCTACGCCGAATTCCTGGGGCCTTACGAAGTCACGAAAGTGAAGGGAAATGATCGCTACGAAGTTTGCAAAGTAAGCCAACACGATGGACCCAATACAACATCGACGGCTGCTGATTTCATGAAACCCTGGGTGTCTGATCCTGAAGAAGATGAGTATGAGATAGAAGACGATAGTGATGAGGAGCTCGACTGAGGACAGCCGAGATATCCAGGATGGCCGTGTAGGATAAGTTTTCATATTAAGCAAATTTTTCCATAGTGTCACTGACACATAATGAGGCAAGCAATGTGATAAACACATTCTTGCCGTTTAATATTTCATTCTAAGTACATTTTTCATAGTGTCTCTGATACATAAAGTGGCAAGCAATGTGACAAACTCATTCTTGCCGCGTAGTATTTCTTTTTTCCAGTCATCATCGCATCGTCTGCCGTCAATAGAATAAATCAGGAGTCATATTTCCTCTGCAATCGATGCAATGAACTGGTTGTGTACATATAAAATGCTGCAACCAGGTATTGCAACTAGAAACAATATAACGAAATGCTGCCAGCAAAGGTAGCCGTGATATTGTTAAAATCCAAGTTTTTCTATGCTCATATAGCAAAAGTTAAAAGAAATCCAAGTGTTTCTAAGCTCATAAAGCAAAGATTAAAAGAAATTGTTAAAATTGAAGTTTTCTACAAAAGTCACATAAATTATTGAGAATAATAGAGTGAATACCCTTATAAGAGGAATACAAAAAAAATTTCGAGGGAGAAGTATAACCCTTGTGGAATACAGGAATACAGGAAAAGTGACCGTGAGAAAATTTTTATTCAGTCGAAAAGTAACGATTGATTAAAAGAAACAAAAAAAAGAAGAAAAAAACAAAAAACAATTTTTGAAACTACCATTTGTGTAAACGTAACTCTCGCTTAATACTACAAATATTAACTTACACAAAAAAGCAAGAATTATTGCATACCGCTTTAGTTTAACTAAATAATAGAAAGAAGGCAATACAAAATTTCAAGAATTTTCTTGTATCATTTGAAAACAAAACATTTCTTTTGGCATATTACATCCCATAGAAAGCAACAATAAAAGAAGTCGAATATTGTCTACCAGAGCCTCAAGTACAATTTGTGCTGGAGCACCTGATTTTCTTTAAATTTTATACACATTTTTTAGAGCGGGTTGGCTCCCATAACTTTTTTTTTCAAAAAGTTACTCGATGTTCTTCAAATACACATGTGTATCTCTGATTAGAGAATTTACAATGAAAATTTTTAATTTGGTTGTTGTTGTTGGGTTGTTTTTTTTTAAATTCTCTGTATTAACTTCGCATGCCCGGTTGTCGGTCAGTGGCTGGCTGTGTGGCTGGCCGGTGTAATCTTGCCATCAATTTTTAACCCACATCCTAAAGGGCGTATCTCCAGTGTAGGTTTTTACGGTATTTTATCCACGCCCCCGCCACCGTCCACCGCCTACAAATGTGGGAGGGGCGTTAGGGAACACCCCCTTTAGGTGGGTGGGGCATATATATATATATATATATAGTTATATATATATATTTATACCTCTAATGAAAGCCCCAACTAAGCAGATTTTGAAAATCCCCATCTTTTTTGAGAAACGCCCCCTTAAGGTGGGAGGGGATTCCAAAATTTTGTTTTTTTTTCTTCAGAAAAATTCATTTTTCTAAGTTATTTGAAGGAGCTTTAGGGATTAATTGGTAACAAATGAAAGGTAATATAAGTATAAATAACAAAAATGGGAGCAATCGAACCATCCTTGCCAGTAGTAGAGCCAAAAAACTGATTTTTTCATAAAAGTACAAAAGGGGCGTTCGTAAAACTGTGCGGTCCTAAGTATTGGTGTCAAATGAAAGGTGAAAACTAGCTCTACATATCAATACTATTTTTATAGAGTGGCTAAATTTTAACGGAAGATGGATAAATTTATATTGCGTTTATGTGGCAAGTCCCATGAAAGCCCCAACTGATTTTGAAAATAGCCGTCTTGTTTTCGGGAAACGCCCCTTTTGGTGTGAGGGGCATCTAAAGTTTTGATTTTTTTTTTGTCAGAAAAATGAATTTTTCTTTGAAGGAGCTTTAAGGGTTAATTGGTAACAAATGAAAGGTAATATAAGTAAGTATAGTTAAAAAAAAATGGGACCAACCGAACCAATCGAATTAACATATTATTATTCTTTGAAGTATGGATTAATTATTAAATTGTAGAAAAGCTCTGAAAATGTAATAATGCACAGCGCTCACAAAATTTGAAGAACATCGGGTAAATTTTTTAAAACATTTATTTGGGAGCCCAATCACTTCCAAAATTTACTGGAATGTATTGTCACCGGAAATACACATTTGTACAATTTCAGAAAAATTGGGCTTTAGGAAGTGCGTTAAAAATTGATCGCAAGATTCCACCAGCCACAGACAACCGTGCACGCGAAGTTAATATAGAGAATTTAAAAATGGAAATTTTTCTTGTAAATTTTCTAATCGGGGATTCGATTTTGTGATGAAATTCCCAATTTGGTGCTGAAAACATAGCAGGCACAGCGCACAGCGACGTGCACACATCGACCTACAAAGTACTACTAATACTAAAATTCTTTTTTTTTAGTTAAGTTAAGCTGTAAAGCAGTGCGAGTGCGTAACCAGTTCTTCATATAATAAGATACAAAACACAAGTTAAGAATGCACTCACACAACTGAGTGTACAACCCATTTCTATTGCGAAACCCATTAATTTTTGTATCAACATTTTTGGTTTACTTCGTTCCTCTTGATATCTCTATATTCTTTGGTTGGAGGCATTTTTCTCTTTAGGGTAATTCTAATTAAATGGTCGTCACCATGAGTGAGTAGACGTGCTGACATGGGTATGTGGTTGGGATTGGAGATCCTGAGGAGTTTTCTTTTTCAGACCATGACTTGACGGTACCGATGCAACCAGGTAATTTCTCAGTGTTAGATTAGCTAGTAAGAAAGAAATATTTCCTGAAAGAAATAAAATTTTCTCTCCATAAAAAAATTTTCCTTTGAGTTAATTTTAATATAAGATAATATAGATGTAGGTTTAATTTTAAGAAGGTAAAGGAATGACCTGACTGCATTTGGACTGAGGGACGTTATCCTTTTCCTCTCCTTTATCCAGCTTTTTTACTCCAATTTCCTTTTTTCCATTTTTTAAATAAGTCGACATAGGGGTGTCACTGGCTGGGTGGCTGGCTGGGTGGTCAGATTTTCTGATAAATTTTTAACCCACTTCCCATAGCCCGATTTTATTGAAATTTTGCACACATGTATATTTCCGGTGACAATAATTTCCCATACAAATATTTTACAAAATTTACCCGATTTTCTTTAAATTTTGTACACATGTGTGTCTTCGATGGAAAACACTTTTTGTAAAAATCGAGCGATCGGCCCCTTGGGGACCCCAATATACAATTTTTAAATATCGCTATATCGCATCAGATCACGGCAAAGTCTGAGCTCTGTGCTTTGTGTGCAGCGTTGTTCGCTGCCGCTGCGTCATTTGGTGGATGATTTTGCCACAAAACGAGCACGCAGTGTGTGTGTGTGTGTGTGTATCACCGATTAGAGAATTTACAAGAAAAATTTTAATTTTTATGGGTTGTTTTTTTATTTTTTTTAAGCTTAACGTAGCTTATATAATTTTTTTTTATTAAAATTTCAATAAATTCCATTTCTGTCATGGCTTTTTTTTGCTTTTATTTTTACTTGTAACTTTAAATGTTTAATTTTGCATTTCATTTTTGCTTTTTTTGTCCTGTTTTTTTTTAGTTCCCCATATTTTCTCCGGGCGCCGTGGCTTAGTGGAAATGAACATGGCTACTGAGCAGGGGGTTCGTGGTTTGAATCCCAGTTACACCAAAAGTATTTTTCACGGTGTCCCACCTCTCGCGAATGGGTGACAAACGTTCCGAGAGTAATAACTTGTCACAGAAAGCTTCTCAATTCGCCGTTCGGAGCCGTCCTTAAATTATAGGTGCCTTCCATTTGTGTGCAAAAATATACATGCTCAACACGAATGGTTGCGAGAAGCAAGACTAGCTAGAATATTATTATAAATGTTATATTTTCTCCACCTTCCCAGAATCCTATAACTCTTCCAAGAACAGGACATGACAAAACGACTAAGACATCGAATGCTTTCCCAATAAGGCCATAGTTCCAACTGCAATAGATTATGCAATGTGCATTATGTGATGCTGGTTTGTTTGGAATTCCAAGCAATCGGTGTCTATATTTGGTTAGTACAGTTTATTAGAAGCTAGACTCTGATCAGCTTCACCATCAAATAGACGAAGGACGTGACGGGGAACCGGTGGACAATCGTTGCGAAAAGTACTAAAAGTACAAGTAAGAGTGTGTTCGCCGTGTTCTTAGCCGTGAAGTAGAGGTCAGGACAGCTCGACCTCATCATAGAGGCTCTTCCTGCTGTGAACTGAGTTGCGAGCTGCCATGATGAGACAAAACCCTATTGGCGTTAGACGACATACCTTAAAAACGCCGAAGAAACCGATTAACTTGACGGACATTACTGACCTAGCGACCAGCGACCTAGTTTAATTAATTAATTAATTAATTTTTGTGTATTTACAATAAATCGGAAATTTAATCCATTTGAAGGGAAAAATTGTTTTCTTATTTGGAAATATCACTAATCCAAAAATTATATTGAAAAAAAAATGAAAACTTTTTTTTTAAGCTTGAATAAATTTTAATTTCAACACATATTTAATATATATATATATATATAGACTATATGAACGAAAACGGAGACTTAGAACTGTTTTTGGACTTTTTGGGCTCAAGGCGTTTTTACAAAAAAATTAATAAGACTAATTATCCATAACTACAATTTCCTTTTTATACATCAACAACCGTGGTCAGATTCCCCAAGCGAATTCAAACTCCGTAGCGAACCCGGTCGAAAGACTTCTACTTGGCCAAGCTGATATCGAAACTACTTTAGCAAAAATGAGCGGTGACAGAGAAAACTCTTTGTCCTACAGACAATAGGACCAACGTGGTAGGATGCCTGTAGAAAGGTGACCTAATCGGGGGATTCCGACGTCCAACCGAGACGACGAAATTCGTTGTGTCAATGAAGATACCGAAGAAGGTGCGGCATCTTACCGGTTCTCAAATCAGGCGAACAGGCAAGCACTAGAAAATAATCGCGAGCTGCTAAATTTTATCAACAGCATAGTAACTACTGCTGTTCAGAAGAATCAGACCGACCTAATGTCGTCCCTCACAAATGATGTCTGTTTTTAAAACAAGTCTGGATACCCTATGTAGTAGACTAGATAAAATTGAGAAACAATTGGGCTCAACGAATACGACCAAGGCAATAAGCATACTACAGAACCGACTTTAACGCTGACTGCGGACCACACGGGCAACAAGCCCAACATAATGTCACCGAGTGGACGTAACGTCACTGTACCTAACGAGACTGTATGTAACGACATAGGACGTAAAGACAGAAGTAACAGTATGCCCACATGTCGCAATAGTGAATTGGGCGAAAAAAGGTTTTGCGACGTGCATAAGTGGGGAATAAAAGTTGACGGCACCCCTGAGACCATTGGTTAAGGTAATACACCCAAAATGTTGGCTATTTATACAAACAACTTGTAATAAATTTTTTTGGTCCAGATTATTTAATAACTGCTTATTCTGGATTACTGTAAATTAATTGTTATGACCCATAAATGGGTCATCGTTCTGCGGTTGATAAAATTACTTAGTCATAATTAATTAATTGAAAGTGAATTATTATGATCCAAAAATGGGTCGTCGATCTGTGGGCTATGTAGCCCTAGTGCAATCGGTAATTTTAGCTGACGATTTAATTGTTTACTTTTGCGATTATATCGATGCAATTTTCATAAACAAAAAGGCCAGAAAGGGTGTAATTGCTTCCGTGACTAGATCGATATAGGTAGCATGTGCCTGCACCCAGCTTCCTGTTCTTGCCCTCTTTGCCGTTTACAAAACGGGTTTTGTAGATATGCTTGCGTACGGAAATGATTGAAATTAGAGTGATCAGAAATATGGTACATATTAGTCCTCCTATATACCAATGCTGATGCACCTGTGGTATCCAGTTGATATGGTCAAGTTCATTTGAAAGTTCTGCCAGGAGTAGCGCAAGGCGTGGGTCAGTGAGTTGCTTTTCGCTAATGTTTATTTTAGGTGGTGATAAGCTACCTTTTATTGAGAAAGTCTAGATGTCCGTGTTTATTTTATCGATTTCCTTGGTTGGAGATATTGCTTAAAACAGATTGCTGGAAATCTTGCAGCCTGGAAACTTTACCAGACTTACCTTTGTTAGGAGTGGGGTAAGAGAGTCGTTGCATACCAAATTCACTTGGTTGGACTTTGATTTATAAATGACTGCAAGATCAGTTCGAATATGATACACCTTGTCGTCCTCTGGCTGACCGTGGTTGTGTTGCAGATTCTTAAAAGTGAATCAGGTGAGGGAATTTCTGGTACTTCCTTCCAGCAACTAGTCAAATGATTCTCTCCAGCCAGTTTTTTTTCGGGAGATAATCAAAATGAGCTTGGATCGACATTAAAGCAAAATATTTCGACACTGTAAGTTTTAAATTCAATAGCTTTACTTTGACGGAAATCGGCCAACCGAAAGTGCAAATAAAATGTAAAAAAAAAATTAAACAAGTAAATGTAAAAAAAACTTCGCTTTTCGTCACTTGTTATGCGCGGGATATCAAAATTTAGACACTCACAAAATTTTAGTTCACTAGGTCGTGTGGAAGGTGGTTAAAAAGGACCTTAAAGTAGTCGAAAATACAGACAAAAAGTGATCAAGTCAAGTTAAATAAAAGTTTAAAAAAATGAATATACATTTACTGAAGATTCCGGCCCCGTCTGTAAAAGAATTCGTATTGTGGCCAAACCTTCTTTTTTATTTTACTTTTTTAATTTTTTTATCACTGAATTGCTCCTACCTGAGCGTCGAAGTTGTAGGGGCTTGTAGGAAGGTCAAAGATTTTTGGGAATTCTCCCTAAGATGAGTCCTGAAACCTAAGGGCGCTCGTACTATTGTACCATCCTTTATAATTCCTCCTACCATCTCCTTCATCTACTATCCATATCCCCGTCCTCGCGCCCTGGGCTGGATCAAGGTGTAATACGACACGTGCTGATAATCAGCCTGACTGGGGACCCAGTTTAAAAAAAAAGCCCAGTCTCGAACGGAGTGTCACGGATACCTGGCGCCCTTCTGACTAAACTAGCCTTAGCCGTATATAGCGGATCTCTGTGCAGATTGACCTCCTTTCTCCGCCACTCGTGGGAATCAAATGGCAGCAAATAATAATTATTTTTCTTTTGCTAGTTTTAAGAAATGGCGGATGGTGGTTTATCCACTACCGACAAGCGCAGAGCGGCTATTAAAGCTAAAAACAACTTTGCTTCTGCTAGTTGTAAGAAAACTATCAACTCTTATACCGGCTCTTCTTCCATACCGGACGGTAGCGCGGTGCAATTGCTGTATACCGGAAGGGCCCCTGCAATGGTGGGTTGTGGTTTATCCACTGCCGACAAGCGCAGAGTGTCTATTAAAGCTAAAAATAATAATAATAATCCCTTAAAGTGTATAAAAAAGAATTGAGGAGAGCCAAGCGCGCATCCTGGAGACTCTTCTGCGGCAGAGTGGAAGAGGATTCGGAAGCATCAAGGCTTAGGAAAATCCTCTCAACTAATCCAATAATGCCTAATTGTTTGAAAAAAGTTGATGGCTCGTGTATTACTTCTAGCGAAGAATCGCTTAATCTGCTTCTAGATGCTTTCCCAGATAGCTCTCACACTACCTATAACACTGATCTAAATAAATCAATTAGGTATAATACCATCTCTCGAGATATAATTTATAAGGACAAATTGCTTTGGGCACGACATAGCTTCAAAACATATAAATCTGCTTTACCAGACGGCATAATTCAAGCCGAACTGCAAAGGACTTCGGACATCATCCTTCCTTTGCTTGAGACAATCTTCAAAAGTTGTCTTGATCTGGTCTATATTCCAGTCATATGGAGAGAAGTGAAAGTGGTCTTCATTCCAAAAGCAGGCAAATGTTCCCACGTCAGTCAAAAAGACCTCAGACCCATTAGCCTTTCGTCATTCCTTTTAAAAACATTAGAAAGACTGATCGAAAAACACCTTCGTTCTAGTATTGACAACTGTCCGTCGATCAACACTCGTACTGCAAGGGCAAATCTGTAGAAACAGCTCTACATACGCTTGGTGGTTCCATGACATTTTCTAGAAAAACATTTGCTAGAAAAACATTTTCTCGAAAAACATTTGCTCGAACGTAATTTTTTGGTAAAATTAACAACCGAAAAATTTAAAAAAAAACTCGCGTTTCGCGAACAAAAATTACTCGCGATAGTTTTAGAAGGTTGAAAACATAGACTATTTAGTTTTCGAGAAAATGTTTTTCTAGCAAATGTTTTTCGAGCAAATTTCGTTTTATACATTTTCGAGCAAACGTTCTTTTAGTAAAAGTTTTTCGAGTAAATGTTTTTCAAAAAAATGTTTTTCGAGTAAGTGTCTGGATACAATGGTGGTTTTCCTGGACATAGAAGACGCTTTCAACAACGTCAAAAGATCTGCGATCACGTATACGTTGACGAATTTGGGGGGTGAACGACTCACTGGGTGTACTTATTGATCTTCTACTCACAAGTAGGATCATTAATTCAAGACTTGGTTTGTCGTCTGCCAAAAGATTTGTCAGCAGAGGCCCCGCAAGGAGGTGTCCTGTCCCCACTTCTTTGGAACCTGGCGGTGAATGAGCTGCTGGTTCGCTGGAGGGGGGAGGGCTGCGGAGTGATCGCCTATGCGGATGACGTTGCCATAGCCGTCTCAAGAAGCACCCACCCCTTGAAAGAACTTCTGCAGAATAATAATAAGCTAATAAGCTGGGCAGCTCATTGTGGTCTAGGGGTAAACCCCAAAAAACCGAACATGTCCTCTTTACGAGGAAGTACAAAATCCCACTCGTCAATCCTCCGTCCATCAAGGGCACAAGCTTGACTTTCTCCGATAAGCCCAAATATCTTGGTCTTATTCTGGATAGGAAGCTGAGCTGGAAACCCAATATACAAGAAAGAGTCCGTAATGCCACAGTGGCACTCTTCTCAATCCAAAAAGCTATAGGAAGTAAATGGGGTCTTTAACCGCATATCACTCATTGGCTGTTTGATGGACTGCATTAGATAAAGCGATCAATCGTGACAAACTAAGCAGAGCCCAAAGATCAGCTTGTCTATGTGTGAGCGGAGCGCTTCGTACAACTCCCTCTGCTGCACTGGACATTCTGCTCAACCTTGGTCCACTCGACATCTTCGGCAGACAACTGGCTGCAAGCGCGGCTACTCGCCTCAGAGCAATCTCTCAGTGGACCGTGAATGAAGTCGCTCTTTCCGTCTTCCTTATTACTGTAGTGTTTTCCAAGTGGAAATCATGGCTATTAAGGAAGCCTTGTCTTGGCTGAAGAGTAATGTCATATCTGTTAAGGATATCCACATTTTCTCGGATAGCCAGGCTGCGCTAAATTTCATAGAATCAGTCTCTACACATTCCATTCTGGGCCAGAATTGCCGATCGTCTCTTGAGGAGATGGCAGAGCATTTCAACATTCACCTGTGCTAGGTGCAGGGGCACAGAGACATTCCTGGTGCAAAAATATACATCCTCAACACAAATGGTTGCGAGAAGCAAGGCCTTGGACCACAATGGTCATAGGTGTCATAGCTGGACAATGTCTCATAGGCAAGCATGCAGAAATACTAGGAGTCCTTTCCAACGTTTTCTGTAGAAGCTGCATGGATGAGGAGGAGGATGAAACCACTCTCCATTTACTTTGTAGGTTTTCAGCCCTCTCGAATAGGCGATCTCAACGATCTAACCCAAATTGACATTAATAGTCTATTGCGCTTCATACAAAGCTCCAAGTGGTTCAACGAGTAGGCGTGGGATTTTCTAGATCGTTGTGGTAGCACTTTCTTGGTCTAAGTGCGTCGGTTTTGACTGACGGCCACTTCAACCTAACCTAACCTAGCCTATCACTTATTTGCAATTCCATTTCCTTGTGAAATAAAATCGCCTAATATATTTTAGCTTTAAAAACATGAATTAAATCAAAACCCCCCGTTTTCTACAGAATACTTACTGCTAGGGTTTTCAATAAATGACGTTTTTGACGTTTTCATTCTTTGAATAATTACGTTTTCGTTTTATTTTTTGGCAATACTGATTTTGTGCACGTAACAGTGCGCTGTGGCTGCAGTGAGATTTAACACAACCTTGATAGTTTGCAAAAGTCCAGAAAAACAATAAGCTTTTATTTTGGTACACCCTTTAATGGTTGCTTTTGGTTCGAAAATTTTTTAAACGCTAGAGCAGTTTTTATTTTTAGCCGCCACACTTCGGCTAAAAATCTGCGTAGCATAACCAACCCTCATTTTTTCAAAATTGTTGGGTTTTATATGTGCATATGACAATTTTGTGCACATTTTTGTGGTAGAATTTGTTTCGATCTCATACAATTCTTTCAATACTGACCAACTTGACACTCCGTCTGAGGTTGACAAATCCGTAGCTAATAAGTTGTTTCGAACAGTTTTAACTAAGTGAGGAGAGTCATACATAGCATAAATCTTCTTATTAAATTCTCTATATTAACTTCACTTGCCCGTGGGTCGTCGGTCGGTCGTCGGTCGGTCGTCTGTCGTGGATTCTTGCGATCAATTTTTAACCCATGGCCCGATTTTATTGAAATTTTGCACACATGCGTATTTCCGGAGACAACACTTTCTATTAAATTTTGAGGCCCCTCGGGCTGCGGGGTCGGGGGGCTCCCAAACAAAAATTTTAAAAAATTTACCCGATTTTCTTCAAATTTTACACACATGTGTATACCCAATAAACAATACTTTTTCGAAAATTTGGTAGTGATCGGGTCCCGGGTTCGGCCGCAAGGCCCTTATACATTTTTTAAATATCTGTACTGGCATCAGATATTCGTCGCCCTTTATGGACTGTGTGCGGTGAGTGCTGCGCAGTCGGCTGCGCTGCATGTTTTTGGAGGTGGTGGAGAGAGAGAGAGAAATCTTAGCGCACGCACAAATGAACCCAGCAAATGAAACGAGACATACATGTTTTATGCTTACTTCAACTTACATTTTTATTTACTGAATTGTATTTTTATTGATGTCGTTTTTTTTGTTGTCGATATCAACTTACAGATAGAACAACAAGTTTTCACAATATTCTGTCATTTGGCGTTTTCATAAATTAGTTCAGAGCAGTCAAAGAGTTCTCAAGAGAAATGTTCGTGTTTCTTATTTGCTCAGAGTATGAGCGTGCTCTAAGTGCTCAGAATAAAATAATCTGAGCTTTTTCAATTTTAACATCTGATGTCAAATGTTTGTTTCGATGATTTTCTTCTAAAATAAAAAAAATGTCCCAGGATCGATTTCTGCGATTAGAGAATTTAGATGAAAAATTTTAATTTTTATGGGTTGTTTTTTTTTTAAAATAAAATTATGATGCACACTTTTTATATAAATTGGGGCAGGCATGGATAAATATTCATCTTCAGTTTCGATATTACCCCGATTGCGGGGGCCACCAATTTCCAAATTTTAATATTGTATTGTCACCGGAAAAACACATATGCTCATGTGTTAATTTGAAGAAAATCGGGCTTAGGATGTGGGTTAAAAATTGATCGCAAGATTGCATCGGCCAGCCACCCAGCCAGCCACAGACAACCGTGCATGCGAATTTAATAGAGAATTTAATAAAACAACCCATAAAAAGTAAAATTTTTCGTGCAAATTCTCTAATCGGGGAAACACAATGTGCAATTTGAATAAAATCTGGTAAATTTTTTAAACATTTTTAATAGGGAGCCTCCGACCCCTGTTCCTGATCACTGTCAAATGTTTACAGAAGTGTTGTCCATCGGAGATACACATGCGTATAAAATTTTAAGAAAATCGGGTACTTTTTTTATAAAACTTGAATCGGCGCCCGATCAATTCCATATTTTTACAGAAAGTGTTGTCGATCGACATGCGTATAAAATTTGAAGAAAATCGAGTAAATTTTGTAAAAAAAATGTATGGAAGCCACCCGACCCCGAGCCCAGAGGGGCCCAAAATTTTTATAGGAAGTTTTGTCATGGAAAATACACACGTGTGCAAAGTTTGAATAAAACCGGGCTTTAGTAAGTGGGTTAAAAATTGATCACAAGAGTCTACCACCCAGCCGGCCAGACAGTCAGCCAGTAACGGGCATGCGCAGTTAATATAGAGAATTTAAAAAAAAGTTTGTACATAGGATATACACATGTGTTTAAAATTTAAAGAAAATTGGGCTAATTTTTAAAAATTTTATATGGGTACCCCTCGGTCCTCAGGTCCCAATCACACCGAAAATTTTACAAAAAGTTTTCTCCATCAGAGATACACATGTGTATAAAATTTGATGAAAATCGGGTAAATTTTTTAAAATTTTGTATGGGACCTTTCGACACCGGGGCCCCATTACTCCAAAAAATTTACAAAAAGTGTTGTCCATCGAGATTCACATGCGTATAGAATTCGAAGAAAATCGGGTGCTTTTTTTATAAAATTTGTATGGGTGCCCCTCGACCGGAAATATACATGTGTGCAAAATTTTAATAAAATCGGGCTTTGGGAAGTAAGTTAAAAACTGATCAAAAGATCTGACCAGCCAGCCAGCCAGCCACGGGCACGCGAAGTTAATATAGAGAATTCAAAAATGGGAATTTTTCTTGTAAATTCTCTAATCGGAGATTCGACTTTGTGGTGAAATTCCCTATTTGGTGGTGAAAACATAGCAGCCACAGCGCATTGTTGGTGCGACGTGCACACAACGACGTACCAAGTAGTACTTCAGAAGTACTACTAAACTTCTTTCTTTTGAGTTGAGTTAAGCTGTAAAGCAGTACGAGTACAAAACTCAAATTAAGAATGCATGTCGGGCTTATTTCAAATTATTTTATTTTTCCACGCATCACTCGCGCGACACGCGACTTGTGACACTCGTCCTGCGTGGGATATCAAAATTCGCCACTGATACTGAGCTACTCACAAAATTTCTGCGTCTGCGTCGTGCGAAAAGGACCTCAAAAAACGATAAAATGACCACACCACTTCCACCCATCATACGCGCGACACACGCCCCACGCGGAATATAAATAATGCTATTTGGGATTTAGCTCACTAAGTCGTGAGGAAGTTGGTTTAAAAGGGTCTTAAAGTAGTCGAAAATACACACAAAAAGGGGTCGAAAGTCAAGTTAAATAAAAGTTAAAAAAATTTAATATACATTTACTGAAGATTCCGCCCCGTCCGTAAAAAAAAGTAGTTTGTGGCCAAACATCCTTTTTTTAAAACGTTGTCATTAGGGGAATTTTGTAATAGATTTTAAACTAACTTCCAATTGGGCTAGAGACTTGAAACTTTAAACAGAGCTTAGAACTGAATAAACATTGACAAATCATAAAAAAAAGACAAAAAATCACAAAAAAAAATTAATTCAACGCGAGTTTGCAATTTTTTTCAATACTCGTCTTAAATTAAAAATTTATTTATATTAGCTCACATGTTATTATTTTAATATTTTGATTTTTTATCAATGAATTCCAATTCCAATTCCTTGCGAAATAAAATCCCCTATATATTTTAGCTTTAAATAACATGAACTAAATCAAAACCCCCTGTTTTCTACTTACTGCTAGGGTTTTCAATAAATGACGCTTTTGACGTTTTTATTCTTTGAATAATTACGTTCTCGTTTTATTTTTTTGGCAATACTGGTTGTGTGCACGTGGCACCAACCGTGCGCTGTGGCTAGTATGTTTTCACCATCAAATGGGGAATTTCACTACAAAATCAAAACTCCGATTATACTAAAGGGTGGTCCAACGAATACGCTCGATGTTAATTGTAAATAAATCAAAAAGTTTTCAGAGAATTATTTTAATATTTTTTATTATGATAGAAGAATCTATAACAATTATGTGTGAAACAAAATATCGGCCAAATGCTCGCCACGGCTTCGGTGGCATACCTCTATCCGATGGTCCATATTTTCAATGACTCTGAGACTTAATTGAGGTTCAATGTCGTTAATGTGCCGAATTATCTCATCCTTTAGCTGTTGAATTTTTCTTGGCTTATTGACGTACACTTTTTCTTTTAAATATCCCCAAAGAAAGAAGTCCAACGGTGTCAAATTACATGATCGTGGCGGCCAATTTACATTGCCATGACGTGAGATAACACGGCCATTGAATTTCTCGCGCAAAAGAGCCATTGTTTCGTTGGCTGTGTGGCAAGTGGTACCATCCTGTTGGAAGCACGTATCGTCCAGGTCCATATCCTCAATTTCTGGCCACAAGAAGTCCGTTATCATCTCGCGATAGCGTACACCATTCACGGTAACTGCTTGGCCGACCTCATTTTCATAGAAGTACGGCCCGATGACGCCGCCAGCCCATAAACCGCACCAAACAGTCACTCTTTGTGGATGCATCGGCTTTTTAACAATCACTCGTGGATTCTTATTTGCCCAAATGCGGCAATTCTGCTTGTTAACGAATCCACTATGTGCCTCGTCACTGAAGATGATTTTCTTTGTAAAGTCACCATTCACTTCAGACTGTTCAACCAACCATTCGGCGTATTGACGACGCTTGAAATGGTCTGCAGGCTTCAGCTCTTGAGTTAATTGAACCTTGTAAGCGTGTAAATTCAAATCTTTATTCAAAATTGGCATCAGTGATGTTCGTGAGATGTTCAATTGTTGGGCATGACGACAAGTCGAGGTTGACGGCTCTTCTGCCACACTATCGCGAACAACAGCAATGTTTTCCGCAGAACGAATTGGGTGAGCATGCACAGGTGTTTTCACATTTCGTACAGACCCGGTTTACTGAAATTAGCGCACAATTCTACCGATTGTGGACACATTTGGTCGATTATGCTGACCAAAAAAATTCAGAAGTGCACGAAATGCATTTTGATTTGAACGCCCATTTTCGTAAAAGGCTTTAACAATCTTAACTCTTGTGGACCTCTCCATGGTTGATTTTGTCAAACCCTGATGCCCGGTTTTACAGTTTGAGTTTAAACCCTGTTTTAACTCGTATAAGAGTTTAAACTCTAGATTATAGCAAAATGGTGTTTCTCAGTGCAAATTTGAACGTTGGAGAGAGTTTAAACGTGGTTCAACTTAATCGCTCACAGTTGAGAGTTTAAACCAAGTTTTAGCATGAACTCTCATTTATCTGTCAAGTTTGACACTTATACTTTGTGAAATAAATTCTGAATTTATTGCATTTTATTCAAATTTCATGAATTTTGTCGCAAAATGTATATAGATGTGAAAGACGATTATGAAGATATGAGTGATGAAGGATTTGCTTCAATTTTCTTTTATTCAGCTCGGACAAGAATTTCTCGGTCAAGAACAAACCACTTTGAAAAGTGGGATGCAAGAGGTTTTTATTACAGGTTCCGTATATGCAAACAAACTGCGAAAATTATTTTAGATCAAATAGCGACAAGAATAGAAAATAAAACAAAATGGTAAGCAATAAATTTATAGATAAATTAATGTATTCAAGTAAAATCAGTTAAGAAACTTTTAATTTGAGGAACCATGCTGTATCTCCAGAGCCAATGTTTCTGATGACTCTTCGTTTCAATGCAACTGGTGGTATGCTACTATCAACAGGAGAGTTCGGTGGCGTGTCAAAATCGACTGTTTCAAGAATAGTCAAAAAAGTCACGGTTGCAATATGCATGCTTCGGGAAAATTATTTGAAATTCTATGAAACCGAACGTGAAATGCAAGTTCCACTTATAGAATTCTATATTTCCAAATTTCCTCGAGTTATTGCAGCGTTAGATTGCACATACGTACAGATTCAATCCCCAGGTTTGGAATACTAACTTAACTATTTAGCAGATACACTAATAATATTGAAATTTAGGTGGAGAAGCAGGTGAAATCTTTAGAAACCTTTGCATGTGCAAGCAATGTGCGACTATAACCTAAAAATTGTGAATTTGGTTGCACGATGACCAGGGTCGTGTCACGATTCCATAATATTTGCTAATTCCAGAATATGTCCTCGTTTTGAATGCGGTGAATTTGGCATTAAAATATTGTGGCAGATGGTGGTTATCCCAGCAAGTCATACATAATGAAGCCTATACGAAATTGCTTAGCGGAAGAAGAGAGGATATACAACCGCGCACAGATTTCCACCCGCAATCCTATAGAACGCCTTTTTGGTGTATGGAAACGGCATTTTCCGGTTTTGGCTTTAGGAATGCGTTTGAAATTAAGCTTTAGCTACAGGGATCCTTCATAACATTTGTTGCATGCAAAATGAAATCCCACAACTGGATGATCATATAGAACCGCAAGTAGAATACACGTAAATGTAGAAAACAACTGGCCAGGACAAGAAACAAATCCAAGAAGAGAAGCATTTATACAATATTTTAGGCATATTGCAGAAAATGCGTGACTTCATTTACGTTCGCAGAGTTAATAAAAATAAGTTTCTCTTCTCTCTTTACAAATTTAATAGCAAGCAATTATGTATGAGTTGTTTCATCATCCTGATACCTGCATACAAGAAAATAAATTTAAATAAATCAACTAAATACCAATTAACCAAAAAAACGTTTATTTATTTTACAACACGTGTGACAATTCTTTTTTCAACATTTTTAATTAAATTTCATGTTCCTCTTTTAAAAATTGATTCGGAAGTCTGAGGTTTTCCATTTCCATTTTATGTTTCTCCTGGCTTCTTGTTTTATTAACTTTGTTTTTGCTACTGACAGTTCTTGCCATTTTGTAGAAATAAATGCTTTTCCTTTATTTTTATAGGACGTCTTTAGATGTAATGGCTTTAGCAGTAGTTTTGTATTTTCTGCTATATCTGTAAAATTATTCTATTAATAACGTCCTACGTTTGAATACACAACTGATCACACAAACCATTATTGGTATTGATAGTGTTGAAATCTACGTCACTTTCGCCAATTATCTCCAAATCCTTTTCCAATTATTGTGGTTGTACCTCAATGTCTGATAAGAAAAAAATGAAAAGTTAAAGATTACCACATTGTTTTAGGAATACCGTCACGATGTGTGTCGCTATCAAATAATCCATCCAATCCCCTGATTCTTTCTTAGATTAGTCTTGGATTGCTATATCCACCTGACTAATTTTCACCACTGCTGCACTACCACCACCAGTGGCATATATTTGTCTCTCTCCTCAGTTTTGAGGTTTTCTTAATATTTTCGTATTTATTACGTAGAATTGCTGCCTCTCGTAGTGTTGAAATGGCCTGTAAAGTTGTTTTAATTTGTTGGAACAACTTTGCTGTTAATTTTTTGAAGGATTTAGATACCAAGCTCGATATCTGACTCGTTAGGCGTGTTGTCGTGTCAACGTAAACCCAAAAGCCGGAGCTCTCTAGAGAGTCAGAATACCGAATTGGTATGATGCTTTAATAAATGAAAACTCGATGATTATTGTTCAACGTTAGGTGTGAAGATGACTTTATTCAGTGAATTTTCCCTTCTTTTATACAAAAATAATTGATCGATTTTCGACCATGCATCGACTCTGGAATGCCTACTCATCGATATTCATATTTTACATAATATCGCTTTATCAGCATAGTGTATGTATGTACGTATGTAATATATGACCGACCGCGTCAAGTGTTTTTGGGTTCGTTCGCCTATGCTGCTGCGTTGACATATTTGTTTCCACAAGCGAACGACCTTATTATTTCATTACCATTTCCATGAGCAGCTTACTCAGCGCAATGCATGGAAAGGGTAATTAACGTTCTAAACGGCCGGCGCTCGTTTGCCCATGATGCTTAGAATGCATATTTATTTTCATAGGCGAACGACCGCCGGTCATAAATTATGCTATTGGAGATGTTTTATATTTTTTGTTCCCATGCACCGAGTGTGCCATTGAAGAATACGTATGGGTTATTTTTGTTTACTTTTGTTTTCATGCACCAAGTGTGCTATTAATTAATACGTAGTACTGATTTGTGTATGCTTTTACTTTGAGAGGCACCCTAGTCGATGTAGGGTCAAAAACGTTGTATGCTTTTAGGCATGTGATTTATGTGGTCGCTGGTGCGATTCCTCACAGGCCGATGGGTTAAACTCATCCGCTATCTGAATCCATACTGATGTTTCTCGCTTTTCGTCAGAGCATAGTTTTTTTTATTTTCTATCACGTTTTTATATTTGTTTACCAAATTTATTAAATTTGCTATTCGTCCGAAGAAAAATTTGCGCTGCGTTTTATAACTGTCATAATTAATAAATAATAAAAAAAACTACCCCAGTAAACATCAAACTTCGAACAAGTTAAGCGGGTGCCACAATTTGACTGTGAAACGCTAAAAAGTTTAACTGTCATGACAGTTTATGTTTAAAATCCTACTGTTAAACCGGGCATGAAAGAAAGAAATGTCAATAATAATAATGTAATTTGGGCAAAATTTGGGCAAAAAACTTGACGTTAAGCTGTGACTCACAATTAACATCGTGCATTATGGTTGGACCACCCGATACATATATTAAATAATGAGCGAGGAAAGTGGAGCGTATGCGAGTTAGAAGCGGGAATCTAACGAGCTCGATGAGCACTTTTCTGCGAGTAATGTACGGTATATTTTACACGACCAAAACTGGTTTTTCTGCTAAACCGGCGCAATGCAAAATTACTCTGGGAATGTGTGTTCGCTACGACTGCAATAAATAACAAAAGTATTTCATATGTTAAATCACTAGAGTGTGTAAAGGATACTTTCGAAGCTAGGTTATAATGTATGAAACAGTCACTTTCGTCTATGGGTATGTGAAACGAATTTGCGTGGTTGTCTGTGGCTGGCTGGCCGGTGTAATCCTGCGATCAATTTTTGACCCACATCTTATCTGTGGCCAGATACGTATTTTTAGCTTTCATACAGTCGGTTGTAGACTATTTTCTTAGTCCGCTCATAGGTTCTCTGCCACCCTGCCTTAGTCTCTTCAAGTTTACTGTGGTTAGCTACGTTTCTTTCCCAAATTTTAATACGGCTTGCAACAAAACTGCCACATTGCCAAAGAAGACCTAGAAAATCGAGGCATCATTCGTTTAAAATCACCAGAGTTCCACAGAAGATTTCGTCAGCAACGCACCGCTCGTCACATCGCCACAGAAAACTTCGCGATTATTAATCTTCGATACACCGTCCGTCCTCTGTACACAGCAATCAGAGCACCGAAACACCGGCCCGTAAATGGATATATTCGCTACGCAATCTGGTCGCGTACACTAGGGAACCACAAGAACTCCGCAAACGTTTTGCCACGTTCATCAGTGAAGATGAACTATAGGCAGAGGTACAGGATCAACTCCGCGCGCTAGAAGCACAACACCCGAGGAGCACCTCGCCGATACCACCACAAGTCGTCGTACCAAACAAAGACGCTTACGAGAAGACGACCAGCATCAACAACGCAGGTCAAAGCACACCGGTTCCACCCCACAGCACACCCTCGAACTCAGCTATCATTAACGCTTCCAGTACCGTCGAAGAATTAAGCAAGATGCTAGATCGACTGTGCGCCATAGAAACACAAAACACGAGAAACGCCTCGCCGATACCTCCACAAGCCCTCTTTTCCCACACAGACGACACTCACGAGAGTATAACCAGCATCGTCAACAACGCATGTCAAAACACATCAGTCCCACCCCGCTGCGCACCCTCATACTCACTTGTAATCGACCATGTTCGGAAGTGGTCGGTGAAATTCGACGGAATGCGTTATCCGCTGGCTTTCATCGAACGGTTCGAGGAGCTGTCCGACTTCTATGGCCCATATAAAAATTGGATTTTGGATGCCTCGAAGAGCTGGTGAGTCTGGCCGAGGACTTCGAACACCTTAACTGCGGCAGCCGAAACGTCGACCACCACCACGACCACCGAGACGGGATGAGCAAAATCGACATGTCGTGCCAATGCCAGAGGGACGAATCGACTCCCGATCAACATGTCGACGCTGCGGTCAGCAAGGACATTTTTCCCGCGAATGTCGGAACCCCAGGGTGCTGTTCTGCTGGGAGGGTTGCAAAAGAAATAGCAGAACTATCGACTGCTGTCTTCGACAGACGGGAAACTCCATCGGGTTCTTTCAAAGCTAGGGATGGTTGAATCCCAGAACCCCACACCCCGACGCAACTAGGTCCACTACAACAAGAGCACGACCACATAGCCGCTACGATAACTATGGAGGGAGAGAAGATCACCGCGCAAACGACACGGGAGCTACAAGGAGTCTCATTAGCGAGGCTTATGCATACGAGGTACGACATACAGGACAGACAGTGAGAACAGCGGTAACAGTACGGATGGCGAACGGCACAAAAAGGCTAGTAAAAGGCAAGCATTAGGTGAGACATGAGGTATTTCGATTTAGATATCGGAGTGCCTCATTAAGAACTCTAGTCACATTCTCTGAAAGGCTTAGATCGGAAGCACTGACAGCGGATACAACTCAGCGATACTTTACAATACTTGACGACCTGTCGACCACGACCTTATCTTTAGGCGACTGAACAATAAAAAATCATCCGGTTTAGATAACATTTCTAACATCGTCTTAAAATATCTACCAGACAGCTTCCTAAGGCAATACTGCGAGTTATTTAACAATCTGTTGAACAACTTTAACTTTCCGAGCTGTTGGAAAGTTTCGAAGGTATTTCCAATAGCAAAGAAACAGAAGCTACAGGCCAATCTGTCTGGTGCCTAACATCGGAAAGGTTTTTGAAGTTGTCATCAACAAAGCGATTTACTCCGTTTGCGAAGAAAAAGACGTCATACCACGGAACCAGTTTGGGTTCAGAAAGAATCACTCGACAGTGAAAGCGGTGACCAAAATCATCTCAGATGTCAACTGGCATCTGAATGACAAGAGGTGCACTGCGGCCTGTCTGGTCGATATCGAGAAAGCCTTCGGCACGGTGTGGACAGATGGACTTATATGTAAGCTCATAAGACTGGGATTCCCCACATGTATTATTAAAATTATCATGCAAATGATAAACGACAAAAAGTTTGTTGTAACTGATAACCGTGACACGACAGCTAAAGTTTTTAATATCGTGAACGGTCTGCAGCAGGGGACTGTGAGTTCGCCGCTCCTGTTCTGCATTTACATTAGCGAGGTGCTCAGGGATAGGAACACGACACTAGCGTTTGCTGACTATATTATATTGTACGCACACGGTGATAGGGTAAGGACAATAAGGACTGAGCTTCAATACAAATTCAATCAGTTACAGTCGTTCTGTACTGATTGGAGGCTTAAGATTAGTTTTAGCAAGTGCGAGACAATACTGTTTAGGCCGCCTTTGGCACTCTGTAATAGGGACATACGACAAAATTATAAAAGTTTACGCCTCCATAACGGGGACGGAGTGCCAATACGAAATGAGACGTGCGTCAAATATCTTGGGATTGACCTGTACAACTTCCTATAATATGATCGGCACGTAAATGCACAACTGAAAAAGGCGAAAGCTTCTTTCATGGCTTTGAAACGCTTGTTCTTTTCAAGACTGACAAAAGACAACTGTTAAATTGCTAGCATTCATTGTTGTCATCTTCATTTTTTTTATATTGAGTTGTATTTATTGTTTAAATTATTTTACTATTTATTTATTTATTTATATAATTTTTTTTATATTTAATTATATATATATTGATTATTAATATTAATTTATATTTATCTATATACTTTTTTTTATTAATATTTCTTATGTATTATTATTTATTTTACACTTTTAAATTTGTTACTTATTCCATTTTTCTTTGACTTATTTATTTATTCATATTCATAAATATTGTATTAGTTTGTAAATTTAAATCTGTGATATTAGTTTTAGGATAAAAAAAAAATTAAAAAAAAATTTTTTTACTTAGCATTTTAAAAAAAAAACACTATTTTGACTTCATAAAAAATTTATGTAAAATTTGTAAAAAATGTAGTCCTTGTTGATATTGTCCAATCATTGTAAAATAAATTAAATTTAAGTATTATAATTCATGTATCGAGTGCTTTATACGGCCATTTACTTAAAAAACAAAAATTATTGTCCTGTATTTGTTTATTGTACAAATTATATAAAATTATCTGGTTGAATAAATAAATAATTTAAAAAAAATGAGCAAGCATTCGAAACCACGGTACGATTTGCGCATAGCTGTTGCAAGATGCAGCTACTTATCCTACCGGAGGCAATCGACAGGGTAATACTGGGACTGGATTTTCTCTGTCAGACCAAGGAAACGATGAACATAGGAGGGCATAACCCCACGGAAGAAGACTACGAAATGGAGATTTTCTGTAGACTATAGGCAGCTAAACTCCAAGTCTGTTCCAGATGCGTACCCGCTTCCGAGGATCCACCACATTCTAGACCATCTCCGGAACGCGAAGTACATAAGTAGCCTGGACCTCAAGAACGGGTACTGGCAAATTCCAATAGAAGAAGAAAGCAAAAGGTGCACAGCATTTACGGTACCAGGGCGTGGACTCTTTCAATGGCGAGTCATGCCTTTTGGTCTACATTCTGCTCCCGCAACATTTCAGCGAGCATTAGACCAGGTCATCGGTCCAGACATGGAACCTCACGCCTTCGCCTGTTTAGATGACATCGTCGTAACCGGAAAATCTTTGGAAGACCACATGACAAATCTGAAAGAGGTACAGCGACGGCCAGGCGAACCTCAAAATCAACGCAGACAAGTGCGAATTTTTCAAGAAAGAGATAAAGTATTTGGGACACAATGTCAGCGAACAAGTAATCCACACTCTGTACCAAACGGATCACCACCACCACCACCACCACCACGATATTTTCCATGCCAAGGACGATGATGGACTTGGTCACACTTTCTACGGCGGAATGTCGACGGGTTGCAAACCCCTGTGGTGTTTCGCCCTTCACTTCCTGGACTTGGATTAGATGCTGGAGGAAGTAGGTGCTGGCGACATAGGTGCGGTCTCGCTGCCCTTCGGTCATGACCCTCTACTGGATCCACCGTAACTGGCACTTGATAAGCCGAATCGTGGGTTACCATGGTCGTTTCCGAAGGTTATATTACCTAGCTTTGTTCTGAGCTGCCTGCTCCAGGTTTCGGCGTACGATGTGAAAAACTTTCTGTAATTCTTCGGCCCTTTCCTTTGAGGATTGTGGATTGAGGATGTTCTGTCCCGATTGTCTTCTCGTCAAAGAGTGTTTGTGGTAGGCGTGGTTCTCGGCCTTGGGTGAGGAATGCTGGACTAAAACCTGTTGATTCCGCTACGCTAGTGCTTATGGCCAGGGAAGACCGTCAACATCGCAACCACATGGCAGCCTGGCGAAAGTGGTAAGGCAAGTGAGTAAAGCCGGGAAGACGGTCCACATTACCCGGGTCAACCAAGACGACGAAGAAACCGCAAGGACAACAAGGACAAAAATACCAACAAGACAAACGAGGACAACGACGAAGGCAACGTGCGTTAACCATCGCAGTGTGCACGTCGGGGTAAGTCATCTTTAGTCTAGTTATTATTATTTTTTTTCTATTTGTATTTTATATATAGTTTACAGCTATAGGTAATGGGTTGTGAACCTTTTATTATTATAGTATACATAACATACAATTTCCCCCCACCCGCGGTAAGGGGATGTATGTTATTATAAATATCTATTAGCCCAGCTTGCAATCAGTCTGCAGCTGTCCCCACCCGTGGTAAGAAGCTGCAGACTAATTTCGTAGTTCGCTCATAGGTGGCAGGGACTTAGTCTCTCCAAGTTTTCTGTAGTCAGCTACGTATTTTCAGCTTGTATACAGTCTACAGCTTCTCCCCACTCGTGGTAAGTGGTTGTAGACTATTTTCTTAGTTCGCTCATAGGTGGCAGGGCCTTAGTCTCTCCAAGTTTTCTGTGGTCAGCTACGTTTCTTTTCCAAATTTTTAAGGTTTGCAACTTCCCCCCACCCGTGGTAAGGGGTTGCAAACCCATTTTTCTTAGTTTGCTCTTAGGAGGCAGGGCCTTAGTCTCTCCACGTCGAAGGTGGGATAGTTATGATTAGTTATATGACTCACACGCCACGAAATACACATTGCTATGCCGTGACGTCGGCTCCGTAAGTAATGTAAAGCGAGAACAAACTCAAACTTAAACCTAAAAATGAAATAGCACGTATAAATCAAATTTGTAACACCATTGTAAATCTAAGCCAAATTTTCTGTAACGAACTCACTGGAAACCGCTGAGTTCACCCAAGCTATAGAAGAAAACTTCGTTAGAGAATAAATACCTAAAAGAAGAAATAATACCTATCGGGTAAAGGTTTTAATAAAATTGTATGGGAGCCCCCCGACTCCGGTGCCCAATCACTTCCAAATTTTAATAGAAAGTATTGTCACCGGAAATACACATATACTTACTTACTTATGTCCTATATCCCCTCGTGGGTCCTAGGGCCTCTACTACGCCTACGCGCCATCGCGTGCGGTTCCTGGCAATGAGATTTATTTTTCTCTTTCCAAATAAAACAGGTATTTCCATTAACTATTACACAAAGTTTTATTTGTACTTATTACTGTCGACTTCTTTCTTCGACCATCAAACTTACACTACCCATTACCCAAATACAAGTTGTGATACTCATCATGACCATAAACCAAAACGGTACAGTCGATCCGAAAAATAACGTCACATGTTTTTAGTATATACTCGTACATAACACTTTATATACATAACACTTTCCCCGACTTAACTTAAGATTTATAATTTACATTTTTCTTTTGATCATCATATTTGACTCTACAACCGGGGTCCGGTCCTGGCCTCCCGCAAAAAGTCGTTCCACCGGTCCCGATTTCGAGCCGATGTCATCCAGTTTGGCATCCCTTAACTCTGGGCGTCCTGGTCTACGCCATCCTTCCAGCGTAGGCTTGGCCGGCCTCGCTGTCGTGTTCCATAAATCCTTTCTTTTGATACAATTCCTTAATTCTTTTAGATTTTCGAACTGGTGTAATATCAGCGTTTTGATTTTTTATATCAATCGTATCATCATTTCCAGAGTTCTTTGGTTTTGGTATTATTCGAATGCTAGGATGGTAACTATCATGCAATGATGATTTACGTATTTGATTTTCATGAAGCATTCTTATGTGGTTTTCTGTATTAATTAAATAAATATAGCGACTTATCTGCCTTACCACTTTAGCAGGTTTCCACTTAATTATATGTTTAAAATGGTTTTTATACATAACATTTTCCCCGGCTTTAAATTTATCGTTATTACAATTATAACTATCCTCTCTAATATTATTAGTAGTCTTACAATTATTACTTAAGTTAAGTGTAACTTGTTTATTTTTCCTATTTATAAGGTCTAATAAAATTTTTGGTTTAAAAGAGAATACAAGCTGAGATGGACTTTTCGATGTTTTAATGCATGGTGATTACGGAAATTTATTAGAAAATTATTTACTTGATTTTCAATTGATTGTTTTTCGAGAGCAAATTTTTTAAAAGCATTATTTACGGATTGAACATGACGTTCCGCTAACCCATTTGATTGGGTTGGTATGGAGGACTATGCGTAAGTATAATTTTCGGTTTATCACAAAATTTTCTAAAATCGTATTTTCATGACATAATTTTAAAATTTTTTGACGAAGACTCACTGGAATTATTAATCTATTGCCCTTATTGACTTGGACTATCCATTTTTTTTAAATTTTGCAGTACTTCGCTTAAAACTGTATCATGCACCATGGCTTCTTTGACTTGTTCAATGTCCATGGGCATTTCAGAAGACACATTAATTGAATTGATACTTATGTGCTTTATATTCGTATCATTTTGAATTGGCAATCGTGACAGACAATCAGCGTTCGACATTTTTGATCCTGGCCGATGTAGTATTTTATACTTATACATCGACAGAATAATCGACCATCGCTGTAATCTTGCTGCTGCGATACTTGGAATATTTTTCTTAGGATCAAATAGCTTGGTGATCGGTTTATATAGTCAATTCTTTGCCATATATATTTATGGAACTTTTTCACAGCGTATACGACAGCTAACGCCTCTCTATGAATCTGAGAATAGTTTTTCTCAGCTGAAGAAAGAGTACAAAATGCAAACATTACATTACAAACATTGCGCCAATTCCATAGGGACTTGCATCCGTGGATATTATTATCGGCTTTTTTGGATCAAATAATTCCAAGACATTGTTACTAATTATTAACATTTTGCTTCTTTAAAATACTTTTCTAGCCGATTCGGCCATTCGTATTTTGCCCCCTTATTCAATAATGCATAGAATCCAATTAATTTGCTAGATAAGTTGGGGATAAATCTCCAATAATTATTCAATAACCCAAAAAAGGATTGCAATTCTGTGACATTTTTAGGTGCTGGTGCATCAATTATAGCCTGGACTTTTTTTGGATTTGGTTGAATAGTGTTATTTGACAAGACATGACCTAAATATTCAACCTTCGTTTGAAGAAAGCAACACTTTCTCAAATTGATTTTGACCTTGTGATAGTTGAGCTGTTCTAAAGTGAGAAGCAAATTATTCCGACATTCGTCTAACGACGATCCACCAATGATTATATCGTCTAAATAACAATATACATTTTTTAAATTGACTAATATTTGATCTACAATGGACTGAAACAAGGAAGGTGCACTTGCTACCCCAAACGAAAGACGCGTATATTGGAAAAGACCACGATGGGTGTTAATTGTTAACAAATGTTGCGATGACGATGTTGGTAAGCTCCTGACAAGTCAAGCACACTAAAATATGAACAATTACTCAGACTCGCAAAAATATCCTCTATAGACGGAAGCGGATAATGTTCCATATCATGAATGGATTTATTGTGACTTTGCAGTCAAAGCACAAACGAATATCTCAATTTGACTTTGGGACTAAAACTACAGGACTGGCCCATTCGGAATACTTAACAGGAATTAATATTCCATCACTGACTAACCTATCAATCTCGACTGTCACTTTTTCTTTCAACCGCAACGGCACTGCATACGACTCATGAAAAATTGGAGTACATGGTTTAATATGAATCTCGGTTTTATATCAACGAATAATTTGTCCGCTGCTCTCCGATACCACATTCGGAAACTGACACCGTATAATATGCTCCATATTTTCATTTATATGATTAATTTGACTGACAAACTAATTTCGCCATTTTGGTTGTATGACATCCAACCTTTCTCGACCAAGTAACGCTTTAAAAGGCTGTGACGTATTTACTACCACCATCTCTAGAACGAACGACTGCTCATCAAAATTCACATGAACTTGTATTTTCCTCATTATTGTTAATCTTTGACCTGAAATAGTTGACAAACAATTATGACATTCTACTAATTCACTTTATTAAAAAACTCATCTTTATATTCTTGGTAACTGATGATGCTGGTTCCAGCTCCAGTATCTACTTCCAATTCAACTACAACTCCTTCAATGATTAACTTGATTATCGCTGACGTTGATACACTATCGACGAAATTGCATTGCGAATATTGCAACAAAAACAGACCCACTCTCGTGTAGGACAGGAGCGACTATCATGCAACCACCCACAACGATGACTTTTTGACACACAGGTATTATTACCTTTCTTTGTTGATAAATATGGAAGTTAAGGTATTTGAGTCGCGCAGCTCCAAAAAAAATACAACACGTGCAGTTAGAGGTTGAATCAGAACTACTGATAATTTATTTATTGCGTATATTTATAATTTAACAAATTTGCTTTCAATAATACTTATTCTAGGAATTACAAATTATGCTTATGCTATTGTTTTAGTTTTAATAATTCTTATTCTAAGAATTATTAAAGCAAGAATATTACTTCTGCAAATTATGCTTACTCTACAGTCTACAGCAAAACAATATTGCAACACGGGAAATTGGGTGTCTGGGCAGGTGAAATATTGTGCAGTGTCATCGGTAAAAGGTATTGTGTGGAAACGCAGTGTGGGATTGTGTAAAGGGCAACGACCGATATTTGTGTTAACTCCCCCCTTCTTAAGTATCAGCGTCCCGCTGATCAAAAGTTTATCTTAATGGGTTCTAGATTTGAAATTTTAAAAGTGGCATCAAGGGGTTCATTTTGTTTTTTAAATTTCAAACAAAAGATTAGAATAAGATTTAGCAATATACTAATTAATAGGATGGTTATATCTGAGCCTATTGAGAGAGCCGTATAAGATGAAAAATGGGATAATTTCTTAACGTTGTCCAAATGAAGTTTGTGAAGATACTGGAGATCTAATCTCATACCACTTTCCGTCAGGTTATTATATAGTAATGGAGGTAAAATATGGTATGATCGACTTTCCCAATTTGTGTATTTAATGTTATCTAATTCAATTGATTCATTTTGAAAATTAATTAGGAAAGTGCCGTTAAGGATTCTATTGGTTCGACTGTATGAAAGATTGCCGTAGTAGTTAGTTAAGAATAAGGTACCCTCATTTATGAGTTCGGCAATTGGTTTATTTTGAAATTGGTAATTACATGTTGCATCTTCGCTATTTAAGAGCTTAATAATGCAATGGTTTGGAGCTAGTTTTTGAAGTTGATTTTTTCTACAGATAGTCGTATCTTGTATTACGGTACATTTTTCTCTGACACCAAACTTCGTTGTTTGGGATATAAACAAGTTAAAAAAGTCTAGATCTATCCTTTTGTTGTTTTTTACTGTTGATCGTATTATGATGTTGTTAAACACTACCTCTTCCGTTTGGGGCAAGCAAATAACGTATAATAGGAGATTATCTTTTATTACCATGATGGGTTCAGAATATTCGATGGCCTGAAGTTCGTTCTTAAAAGGAAGTGTTCCTGTTTTGGAAAGTAAGTCAGCAATATCAGCCTTGTTTAGTAAATTTGAATTAACTATACTTTTTTTGGCAAGTTGTCCTGCTAAAACTATTTCTCCGATTTCGTCTTTAAGTAGACCAAGCTTGTTAAAAAGTATTTGTTCATATTTTCCTGTATTATTTGTGTCTAAAATTTCGGTTATTCTATTATATTTATCTATTAGGTTATTGCTTAATTTGCTGAAGCGCTGATTTACTTGATATTGCTTATTGTTATTACTAATAAGTTCATTGCTTTTTGCCAAAATGTTATCCCAGTCTGTCGCATCTGGATTACCAGCCAGCCATTTCCAGGCGGATCCTATCCAGTTTATTGATCTTTTAGTCTTCCTCAGATTTTTTCCTTGTAGTTGCTCCATCAGGTTGTCTATTTTAGAAAGTTGGTGACTTAATTGTTGTAAATAAGGATTTGTTTTAAGGATATTGTGGTGCACATCTGCTCTTAGGCCATCTATTATTTCTTCGTAATCGGTAAGGTTTATGGTATGTATTATTTTATAGTTTCCGTTTATTATTCTTCCCGTTCCTTGTTTCACTGCAATGAGAGGGCTATTGTACTCGTAGACGTTCACAACGGCTTCTGCACATAAGGGGGTTAATCTGAAATGGGAGGTTTGTTTTTGAGGTGAGACTTATGTATTCGTTTTCCATTGGTTGTTGTTACTGTAACGGTGTTATCTAATCCTACAGTTTCTTTATGATATATGGGTTTTTCTTTTCCCTTTATTTGTTTATTTCTTTTATATACTGTTTCACCAGGATTGTAGTTTCTTGGTGGAGATCTTTTTTGATTGTGTCTGTTGATCTGATTCCTTTGATTACGTAAAATTTCGTATCTTAAATCAGTGTTAATTATGTTTTTAAAATCTGTTAAATTCTGATAATTTATTCTCTGACTTCTTCCAAAGAAGATATCGGCAGGTTTCTTTTTTGTTACCGAGTGGATTGTATTGTTATATCTGTCTACTGCTATATTAATTATTTCTTTTATCGAATAGTCTGGGAATTCTCTTTGAAGACATCTTATTATTTCAATAATAGTTGAGTGTACTCTTTCCACAGCTCCATTGACCTCACTTTTTTGCGGGGGGGCTAGGTAGAGAGTTACTCCGAGACCTTCTATATAATTAAGGATGATTGGGCTTATAAAGCTACTTTCATTGTCAGTTACCAGTATCTTTGGGACAGTAAAGAAATGCAATAATTTTATTATTCTGTTTCTAACGTGTAAAACTGATTTATTTTTAATGTGAAAAAATTTTGTGAATTTTGAAAATTTGTCCACACATGTTATGAATTTTTCTCTTTTAATTTCGATGATGTCCATATGTAATATCTCGGTTGGATATGATGGAATTGGAGTTGGTTGCAATTCAGGTTTTGGTGGATGTCTGTCATATTTGTTAGAACAACAAACATCACAAGAGTCGGTATACTTTTTTATTAGTTTGTTCATTTGAGGGAAATAGTATTTTTCTAAAATTTGTTCCCTGTTTTCCTTATGATTCCGGTGTGCGCGTTTGTGCTCGTTTTGAATTATTTTCAGTTTATTTTCCTCATTTGCGATATCCGTAACTACTCTTTGCGTGATTCTAATTTTGAAGTGAGAAAAAAACTCTCTATATACTTCTCCTAACAATGGAATAATGTGTTCTGGTATTTTAATTCCATTCAGTATACTTGGATTTAGTTTTTCTTTTAAAATTTGAGCTAGGTTGACTTTATCGAAAGATTGTAATCTTATATAATGCCTGTGGAATTTAGGATGTGGTTGTTCATAGCAAATCATATCGTTTCCTTCAGAAAAAATTAACTGGTTTCTAAAGACGTTAATCGGTGCCTCGCAGTGTGGTATGAGGTCAGTGCTATCTTCTTCTGCACTGTGTTGTGTTCCAGAAGAAGTTAGAACGTTTAATTCCGTTGGAAGTCTTGAGAGGGCATCCGCTACAACATTTGTTCTACCTGGTTTATATATAAGGGAATAATTAAACTCTTCAATTTTTGCCTTCCACCTTTTGAGTTTTGCATTATTATTGCGGTTACTCAAGGCAAATGTTAAAGGCTGATGATCTGTTAAGATTTTTATGCACTTGGCTCCATAAAGGTACGTCCTAAGCTTATCGAGTGACCAAACGATTGCTAGTAATTCCTTCTCGATTACTGAATAGTTTTCTTCAACTTTGGTTAGTGACCTGGATATAAATGTGATAGGTCTATCCTTGCCCATTTCTCCTTGGGATAGAACGGCTCCAATTGCAAAATTAGAGGCATCCGTTGTTAGAATGAATGGCATTTCAAAGTTTGGGAAAATTAAAATGTCTGAGGACACGAGCATTTCCTTAAGATTTGTAAATGCTTTCAAAGCTTGATCGTCAAGGTGTACTTCTTTTTTTCTTGATTGATTTGCCTTTATTTGAGCATTCAATCCCCTAGTTAGGTTTGTCAAAGGCTTAGCTATTTTTGCAAAGTCTTTAATAAACTTTCGATAGTACGATGCTAGACCAAGAAAGCTCTTTAGGTCTTTAAGATTTTGTGGTGCTGGAATTTTTTGGATTGCAGCAATTTTTTTCGGGTCTGCACGTATTCCTTCCTGAGTAATTATGTACCCTAAGAAATCCACTTCGGATCTCAAAAATTTAGATTTTTCCAAATTTACTCTTAAGTTGGCTTTTCCCAGAAATGAAAAAACCTCGTCAAGATTTCTATTATGCTCGTCCCGGTTCTTTCCGAAGACGATTATATCGTCTATATAGACGTAGCACATCTTCCCGATAAGTGGTTTTAACACATCATTGATCATACGCTGAAAAATTGCAGGAGCATTTTTTAAACCAAACGGGAGTCGAGTAAACTCGTATTTTCCATTTGCCGTGGAAAATGCAGTTTTTGGAATGTCACTAGTTTTCATTTTTATTTGATGAAAACCAGAAGTTAGGTCAAGAGTTGTGAAGAATTTGCATTCTCCAAGACTTGCTAGGGTGTTCGTAATGTCCGGGATAGGGTATGCGTCTGGGATAGTAATTGCGTTAAGACGCTTAAAATCTATAACTAGCCTGTATTGTTTTTCTCCTGCTGAATTAGCCTTCTTCGGGACAATCCAGAGAGGAGAGTTGTACGGGCTTTTGGATGGTCTAATAATACCATCTGCAAGCATTTTCTCAATTTGATTTTCTACTTCTGACCTCAAATTAGCTGGATAGGGGTACGACTTTGTGTAGACCGGTTCAGACGTTGTAGTTTTTATTTCTGCACGGACACTTGTATCGATTGCTCCACAATCAGCAATGGTACCAAAAAGTTTGTCATGTTTTTTCAGGATGTTCTGAATTTCATTTTCAATGTCAGTGTTTGTTTGTACGCTGTTGACTTGTTTGGAATATTTTGCCTTTAGTTTTATTTTTATGTTAGGACTTATGTGCAAGATACTGTTTTTCCTATCAATTACAGCCTCCAAATTCCTCAAAGTATCGTCTCCTATTATTCCGTCAAATGATTTTAAGCCAGGGAGAACGAAGAAATCTAGTATACTGTTATTACCTAGGCTTCTGAAAAAGGGACCACTTATTTTGTGGGTGATCTCAAGCTGTCCCGCAGCTGATTGTATTTTAAACGGTGTTTTAATAGGTTTGGAATTTGTTGCAATTCTACTTGACACAAAGTTTTTGTTAGCTCCTGTGTCGATTAGGAATTTTAACGTTTTACCATCTCTGGTAACATACTCTAGGTAGGGTACGCTAGAGAGGCTTCCGTCATAAAATTTATTTCAGGAGTTTCGTCTACGATTTCCTCGTAGTCGAACTCTTCATCTGTTTGATATGTGTTATCATCCGGATCTATCTGCTTAAGATCTGAATTTTCAACAGTGTTTGTAGCAAAAAGCCGTTGCTGCTTTCGGGGCAAGTTTGATGACTCATTCGATCTTCTGGGGAGAGGGTTGTTTGCAGGTCTATTTATGTAATTTACACGATGTGTTTGAATAGACTGATCGATTTCCATAGGTTGTGGGGGTTTTTGTTGTGTTGGTCTTGGGGGTGGATTATTATATTGGTTGGGGTAGTATTCCGCATATCGAGGTGTATTATAAATCATATTTTTTTCGATTGGAGTTATTTGTCTAGGTGGCATTCTTGGCCTATACTGTGATTTATTGGGGAACATTTGATTTATGGGTGCGGATATAGTACTGTTTATGCCTCTGTTGTAGATCGGAAGGCTTCTGAAATTAAGATTCTGAAACTCGAGGCATGAGGTGTATGCCTCTGGTAAAGTCTTGGGTTTCTGGATGACAAGCATCCTTGAAACATCACCATTTAGACCTCTGATAAATATATCTAAAGCCCTGTTCCTATAGTTTTCTGTTAGAGCACAAATAGTCTCTTGAGAGTAGTCTTCGGTTTTTAATTTATTTATTAACAAGGAAAGTTGATGATTGACTCTTGCATAGAACTCGTCTATACTTTGTCTTCCTTGATTCATTGAATTGAGCTCGTGTTCAAGGGTACGAACGTCACGTTTATCTGCGTAATGCAGGGATAAACATTTTTTAATTTTTGACCAATCGTCGTCAAAAATATTGTACGAAATAAGGGCAGTATCGGCTGGGCCTCTAATTTTCTGTCTTATATGTTGTATGATTGCCCTGTAAATGGGCTTAAGTTTGACTATCTCGTAGTCTTTTAATATGGATTCAACGCTGTGGATCCATGAAATATAGTGAACTGGATTTCCGTCAAAAATTTGCAAGTCTCTAACGCAGTCGGGGAGTTTCCTAATATCTATAAGGTCTTGCTCACTTTTTGGAAGAGCTAGGGTTGCAGGAGGGGTTTGGGAAGTATTTTGAGGAGGGCTGACTCTGCATTCGAGTTGTTGCAAACGGGTATTAATTAGCTTGATTTGCTCCATTTGAGCATTTACAGCCCCAGTTAGCTGGGTTATTAAATCTTTCACTTGTTCCATTTTTTCAAATTAATAACTTGGTTTGTTACTTGTGTAATAACTCTAACTTTTTTCACTTTAAAAAATATATTATTTTGAAATAATGATTGTATATATTTTAATATCAAGGTTTATAAACTTGGTTTGTTGCTTCTTTTATACTTGTATAATAATTCTTACTCTTTTCAATCTATATAGTATTTAGTATATATATTTGGTGTATTTAAATATCAAGGTTTATATATTTTTATTTTGAAAAAGAAGGTGAAATTTATTTTAAATTCTTGTGGCTAAACTAATAGGTAAGATTAATATATAAAATAAAAATAATCGCTTACAGCAAACATACAGCCAACAGCATCTTGTTTAAATCCTTTTGGGCAGTCCGTTTTGTCCTTTTTAGCGTTGCTTACTTGGGAACGGGGTGTGTCACGTTGGATCCGGTTATCTGGTTATCTCTGATGATCCTGTAATGGTCCTCTGATGTTTCTTCGATGGCTCTCTGATGATTTTCGGGTGGTTCTCCGATGGTTATCTGCTGGTTTTCTTTGGTTCTATGATGATTCTTTGATGAGTTGGTCTTAGGCCTCTGGACACTGGTAAAAAAATTTTTTCCTGGGCTTTCCAAAAGTGTTGTAACAAGGTCACCTTTCGCCTTTAGTAGGGCCTTTATTGCCACTTCACACTGTTAATATAGCAAGGGTATATAATAACCACTTCACTTTTTTAATAGGCAGGGTGTTTGTATTACCACTTCACACTTTTTTATGATATCAATTTATCAATTTTAAAAGTAGGGAACACTTAGCACTATACACGACTTTTACTTTTTAATTTTTCGGGTTTAAAGACTTTTGTTTGCTCGGGCGCCAGTTAAGGTATTTGAGTCGCGCAGCTCCAAAAAAAATACAACACGTGCAGTTAGAGGTTGAATCAGAACTACTGATAATTTATTTATTGCGTATATTTATAATTTAACAAATTTGCTTTCAATAATACTTATTCTAGGAATTACAAATTATGCTTATGCTATTGTTTTAGTTTTAATAATTCTTATTCTAAGAATTATTAAAGCAAGAATATTACTTCTGCAAATTATGCTTACTCTACAGTCTACAGCAAAACAATATTGCAACACGGGAAATTGGGTGTCTGGGCAGGTGAAATATTGTGCAGTGTCATCGGTAAAAGGTATTGTGTGGAAACGCAGTGTGGGATTGTGTAAAGGGCAACGACCGATATTTGTGTTAACTTGGATACCGATAGCGTCCAGTTGTGCTTCCATGATGCTGGTTCACCGTTGATGTTGAAGGACGACTATAATTGTTGACTTTATTTATATCTACCGGTTTCATTTCTTGTTGTTGTTTAAGTGATATTTCCATATTCATTGCGACTTCGACACATTTATCAAAATCATAATTATCATTATTTAATAAATTTTGTTGAATTTTCTCATTACAAAGACCATCAATGAAACGATCCGTTAAAGCATCTTCTAAAGCTTTTTGATTATCGTTCTGCTCGTTTATTGACTTTCGGGGTATAATATGTTGTTAACTGCTTCATTATGTGATAATATGTTTTTGTACTTGGTAATTTTGGAGCACACAACGACTTTAAAACTTTATAAGTATCTTGCCCCATGAGCGTTATAAAGAGAGTCACTTTCAGTGTTTCATCGACACGATTCACTATAAAAAACTACTCCACTCGATCTCGATCGACAAAATCATCACCAGGCACAAATGTTTATATCGATCCGACATATGAATGGAAATTCATGACATCTTTTGTTTCTGACGCCATTATTTACCAATCATAAAACGTGGTTCTCGCAACACTTGTATAGACTTTTATTTGACGTTTCGACACAATTTTCCGTAATGACAATTATTTTTCACAAACTGTTTTTATAATTATAGTTAGTTATATAATTAATTTTAAACTAGCTTTTTATCCTCGTCGCCACTATTTTGTCTCTTTCCAAATAAAACAGGTATTTCCATTAACTGTTACACACTTTGTTCGACCATCAAACTTACACTACCCATTACCCAAACACAAATTGTGATACCATCATGACCATAAACCAAAACGGTACAGACGATCGGAAAAATAACATAATACTCGTACATAACACTTTATATACATAACAAGCTTCAGCTCTCTCCAACTCTTCCCCAATTGCCGTGACTCCTCCTCAACTGTTCTGCGCCATGTATTTCTCGGACGACCCGTTCTTCTACCATCCTGAGATAACGGGTTTCATTGCATTGCGTAGTTTGCTATGGAACTGTCGCCTTTTCGGAATGTATGATCAATCCACTGCCACTTCCGTCGTTGGATGGTTGTGCCTATTTGCTCCTGACCCGTTCACTGATAAAGATGTTCGTTAGAGATACGGTTAGGCCAGAAAACCCTTAAGATGTTCCGTAGGCATCTATTTACGAACGTTTGTAATCTTTTTGTGATAGTAGCGGTCACCTTCCAAGTGCTGCACACATACAACAGCACAGATTCAACATTTGAGCGGAGCAGTCGCAGCTTGGTATTTAAGCTGATCGCATTGCTTCGCCATATCATGGACATCATTCCAAACACCGATTTTGCTTTGCCGATTCGGTTGACAATGTCCTGTTCGGTTCCACCTACGGTCAAGACAATACTCCCAAGATATTGGAAACTCTCTACTCTCTCTACCGGCTGTCCAGAAATGTTAACTTGAGTGACTGAGTAAGTGCCGAGGTTGATGATTTTTGTTTTGGCAGTATTAATCTTCAAACCCGCAACATTTGCCTCCCTCTCCACATTTGTTGTCATTTGGTGCAGTTCCATAGTTCTGTGTGAGCATAATCCAGATGTAAGAGTCCAACGAATTCCTCCGTTTCCAGTAGATAAAGCTGCGCGAAGTACATCGCTAATCACCAACAAAAAAAGTATCGGCGATAGAATGCAACCTTGTCGTACCCCACTAAGGATCTCGAATTGCTCTGACAGCTTTCCTCTATGCAGCACATGACATTTAGAGCCATCATAGGTTGCCTTTATAAATAATAGCTATTAGTTTATCGAGTATACCTCTCCTGCGCAAGGCGAGCCAGATAAACTGTCTATTGACACTGTCAAACGCCTTCTCAAAATCAATGAACAGCAGGTGCAGTGGTGACCGGAATTCAACGCACTGTTCAATAATGATCCGCAGTGTGTTGATGTGGTCGACACAGGAGGATCAAGTGTGGAAACCTGCTTGTTCGGCATCGAGTCTTCCAGATGTTCCTTAATTCGCTCAAGTACTACTTTGGCTATTACCTTTGAAACTGCAGGAAGAACGCAAATGCCTCTTCAGCTTTCGCACTCCATAAGACTACCTTTTAAGGGAGCTTGATAATCATTCCCTTCTTCCAGTCGTCGGAGAAACTTTCTACCTCCCAAGCTCTTTCTACAAGAGGATATAAAAGCTCTGCTGATATCGTTGGAGCTGCACGCAGAAGCTCTGCGGGTATACCATCTAGTCCTACCGACTTGTTGTTCTTTAGTGCCTTAACCGCGGTACCGATCTCGTCTTTACTGGGAGTGGAGGTGTGAATTCGGGAAATTGTTTCTTCCGGCAGCTCCATTTGATTTGGGTGCATATCGTTAGCAAATACACGGTTAAGGACCGTAGAGAAATGCTCCTTCTATCGCTTGAGCTGATCCTCATCTGAAACGAGTACGGCACCATCTAGGCCTTTCACCGGATGTTGGCTAAAGCGGTGACCACTTGTCAGCTCTTTGGTGATTCTGTTAACGGTTCTGCTATCGCACCGGCTCGCTTCTTCCTCTGCTTCTGAGGCCAGGTTGTTAATATAGTTACGCTTGTCACGTCTTACACTACGCTACACTTCTCTCATTTTTCTTCGATACATGGACTCTAACTCGATCCTTGCTGCTGCTGTGATATCTACAATACGAGCTTTAAGTAGCTTACGCTCTTCAATCGGCCTCCAGGTATCTTTGGTAAGCCACGTGCTGTGCCTTGCCTGGCTTCTACTAACAATACTTTCCGCTCCAGATGTGAAAACATTTTTCACAGCCTTCCAATGTTCCTGGATGGTTGTCGGCAGTGAGCTGCTGATTGCTTCCACTCCTTACGATAAATGATCCCTTAATTGTTGGCGTACTGAGGAGATCTTTAGCCGGTCGATGTTATACCTAGGCATTCGGATAATATTGCGAATTCTTTGAACTGATGTAGTACGTAACTGGACAGTAGCTACCATAAGGTGATGATCCCGTACCATACCCATGTTGGCTCCTTGTCCTTTCATCCTCAGTCGAAGGATTCGTTGGTGCGTAGCACTGTATGATCGTGACGCGTCGTACTCTAGTCCGAAATCTGGCCGATAAGATCCTATCACTATGCGTGTGCCAGGAAATTAGGCCTCTGCGTGCTGTTGGCGTTAGCAGCAGACCTACTCCAACCCTACTCCAGACATGTGTAAATTTGATGAAAATCAGGCTTTAGGATGTGGGTGGTTATAAATTTATCGCAAGATTACACCGGCCATATAGGTATTCTTCTTGTGAGTCCTAGGACTTCTAATACGCCTACGTGCCGTCGCATGCGGTTCCTGGCAACAAGCTTTAGTTCTCTCTAAATCTTCCCCAGTTGCCGTGACTCCTCCTCAACTGTTCTGCTCCATTTATTTCTCGGAAGACCCGTTCTTCTACCATCCTGAGATAACGCATTCCATTGCATTGCGTAGTTCGCTATGGAACTGTCGCCTTTTCGGAATGTATGATCAATCCACTGCCACTTCCGTCGTTGGATGGTTGTGCCTATTTGCTCCTGACCCGTTCACTGATAAAGATGTTCGTTAGAGATACGGTTAGGCCAGAAAACCCTTAAGATGTTCCGTAGGTATCTATTTACGAACGTTTGTAATCTTTTTGTGATAGTAGCGGTCACCTTCCAAGTGCTGCACCCATACAACAGCACAAATTCAACATTTGAGCGGAACAGTTGCAGGTTGGTGTTTAAGCTGATCGCATTGCTTCGCCATATCATGGACATCATTCCAAACACCGATTTTGCTTTGCCGATTCGGTTGACAACGTCCTGTTCGGTTCCACCTACGGTCAAGACAATACTCCCAAGATATTGGAAACTCTCTACTCTCTCTACCGGCTGTCCAGCAATGTTAACTTGAGTGACTGAGTTAATCACGAACTTGATTGATGCGCTACTGACTATGATATGATATGACACAAAATACAAATTAAGAATGCACTCACACAACTGAGTGTACAACCCATTTGAATTGCGGAACCCATTCATTTTTGTATAAAAGTGTTTGTTCTACTTCGTTCCTCTTGAAATCCCTATACTTTTTGCTTACGTGCATCACTCGCTTTCCAATATATTATTTCTTGCACATGAATGTTACAAACCACTATATCATGATGACAACAAAAAGCAAACAAAAAATATTGAGAGGAAAAACAAACAACAAAATTGGCAAATGTCCCAGCAAGCAGATATTAATTCGAAATCGATATCGAATATCGCTGATTTTAGTTTCGTTTAAAATAACCACACAAAAAATCCACAGATTTATACATGTTTAAAATTACCAAAAGTGACCTAGGCTAAATCAGTTGATTTTGAAAACTGTGGATTAATCTTTCGATTTATTCTTGTTTAAAAATACGGGCCTTAGTGTAAAACACTGGTGTTTAGGTTTACCTAATAAAACAAATAATTTTTGGTTTTACACTTTAAACGTATATTTATTTAATAATATACTTTTAACTAATAAATACAATATCGCGATTAATGTAATCCGTTTAATAATTTTCTTTGAATTAAATTTTACATGTGCAACATGTATAATTATATATTTATTTAAATAGATGTTTTGTATTTACATATACATATATTATAATTATTTTTGCATGTATCTTATCTCATTTTAATGAACAGAAATTTTTAGATAGATAAGATAAGAGTTTGTTTTTATTGGATATAACTTTAATATTCCTTTTTGCATACTTTTCAATAGACATCAATAGTTTTATTTTCTATTTTTTTAATATTTGACTTCTTGAAATTATGTATTGTATCCGAAAATTCGTGTAACGCAACAGAACACGAAAAATTATTTTAATTGTCAGTGTACTGTATGTGTAGTAGACTGCCAAAAACAGCAACGATAACGTAAAAAATCGTACGAAAAACATTAGAGTTCTTATATTTTAAATTTAAGCCTTATAATATTTTGCACAACATTTAGATGATTTCATTTACATTAAAGTTATAATTTGGGAAATATAGTGGAATGAAGTTTTTTTGTTTTCAATAGGTCTAGTTTTAGGGAAGGTAGAAAACTTTTTATTGCTTAACCTGTTATAACAAAACTTTTTTTTTTTTGGAATTTTAAATTAACTGAAAACTAGCGGCGGATAAACGAGATGGCAAGTTATAGTATTAATAGTAGCCCTTTTCCAATCAAAGCCATCTTTCACGCATTTTGGAAATCGAACTATATCTTATCTTTAACAAAAAAATCTTGCTATCTCGTTTATCCGTCGCTAGTTTTCAATAAAAATAAAGTAGATCAGTAAGATTGATTTTATATTCAGCTTCTTAGTAGGTGCGAGTTCGTACACAATACTGACAACAATGCGAAAATGTGTGACAGTTTATGTTATTTAGAAGTCTCTCCAATGAATCAGAAGCATTACTTTCTTGGCTACAAATTAAAACATTGATACAAAACGAAGATATAAACAGCAAAAGTAATTTTACTTCCATGACTGTCAAATTCTCGCCATCAAATCTCAAAAAAGAAGCTAAGGTACTCGTGATGTGTCTATAATTTCACCTCAGAAATTCTTCCGAAATCAAGAAAATATTCAGCAGATCTCTGCGCAAGAGAAGGCGCAGAAGGTACCTTCATTGCCTACACCCTTAGCCACCTCATAAACAAAATTAGAGAGTGGGCTAACAATGCCATCGAAGCTTAATGGGTATCGTCGACAGGAATGAAGCATACCAAAAGGCTTCTCAAATACAACATTGTACATATAGACAAGGCAATCAAACTGAACCGTCATGCACTCAGATCTCTAGTCTGGTACATAACGGGACACGGCCCATTCAACAGTCACCTATCGAAAATGGGCAAATCCCAGACGGACAGCTGCCGTTTCTGCAACAAGGCAAAATAAATGCCAGAGCACATACTGTTCATGTGTGATGCTCTTACAAGGAAAAGACTCAAGCACCTCAAGTCTTACACAGTCCCAGGACAGAATGTCATTTCAATCGAACTGTCCGACGTAATGGCATTCATTAAGAAACTAAGCCACTACATAAAGTGGTAATCATCTGGGATGCACAATAGATCTCTAGGTCGCAGTGTACCAGGCTCTTCAGCCCACCAAACAATAATAATAATAAAAATGCTGCTATACAATTAATGCCTCTTTCCAAGGAGAATAGAGATATCAAGAGGAACGAAGTCCGACTGTCCGACTTATTGATTGTCATCTAAAACCTAAGTTTTACTGAAAATTGCAATCTCTTAAATTTAAAAGTTAGATCCGTCGAAATGAGTGCTACCCGTGGAATAAAAACTGTTTCACACTGTCCCTTTTCTGTGAAGATAGTCGCTTTAATTATATTTCCCAGCATCTCTTTTACGTACAGTCTTGTGCCGTTGCAAAGTTTTGGCGAGTCGAAAATTCGTAGTAAAATAATTGGAGATCAAACTGTAAGACGATGTGTTGGCAATCCAGATGCATTAAGTGAGTTCAGGAACTGAGTTAGCTAATTATCTTTATCATCACGGGGAGACAACTCACCCATAGGAGTGTCCTACCAACACTATTAATCTCAGTGGCCCCGAGAACTATTGAATGGACACTAATATCGGTAATCCCCCTCAGGTATCGACCCCATCCCTCTAGAGCTGTCCTACCATCACGATTCAACTCAACGACCCCGAAAAATATAAAATCGACACCAATATTGGTAACCCCCCCACAACCATCTTTCACGCATTTTGGAAATCGAGCTATATCTTATCTTTAACAAAAACAATCGCTCAGAATTAACTTAAGGAATAAAGCTAATATTCTGGAACTTCCTAACCCAATGTACCTATAAGACATATGAATATTCATTAATCAGTTATATTCAATATATAAATTTTATATTTCAGATTCTTGAAAAATTTTCGACTAAACAGCCCTTAAAGAAAACAAACATTTTTCTCAATTTATATTTTAAGTTAGGTTTACTTACATTTGCTATATTGCTTTCAACAAAATGAGTTAGGTATTTTTTGTGCTTAACGGCTGATCAAAGCAACAGCAAATACTAACCAAATTTTGGACAATTTTTTGTTTCATGTGTCTGCCAAATTATCCATATATAACTTTTAAAAGTCGACTCTGGTGGTGGGAATTATAAATAAAAATTTGGTTAAATATTTCTGAACCACAAATTTTTTTTGGTTAACGCTTAACCATTTTCTGGTCTATCCAATGTGTTTGTTGTTGTGATTTTTATTTTTTTGTTGAAAGCAATACAGCAATTATTGCAGCAATAAAATATTTCGGTACAAACCACACAATCATTATCACAATAAAACACAACAGCTGGTCGAAATGACATGATAATATGTGAGTGCTGCCAAGCACTCCAACATTTTTAGCGATCACTTTACGCAGAACAAAGAAAAGTTGATAATCAAAATTGACAATCAAAACAGTGACAGTCAACTATCGCCTTAGCCGATTCCACCCCCGATTTTCTTTAAATTTTATATACATGTGAATAATAAAAATAATTTAGCTGAAAGGTGCTAAGACATGGATGTGCAAGATACGCGGTTATTGTATGTATATGACAACGTCGATATTAAACAAGATCTTGAACAAATTCTTATCATGATCATATTTAGTGAATCCAGTTACATGTTTCTGAAGACCACCCATTTTTTAATTATCAAAATAAGAAGATCTATGCTCACTTAGTTAAAAGTTCGAAACAACTTTAATTTGTCAACCTCAGACGGAGTTGCAAGTTGGTCAGTATTGGAAGAATTGCATGGTATCGAAACAAATTCTACCACAAAAATGTGCAAAAAATTGTCATATGCACATATAAAACCAAACAATTTTGAAAAATTGAGGTTAGAAAATCATCATCATCATATTTGGCTCAAAAACCGGGTTCCGGTCCTGGCCTCCCGCAAAAAGTCTCTCCACCGGTCCCTATTTCGAGCCGATGTCATCCAGTTTGGCATCCCTAAACTCTGGGCGTCCTGGTCTACGCCATCCTTCCAGCGTAGGCTTGGCCGGCCTCGCTGTCGTGTTCCATAAATCCTTCCGCAAAGGACTTTCCGAGCAGGGTCCTCTTCGCTCATGCGAGCTAGGTGTCCTGCCCACCGGAGCCTACCGAGCTTAATTTTCTTCACGATGTCGACCTCGCCGTAACGCTCGTAGATCTCATCATTATAGAGTCTCCGGAATCGTCCTTCCTCACATACGGGGCCAACAATTCTCCGTAAGACTTTTCTCTCGAACGCGGCTAAGAGGTCAGAATGCTTTTTGCTAAGCACCCAAGTCTCGGATCCATATGTAAGTATTGGTATGACCATTGTCTTATATATCAGCAGATGTTATGGTAAGTTCCTGGATTTAAAGAGTCTTGACAGGCTATAGTGGGCTTTGTTGGCTTTAAGCAACCATGCGCGTATTTCTGGTTCCATGCTGTTATCGGCTGCTATAGTTGACCCGAGATGGTTAAAGGATTGCACTACTTCAAATGCGCGCTCCACTATCTGAATTGAGGGACCAATGTTGGCTCTTCTACTCGCAGACATGGCCACCATGTACTTTGTTTTGCTCTCATGTATGTGCAGCCCCAGATTTCGTGCCGCCTGCTCTATCTGGATGAAAGCTTCCTGTACAGCTCTTTGGTTTATACCAATGATGTCAATATCGTCTGCGTAAGCCAGTATCTGAATGGACTTATAGAGGATTGTTCCTCTCGCCGTTACGTCAGAGTCTCGGATCACTTTCTCCAACGCCAGGTTGAAGAGGACGCAGGCCAGTCCATCCCCTTGTCGGAGCCCGTTATAGATGTTGAATGGGCTTGATATTGATCCGAATATTTTTACTTGGCTTATAACATTGGTCATGGTCAACCTACATAGTCGTGTCAGTTTATTTGGGATGCCGAATTTTCTCATGGCTTTATAAAGTTCTACTCTGGCTATGCTATCATAGGCGGCTTTAAAGTCTATAAAAAGATGGTGTAGTGAGTTTTGAAACTCTAGACATTTTTCCATCACCTGCCTTAGGGTGTAAATCTGATCAGTTGTTGATTTGCCTGGGATGAAGCCACACTGGTATGGACCAATGAATACTTTAGCGTAGGGGGCTATCCTGTCTTGAAGGATAGAGGAGAAAATCTTATACGCGGTACTTAACAACGTTATACCGCGATAATTTCTGCATTTTGTTATATCTCCCTTCTTATGTATGGGGCACAGGATGCCTCTTCGCCAGTCTTCTGGCATAACTTCTTCTTCCCATACTTGCACTATTATTTCATGAATTGCTTGGTGTAATGTGGGGCCTCCTATTTTTATCAGTTCCGCTGGGATCCCATCAGATCCCGGGACGTTATTATTTTTGAGCCGATTTATCGCTCTGCTAACTTCGACTATGCTTGGTGGCGGCAGCATAGTATGATCTTCGGTCATTGGTGGAGCCTCCAATTCCTCAGTTAGCTGGCCAACTCATGAAAGTGCTCTTCCGATCGCTCTAAGATGCCTTTAAGATCGGCGATCAGATTACCCTCTTTGTCCTTGCAGTATGTGCAACGTGGTGTATATTGCGTCATACCGCGGACTCTTTGGTAGTACTTCCGCGCCTGGTGCGGTCCTTGCTCTCTTTACTGTTCCAGTTCACGGACGAGATTCTTCTCCCACGCTGCTTTCTTTCGGGGGTGAACTGTTTTTTCATATCCTCTGAGCTCTTTATATTCATCTTCGCGTGCCCGCGTTCTATGAGATTGTTGCATTGCTCGGTACGCAACATTCTCACGTTCAGTCGCTAGCTTACATTCGTCATCGAACCAGTCGTTTCGATCTCTACGACTACTGCCTAAGATGGAGTCAGCAGTACTAACGACAGTATTCTTAAGGCGTGTCCATTTCTCATCTACGCCCGACATCTCAGCCCCAGGACTTACTCTTCCTGCATTTAGGGCGAGTCCTATCGCTTGACCGTAGCTGTTTCTGGTCTCTTCATTGCGAAGGGCAGCCGTGTTGACTCGAATCTGATACAGTCTTCCGTGATGATGCAATCCGCGCTCGGAGCACCATACCAACAAGATAGTGGTCCGAGTCGACGTTGGCACCTCGGTACGTTCGTACCGTCATCAGGTTCGGGTTGTGGCGGCGGTCTATTAACACGTGGTCTATCTGGTTGTGAGTGGCTCCATCGGGATTAACCCAGGTGGCTTTGTGGATATTTTTACGCGCAAACCTTGTACTCGCAACGACCGAATTATTGCTTGCTGCCATCTCTATGACTCGTTGTCCCCTTTAGAAATGTCATTAGTGTTCTCGTGTAAGCTATGGGTGCCAATGTACTGCCTGAATACTGGCACCCTACCTACTTTAGCATTCATATCCCCCAGAATGATTTTTACATCATACTGAGGGCAGGCATGGAGTTCCCGTTCGACTGATTCAAAGAATTCTTCTTTTTCATCATCTGGGGAATCCTCTGTAGTTGCGTGAACGTTTATGAGGCTTATGTTTTTAAATTTGCCCCGCACGCGAAGGGTGCATAGCCGTTCATTTACTGTATTAAAGCCGATAACGGTGGGTTTCATTCTTTTGCTGACTAGAAACCCCACCCCGAGCACATGATGTCTTGCATGACAGCTGTAATATATGTCATATTCTAATTTTTGTAAGACACCATTCCTTGTCCACCGCATCTCCTAAATTGCTGTTAAGTCAGCATTATATTTGGACAGGGTATCGGGAGATTAGAAAATAGCCCATATAAAATTTTAAAATTGTCGTTAAAGTTTTATAGTAACCATTAATGGGTGTACCAAAATAAAAGCTTATTGTTTTTCTGGACTTTTGCACACTATAAATGCTGCGTTAAATCTCCCTGACAAATTTTTGAACAAAAATGAACAAATTTTGATCATACTAACCTAACGGTTCAATCAAGATCCATGCGAAAATGTATTTTCAATAATTCGACAAAGAGGAGGAAATTCAAGAAATCCAACAAGTACATCATTTCAACGACATTATTGCTCAATTTATGTCTATGAAGTGGGCGCCGTGGCTCAGTGGAAATGCGCTACTGAGCAGGAGGTTCGTGGTTTGAGTCCCAGTAACACCAAAAGTATTTTTCGCGGTCCCACCTCTCGCTAATGGGTGACAATCGTTCCGAGAGTAATAACTTGTCACGGAAAGCTTCTCAATTCGCCGTTCGTATACGGCCCTTAATCGTAGGTCCCTTCCATTTGTGTCCAAAAATATACATGCGCAACACAAATGGTCTCGAGAAGCTAGGCCATGGACCGCAATGGTCTGTCGCGCCGAATATTATTATTATCTCTATGAAATTTTACAACCAACGGAGCGTTCTAACTGCCAGGATGATAATGATGAATTTTTAGTGGATCCTAACAACTATTTTCCGGCTTCTGATGGATTTCAATTACAAACTAACGATGCATATATCAATTCAGATACTGAAACTATATTAGATAATGTTCGAAAATTTATGCTGGATATGTGGTGTCCCGTTTGAAATTAAAAATTAACTGTACGCATTTTGAAAACAGATTTATAAAATCGGATGAGAAAATGAATCTTCAAAATGAGTCATTAATATTTTAGAAAAATTATAAGAAAGATTTGGATTTTGGCTCACTTCATCCCCCTTTAGAAATGTTTACTGAAATAAGTAAAAATCATATAAAGATTTTTAGAACCTTTTCGACGAATCTCCTCACTATAAAAATATAAAACAAATTATAGTTGACCAATGTGTGGAAATGGACCAGGCAACACAAGGAATTTCGATTGTGGTTTGACGATGATTCAGAATGCTGTAATCACCATAAAGTAATATTGAATTGTATGATCCTTGTGTTAATTCGAAAACAATGCAAATGGATTGTGAAATGTAAATCATTAAAAACGAATCCAACGTACACGGAATGATATACGAACGTTGAGCACTAGAATTAAAAGGAAAATTTAATCGCTCACAAAATTTGAAGAACATTGGGTAAATTTTTTAAAACATTTGTGTGGGAGCCCAATCTCTTCAAATAAGATTTATTTTACTCCGTTCCTCTTGATATCTCTATACTCTTTGCTCTTCCGATTTGCAGGGTAGTGTTAAGATTTCTCTCTCGTGGTTATAGTTTGACGTTCTATTTGCAAACTATACCTGGGATATGGTTCGATTTTGCGTTTTGTAACCAACACTTTAACTTTGCTATCCGTTGGCAATCGACGGGTAAGGTTTCGTTTATTTAGCAAGATGGCGAAGAGAGAGAAAGCAGACTAATTTCTCAGTTTGTTTTTGACCTTATGGTTTGACGTTCTATTTGCAAAGCATTCACCACAAAAAATATATTACTTTCACAGCTTACCCGTGAATTTGGATTCGGGTACGTTTGGGCAAATCGAAAGAGGCACAAGTGTAAGCATTAACGTGTACCGAATTACCACAGCTACTTTGACAGCTTAGACGTGGGTAGGGTATGGTTTCGGGTATGTTTTAAGTGTTTAAAGGAAATAAAAAGAGGCATAAATTACCTAAAAACAATGAATATAATTAAAGGTACGATAAAATTATTAGCTACTTAAAGGATAAAAGAATACTTCTTAGATGAAATCTGTAAAAAATAATTAGCACTTAGAAAATGACCAATTGTTTTTCAAGACTTCAAAGAAGTTGAAGTTGAGAGGTGGATTACCACTCGCTATTTCTCTTGAGAACCGCCGGTGGTTGGTGGTAGAAGCGATAAAAAGTAAGCGCGCAGGGTTCCCGCCGTGTTTAATGGAATCTATTGACTTCGCAATGTTATCATCACCTACAAGTTGTAACGCTCGATTTTGTATACTATCTATCGAAAGTAGTTTTAGGTACAGCTGACCAGATAGTATGTACTCAAGTTTGGGGCGAATAAACGCCTTTTAAATAGTCCAGATCAGGAGTGAAATATTTCTTGCACCGTATTAGAAAACCTAACATTAACGCACATACCGAGAATGGCTATTTTTCGGTTTCCTAGTTGCAAATGCCATTCATGTTATTCAGTTAATGACTGAGGATTTTCGATTCGACTAGACGACAGGAAACAGCATTATGTTTTGGAGCCGTCAAATTCTACTTATGTTGCTATCCATTGTCTCCATTTTATTGTGCTAAGTTTTTTTTAATTAAAAGCTAAGAGTGTTGTCGTCGTCAGCTAATGAATGAATGGGATTAGCACTAGACAAAAAATTGTAAGTGAGAAAGAGTTTCGGGGACAAAACAGAGCCCGGGTGAATGGCCAGCATTTATCCGGTGAGTTTCAGGCTTAAAACCGTCCAAAACAACTTGTATTTATTGGCAAAAAGATAGCTTCTAATCCAGTTTTTCATCGACTCCATATGCACGTATTTTTTCAATAGATCTTGACTTTTTTTTATAATTAAACTTGTTACCAAGGGAGAACTCCCTAAATGACTTGCGCCACGGCAATAAGGTGGGCTAAGCCCATTATTAAAGTTAAAAAATCGAAGAAATGTGCTTTACAATGTATCACATACTCACGTTTGTAGCCGGTTTCAATTTATTTTATCAGAATTCTACCTGATTCATTGAAAAAGCAATACGGAAAAGATCATGAAACTAAAACGACGCGAGTCCAAATGCTTTAATCAATGTCGTGGAAAACTACAAAAAACACTGACCACTTTTTTATCAAATTCAGTTTTGCATGCAGTGTAAAAACTCAACAAACCAAGGACCCAAAAAATATGTATTTTTTGTTTTTTATGTTATTCTCCCAAACTTATATCCTAGATTGAAGTATTCTTTATTTTGTTAGTTTTGTAGTTATTCCTATTATTCAGTGGGATTATTTTCTTCTCAGTACGATTTTTTTTAATAACCTTTACCCTTCAGCGGCTGGCAAAAATAAATAGGTTCGCTTATATACGATAACTCTACCAATACGAGTAGTAGTGATTAATATCTTCTTCTAGTTGGTTTTTATAGTACTAAATGAGCATCTAAACATGCACATTTAGCAGCAATACTCCTAACAATGCATACATTTAAAAAAAAAGACTTTCACCTATTTAGTATTAATCATAGTTTATACATACATACGTATGTTAAGCTGGTGTTTGTTGTTTTATGACATTTTTTAGGGTCCATTGATTGTCTTTTTATGTGTGGTTTTATAGGTGTTTGCTGAATTATCTTTTAATTCGAATATGTATATTTAAATATTTAAATTCATCTATACAGAAGTAGCAGTCGTGTATAAAATGTAAATATCATTTGCTTTGTTTTTTGAATTACTGTAGCAAATACCTAACATATAATGTTTACGTGAAAGCTGTTAACAGGTTAGTTGTGACTGAATGTAATTATAATTAAGTACATATATATTTTCAATTAATTTTTGCTTAAAGAACTATATATATGTATATATGTGGATACAATTTTTTTTTATTCAAAAGATGTATATAACACACTTAAAATATGATAATACTCAGAGAATACAATGAACAATATTTAAGCGTTTACCTTTAATCTAAACCCAAACGTATATAGAATTTGTATTTGTTATAGGTTCATAACATTTTAGAGATTTATATAAATTATAAGTAAATACGTGTTTACATGGAAAGGGCTATGTAAATCTATGCGATCGATTATTATTTTTTCTTTATTTTGTAGGATGTATGTATATAACTATAGGAAGCGTAAACCTGTCACATTAAGAAAAAAAAACTTTTTGAATTTTTAACGCAGTTTTTTTTGTTTCCTTACAAGTAGAAACAAACCGGCAAATACTTGAGTTTTCCATAAGATTAGAACTTCTTCCAAAAAAATTTCACAGAATGGTTCTGCATGCAACTATATGTATGAGCAATTTTATTGGTACAACTTAATATTTTCAATTTTAAATAAGCAAAATGACACTGATAATTTTTCAAAATAATGTTAAGTTAGTGAGTTTAAACAATGGAATGGACGGACGTGAGCCAAAATCGTATTAATATAGTATATTACATAACAAGCGAGGGAAGTGGAGTTTATCGGCAATCTAACGAGCACGATGAGCACTTTTCTGCGAGAATGTACGCTATTTTTTACACGACCAAAACCGGGTTTTCTGCTAAACCGGTTATGCGCAATGCAAAATTACTCTGGGAATGTGTGTTCGCTGTGACTGCAGTAAATAACAAAAGTTTTTTATATGTTAACTCACTAGTGTCTCTAACGGCTACTTTCGAAGCTAGGTTATAGTGTATGAAACATTCACTTTCGTCTATGGGCGTGTGAACACCCTACGCACACCCAATCCTAACAACAGGTGTAAAGTTCTGTACATATATAAAATGTGTGCTAGTGTTTATTTTTCAAGTTGATATGAGTTGTTATTTACAAATGTCAGAAAAGATGTTTTGTTTATTTTTTAAATTTGATAATTCGATGGGCTTATTGCTTTTTTTTGTATGAGGTATAATTTAGTATTGTAAAAATATAAAGTATTTTGTATAATTTTTGTATGTTAAAAGAAAATGAAAAAGTAACTACGTACCTAATAATGTACTTTACCTTTTTTTTTTTAAAAAACTAAAACTTTTATTGGAGTTGTTTGTAAATGCTTGGTTTATGTAAGCACGGTTTGAAATATGAGAAGTAAATCAAAGTTTAAACTTTCCTGAAAATTAATACGCATACGTCCCGTACTTAAAAAGCAAAAACAATGCAAAATTTTCATTGCTTATTTAATTATACAAATTTTTGCAAGTAGCACATTTATATTATTCTTTTTATGTAAACAGCAGAAGAAACTCTTTCAAAATGTTAACTTATCTGGTTTCAAGTATTCTTATTTAAGCAATACGAGTATGTATATTATAATATATAAAGAATATATTATATATATGCATATTATATATACCTATATATAAGTGTATATATTATATGTATATTATATATATAAATATATTATATAGTGTGTTTTTGATATTGTGTAATAAAGGGAAAGCGCATCAAGTGCATTTTATTTAATTCAAAGGTTTTGTGTTTAGTAAAACGATGTAATATTTATATTTGCGTACAAGGTTTTGTTATCTTTCATGTGCTTTAAACACAACTCGCAATCATACACATCAAAACCTTCTCTATAGAAAGCCCAACTGTTCCGATCGTACACAGATACCATCCAAAACGTATTTGGATTAGTAATCAACTAAAGAGCAAAATCCATATAAAATTTTTCTGTTTCGCACTACCACATCTTAAGTTTCTCGCTCTTTGCGACTACTTATTTTTTGTACACTGTATTCACATCAAAACCTTCTCTATAGAAAGCCCAACTGTTCCGATCGTACACAGATACATGCTTAGATTGAGACCAAACGTATTTGTATTAGTAATCAACTAAAGAGCAAAATCCATATACAATTTTTCTGTTTCCCACTACCACATCTTACGTTTCTCGCTCTTTGCGACTACTTATTTTTTGTACACTGTATTCACATCCCACAAACACACATGCGTTTGGTGTTGCTTTACAGCATTAGTATTCGTAGAGTTGGGCTTTCTACAAAACCTTCTCTATAGAAAGCCCAACTCTACGCATACTAATGCTGTAAACCAAGACCAAACGCATGTGTGTTTGTGGGATGTGAATACAGTGTACAAAAAATAAGTAGTCGCAAAGAGCGAGAAACGTAAGATGTGGTAGTGGGAAACAGAAAAATTGTATATGGATTTTGCTCTTTAGTTGATTACTAATACAAATACGTTTGGTCTCAATCTAAGCATGTATCTGTGTACGATCGGAACAGTTGGGCTTTCTATAGAGAAGGTTTTGGCCACCATACGACTTTCTTTCACTGACGAGCCCGGAATCTTTAGTATATGTATAATATATTTTTCGTTTTGTAATTTTTTTTGCATTTTCTCATAGTAGTTTAATACTACGACTACCACTTCCGTTTGGCCGATTTTCGCCAAAATCAACTGGGCCCTCCCAATTTATGTAAAAAGCTTAAAAATTCGTCTCTCAATTCAGCCGTCTGGGCTGTAGAGTGGACACAGAGCCACAGACACACAGCCAGACAGAGATTTTTTTTTTGCTTTTTCTGACTCAGGAGATACAGTAATGGGTAAATCTGCAAAAATCCCGATTTCGAAAATTTTCATGATTACTATACTTACTTTTACTACTAGTAAAAGAAAGTAATAGCGTAGTAGATAATAATAGGAGGCTCCTATCGCATGTATTGCGTTTTTATAATGGCTTAAATATTTTACATTTTATCTTTCCCATGAAACTGGGAATTGTTTATGTTAACTGTATATTTCACATTGTGTTTGTTTAAGTTTTAGTATTTTCAGATTAAGGAATCTTAACCCGAAAAATTCATTTTTATTTATTTTAAATAACCAAAAAATGTTAAAAAGCAATTTAAAAAATATATTGAAATTTTTAATTCTGCTGTGCTTACAGCAAAAGTGCATGGAAACAAAGATATATTAAGCGTTTTCGGAAATAGATCCTGAGTACGAATTTTGGTCGCAAATGTGCAAAACTCACATCTTAACCGTAAGTTCGTAGTTTAGTAGATGTTGTGTGTAGTAGTATGATTTTTGACGCATGCGCATAATTTGGTTTTGCTTTAATGTTAACAGCAGGGTACGAATTTTGGCCGCAAATGTGAATAACTCACCTGAACGTGAGATGTCAGTTCGTATACGTACGAGGTGTATAGCATACAATTTTAAAGCTGTGTGATGTTTTTTCTTTCTTTGGGTTAGTGTAATTTAATGACAGATTCTAGTATAAGATTCTAGCACAAATTCTGAATCGGTTCGCACTACTGCACACAATTATCTACTAATACTAAGAACGAACTTGCGGTTAAGATGTGAGTTTTTCACATTTGCGGCCTAAATCCGTACCCAGGTTGCTTTCGTAAGACTTTCTCACATCTCACCTAGTTATGAGTACACGAGTTTTCGTCTACATGAGACAAAAGCGAACCGATTCATATTTTGTACTAGAATCTGTCATTAAAAATACACTAACCCAAAGAAACAAAAAACGTCTAACTTATTCATCTATAAAGAAAAGTATAAGACTCTACTTTAGGCTTAATTTTATACTGCTTTTCCTTTTTTATACGATTTCATTGGCGGTAGTATATTCTCCAATTACATCAAAAATTTACATGAAAGAAAAATTATTTTTTTTAAGATTGTTCCTTTTTTTTATTTTGACTTACCGAGCGCACTCGAATTTATTCTTAAGTTAACAGAGAGAACTAAATAAACTTTTACCAACATAAGAATTTGTACTTATATATAACTATATATATTAAAATTAAATGAAAATATACATACATGCTGGGTAAGTGCAGGTTATTTAAGGTAAACGAAATGAAATAACATGCAGTTTATAAAATTTATTGCGAGCCCGAAGGGCGAAGCTTATAATCAGAGGACAAGAAAATTTTTCTAGCGTACGTGTGGGTTTGTCGGCTTGTACATTTGTCCGATTGTATATCGCGACTTCTACCAATCAGAATTTGATAGGACTTGTTTTAAAACAATTGGTAAGTGCTTGGCTTGCGATGAGGTTTTTTTTTTTTAAATTACTTGTTTTAAAACTTGGCTTGTGATGACTTGACGCGTGTCACGTGTTGCGCGTCGCGTGTGGCGCGTGTTTTTTTTTTAATTACTTGTTTTAAAACTTTGCTTGCGATGACGTGACACATGTCGCGCGTCGCGTGTGGCGCGTGTCAATTTTTTTTTAAATAGTTATTGTTTTAAAACTTGGCTTGCTGAGATGAATGGTGGTAGGACACCTCCAGAGGATTGGTTGTTATGGTTGGGATTGGGTGTAATCGATACTATTGTCGATTCTACAGTTTTTGGAGACGCTGATGGGAATAGTGATGTTAACGCACCTCTACGGCGTAGGGTTCGATTGGGGAGTTCTTTTAGATACTTATCAACGAGGATTTCATGTCAGATAAATCATTACACTATTAGCTTTATTGTAAATCAAGGGTGTGAAGTAATTTGCAAAATTTTCTTGGGCCTTATCACAACCAAAGTTAAAAACTAAAAACAAGCAAATATAAAAAAACTTCGTTTTTTGGGTACAAATTTTTATATATCCGTGGACATACGGCATCGACACACGCCAAACGTATCACACGCGCACAAGATTTCAGATCTATAAGAAGTGTGCACGTTTGTAAAAAGGACCTCAAAAAGTTCTTTCAGCTCTCTAGGTTGTGGGAATGGTGGTTAAAAAGGACCAAAGAAGAGTGGAAAAAATGGGGGTTTATTTAAAAAATTAAACCAATTCATCTCAAAAATAGCCTATGACGCTGCTCACAAAATTTAAGCTTTCTGTAGACGTGTTTTTTCCACGTCACACACGCGACACCTGTCATACGCGATAATTTAGAAATGGTCCATGACAATGAGCTGCTCACAAAATTTCAAAATGTCGCGTTAAAGGTGGTTAAAAGGAAGCTCAAAAAACCGAAAAAACTGAAAGACAGCCAATTTCAATAAAAGTTTTTAACAACTGAAAGCGATTGCATATGAGTAAACCAAGCCAACAAAGATTAGAAATGATTTCTGAGAAAATCCAACGTAATTGTTTGATGGCAAAAATATTAGAAAAAAGTCATTCAAGCTTCTTATTTTATAATTATGTTTTTTTTTCTTTTTTTTTATAATTCGCGCACGCTTCAAGGGGTTCGCACCCTTATAATGCTCGGCTATATGCTTGGCACAGCATTGGCTTTAAGTAAGAGGAGGAGAAAAAAAGGAGATGTCTGTAAGCTTGTGTTTTTAATGCCTGTGGATAGTGATGTGGGAAGACAGAGCTGAAGAACGAATCCCTGAATTTAACTGTACGTCCGAAGATGGGCTTGAGGGTAAACTGATGAGCATTTAGAGCGCCACGAGTATTGCGGTTGAATTCAATGAGAGGTGGCATACAGCTGGCTATTTCTCTTGAGCACCGCTGGTTGAAGCGATAACATATATAAACATTTCTACTCTATAAAAATGCATGTTTGTGGACATAGGGTCATATGGAAAGCAGAGCGATGGATGAACATTTTTATAGTCAACTTACATGTTGCTTGAGAAAATCCCAATCGATATGCCGAGATCCATGGGTCTGATCAATAGTGGCGAAGAAACATCTCAGCGGAATAATTTTTAATTACTTCTTTTCGCTAGCACGAAAATGTGTGGAATGCGCTTTCGGAATAATTGCTTTATTCCGTTATGCCTTCCCAAGTCCTACAAAGTAGTTGTGAGTGACTTCTAGTATTTCACAATTTACACTGCGGTTCACTACATTAAAAGAGGACAATCTTGAGAAGTAAAAATTATATTTCAAATAAAGTGCAGCTATCATGTAATTCCCAGTTCGAATTCGAATTGTAGTTTTACGTGCTTTTGTTATTAGCTATTTGCTGCGTTGCTTTGGCTAATCCAGCTTGGCTTTACAAAAGCAACAACTCTTGGCTTTAAATGGGATTTAAATGTTCGATGCTTGTGTTCGAATGTTATGTGTGTTAAACAAAACACCGCCTTACGGTGAGCGCTTTAACTAAAAAATGGCTTTAGTTATAAATCCTAAAAACTTTTTCAGCTGTATGCTTGTGCGATTTTGTTGTAAGCCAAGCTGGATTAACCAAAGCAATACAGCAATTGTTTCTGTGTTGCCGATTGCTGTGACTAATACAAAAACAGTATATAATACCGTTTTAGAAAAGTAAAATTGTATGAGATATTTAAACAGTGAAAACAAAGAAAACGAGAAGCATTGATGCATAAGATAATTAGCTAATTATTTTGTTCGTATAGGTCCTGTATCAGGTTCAAAAAACAATTTTAGGCGGTGCTTAATCAAAATATCTAAAAATGTAAAAGTAGTAGTAGACAGAACTCCATTTCATTTATACGGTTATATTTCGCTTTAAAAAACTTCACCATAAAAATATCAGTTTTTTGTGTTCAATGAGAAAAATTTCTGTCTAAGACTGTACTACTTTTTGTCAATAACTCTGTTCTGAGCAGTTTTTATGCACCTACTCTTGAGGAAGAACAGATTTGTGGGAAATGTTAAAATAAGCTCTCATTGTTTTTTTGATTTTTTCTACTCGTGATTTGTGCAGTTTTTTTACAAAATGGAAAAAATTGAAATTGTGTCAGAAAAAGGGCAATCTGTGGTTGTGCAATGCTCCCCTAATACACGCCATAATGTGGAAAAAAGTAAGTATATTATTAATGTTCATTAAACACATTTTACGTTCATTTTCATTTCCATTAATCGAAAATGAAGTTTTGTCATATTTGACATATGGCTGTAATTTTCTGTTCTAAGTTAATCTGACAGTTTTTACAAATTTGTGCTGTTCTGTTCTGCCTTTTTTCTCATTGAACAAAATTAATGTATATTTGTTGTTTCAAATCTTGTAATCCACTTCTCGTTAACTGATTGAGATTAAATTTTGTAAGCAGGTAAATTCCCGGGTACCTACATGCAAAACAATATTATGAAAGCTCTTCTGCCGTACCTCAACTTAAAAAGATTGGTCCGACTAGTTTCGAATTTCGAAATTTTGGAGACCCCGGTCACAGGGTCATGGGGCCCCAACAAATTTAAATAAAAAATTAACCCGATTTTCTTCAAATTTTATACACGCTGTTATCTCCATGGACAACACTTTTTGTAAAAATTTTGGAGACCCCGGCCTCCGGTATCGCGAGGCCACATACAAATTTTTGAAAAAAATTAACTCGATTTTCCTCAAATTTTATACACATGTGTATCTCCGACAACACTTTTTGTAATAATTTTGGAGACCCCAGGCCCCGGGGTCGTGGGGGCCCAAAATCTTTTTTAAAAAAGTTAACCCGATTTTCTTCAAATTTTATATACGCGTGTATCTCCGATAGACAACACTTTTTGTAAAAATTTGGAGAACCCGGGCCCCAGGGTCATGGGGCCCCAACAAATTTATTAAAAAATTAACCCGATTTTCTTCAAGTTTTATATACGTGTGTATCTCCGAGGGACAACACTTTTTCTAAAAATTTTGGAGAACCCAGGGTCATAACCCCCAAATAGAAATAACTAATTTTTTTTTATATTTTATACACGCTGTTATCTCCGATGGACAACACTTTTTGGAAACATGTTGGAGACCCCGGGCCCCGAAGTTGTGGGGCCCCATACAAATTTTTTAAAAAAATTAACCCGACTTTCTTCAAATTTTACACAGGGGTGTACCTCCGAGGGACAACAATTTTTGTAAATATTTAGGAGACCCCGAGCCCCGGGGTCGTGTGGCACCATACAATTTTTTTTTCTAAAAAATTAACTCGACTTTCATCAAATTTTATACACGTGTGGACAACACTTATTGTAAAAATTTTACGGACGCCGGGTCCTAGGATAGTGGGGCCTCATAAAGGTTTAAAATAAAAATTAACCCGATTTTGGTAAAATTTCATACACCGTTGGACAAAACTTTTTGGACATTTTTTGATCAAATGGGCCCTGAGGCCCGAGGAGTGCCCGTATAAATTTTTAAAAAATAAGCCCCATTTTCTTCAAATTTTAAAAATATGTTTATCCCGATGGACCAAAATTTTTGAAAATGTTTGGAGCGAATGGGCCCTGAAGCCCGAGGGCGGTGCCATACAATTTTTTTTTTAAAAATTAGCTCGATTTACTTAAAATTTTAAACATATGTGTATCTCCGATAGATCGAACTTTTTGTAAAAAATTTGAGTTTTTGAATTGAATTTTTTCCCATACAAATTTGTTACACATGTGTATCTCCGATAAATAGTTTTTGAAAAAAATTTGTAGTGAAGCGGTCTCTACTATTAACTTTTTCAAATTAACCCGGTTCAAACTTTGCACACATATATATCTCCTATTAGAGAATTTACATACAAAATTTTAATTTTTTTTGGTTGTTTTTTTGTGTTGCAAAATTTCTAAGTCACGTGCTGCGCTGTGATTGGCCAGTACGGTAGCTTGATGTTGCTGCTGTTGTTTGACTTGAACATCCATCCGTGCTGCACTGACCTATTACAGGGTGTACCGGAGCACGACAAAAGAACACGTGTAGTTTCTCTTGGTGTAACAGTTTATTTGATTTTATTTGTTATTTTTCCCTGAAGTTTTTCGCTGTGGGAAAAATCGGTCGCCCGAATTTTTCCTCACAGTCGCATTGCCACATTGCATCTACTAGATAGAGTTCAGAACCGCGCAATAAAACTTATTGGTGACGTAAATATCGCGAAAACAATGGAATCGTTTGAACATCGTAGGAATGTTTCCTGTTTGTCACTGTTTTATCGCTATTTTCACAAGCGGTGTTCAAAAGAAATATCCAGATGCATCCCGCCCATTCTCGAACCCATCCGTAATAGCCGCGTCTCAGCTCGGGTACGTCTTCGGACGTACTAACCATTTCAGATATTCCTTTTTAAGTCGCACTACAGTTATGTGAAATGAATTGCACGATTATGTGTTTTTGCATTTATATGATTTGCGGTAATTTAAGACACGCGTGCATAGACATCTCATCTTTTCCTCTCCTTAGTTTCATAACGCCCACGATGTGCTAAGCACTATAAGGGTGCAAATCTCTTTAGTTTTAGCGTGTGTAAATTATAAAAAAAAGTTAAAGATAAAATCTAACTGGCGCTGTCGGTAGGATTCTCTTCATAACCCATTAAGAGCCGAATGTCTTTAAAACAAAAAATATTTAGGTTATTTTTTAATTTTAAAGAAAAATACATAACGTACCTGAAAATATAAAAAAAACTGTAAAAAAATATGTAAAGTAGGGTTTTGGGACCTGTACACAAGCGGGTACAATGGCACAATGCTTGCTCATTTTTTTTGTTAAATGAAACATTTTGAAACACTCCTTCTCTTATTCGGTTATGACATTTTCGACAGCGTAGTTGTTTAGCTATTCGCTTCGGAAAATGGTTACCACTAGTAAATGCTACAGAGGGAACTACTGCTGATCGCTTGGATGACGCTGAAGGCTGTGTATAATTTCGCAAGTAGTGACGAACAATAGCATGATGAAACTGCAATAAGTCTATGTTGCTGTTGTAGACCATTTTATGCAACTTGCATGCATTGACCATCACAGAATTCATCATTACTGTGAAAAATGGCCACCACCACTTTTTGCCGCGAAATTTAATTCGGTAATTATTTATGGCTTGATGATGAAGGTCAACGCCTCCCATCCCAGAATTGTACTCTGCGATAATTTTCGGCTGCTTTACATTTACTTTTGCTTTTTTCTTCGAGCACCATCGGTTGACGGAATGCATCGGTTCGATATCTTCAAAGTCTGAGCCAACACTCACAGTGATGTTTTTATTCCATTTCACAAAAAGTATTTTATTTGCAGTATTGTATCTGTGATCATAGAATCCTCTTTTTTTCTTTTTTGAACTCTGCATTCGATTTCAGCGGACATTTTTTTGTTCTAGACTCGCGACGATAGACGATCATGTGACGTAAAAAAATTATCAAAAAATACAATGTGATCTGAAGGATGGGTAACTTTGTCCAAAAAATCAACAACTCTGGATCCAAGCGGTATTTGCTGTTTTGCCAAAGTGACGTTTTTGGTTCCACAATAGGTTTCAAATTGGTACAAAGAACCACAACTGCTCGTCAGCATCCAATTTTTAAAGCCAATTCTTACAGGCTTGCCTCTAATGAATTGCTTTGAAGAGTGGCTTTCGTAGTATTTTACCATCGACTCATCAACCGAAAGTTTTTCATGTATGTATCCAAACTGGCAAAATTTTTCGTTTAGAAGGGTTGCTAGAGGCCTTATTTTTGCCATTTTGTCGGTGAGAACCAAATTATTGTATATTATTGGCAAGGTGGAGATATTTTTTGATTTCCTTGAATCTGGTTCGGGACATATTGTTAGCAACAATTGGTACACGGGTGTCTTCATCTGTTTGCCAGTACATGTTCTCTCTTGTCATAGATCGATAGCCGCTGTAAAGCAAAATACCCAAAAAAAGACTGTCAAATCGTCTTCGTTGAATGAAAAATTGTGGGCATTAGACTGTGCTGCATAAACGCGAGACTGCTCAACAATCAAATTTACTACTTCTTCATCAAATAAAGTTTCAAAAATTTCAAGTTCCGACTTCCTATCCAATGTAGTTACCATGTTTACCTTTTGTCCCAAAAATTTCTGATTTTTGGCATTTTAATTGCACATGGTTTCTTTGACCATTTTGGAAAATTTTCACGTTTTGCGGTGTGCATTCTGCGCCGTAGCTCTTGAAGCGGTAAATCGTCTTCACTGTCACTGTCACTGCTACAAAACACCTCTACTTCATGATATTTACAAAAATTGTTGTCCATCGGAGATACATATGTGTATAAAATTTAAGGAAAATCGGGTTATTTTTTAACACCCACGACCCCCAAAATGTTTACAAAAAGTGTTGTCCATCGGAGATAACAGCGTGTATAAAATTTGAAAAAATTCGAGTTAATTACGAGTTAAAAAAAACCTATAGCGTGACTTTGGAATATTCCGAACGAAATGAATAAAAAATCAATTTGGAAAAACGGAATTAGAAATGTCCCATGAGACTGAGCTGAGTCGTGTAAAAGATTGTTAAAAACGACCTCAAAGAAGTCGAAAAAAAAACACTTTTACACGCATGACACGAACCACACGCGACTTGCGACACGCTTTAGACGCGGGATCTCAGAAATGTCCTACGAGACTGTCAAGGTAAGTCAAGGTAAATGAATGTTTTTAAAAAACTGACAAAAATAAGATTAGAATAAATGGATACTCATTCTATATAAATGTGTAAACGTGTTATATTAAATTTGGAATGCTTAGAATTTGTCAAAAATTATTATGACACGGCACTATATTAAGAATAAATTAAAAAAGTTAGGATCTTGGTTTTTCCAATATATAAATAAGAAAGCAAGGCATGAAAAAATTTATATGTAAAAAGTCAATATCCTAAAAAATTATATTACATATTAAAATCCTGTGAAGTTGTAAACTGTAAAGAAATTGGTTATCAAGTTTGGTATAAACTGTGGAATATATAACGGAAATAACAAAGCAATGTCCTTAAATATGTAACACAACACAATACAAAACATGCATTGAGGGATTGCATACAGCAATAACTACAACAATACCATAACATTATTATAATAACACTAGTTAAATGCCCATCGTGCCTAGGCATGAACATTTTAATACTTTATTTTTACACATGATTTGTATATGCAAATGCCTACTGATAGCAAAGTTTTTTTCTTCAGAATTTTCAATCTGATCTTTAATAATTAGTTATGATCGACTTCAATTTGATGTTTGCCATCAATATTTGTATAAATTATGCTCTATATCTTTGTTGAAAATTGCTAAAAAAATCAACAAAATTTACCGCAACAAATTAACAAATCAATTTTCAAATGATTTTGTTCCTCATGTTTTGCAATTTGAGTTGCAATTCATTTTTGTTGAATTGCTATTTGTTAACTTGCTGTTATAGTAACCTTTTTTACAGTGCAAAAAAAAACAAATTGGAAAAAAAATTAAAAAAAAAACCATAGTAACCTTTGAGCGTTACGCACAAACAGACAAACATTTTTGTTTAATTATTATATTAAATAGCAAAACATACATAATATTTATTTAGTGTTTTTTTCTTGTTCTATACATATAAATTTATTTAATTTCTATAAATATAAAATTATATTATACAATATATTATATAACATTTTTAATATGTTAACTTGATTAATATCCTTTAATTACTATTCGTTTTTCGTTTTTGATTTTGTTAATTTATATATTAATTTAATATTTTTAGATTTGTATTTATAACACAACGATGTTTTTTCACGTTTTTTCTTCAAATATAAAAAATTTGAATAGTAAAAATTCTTAAACATTTAAAAAATGTAGGATTTAATTGTAATCTTAGCTTATGAACCCATTGGGTTTAAAATAAAACTGCACCAATCTCATACTCCTCACATGTAGAAAAGAACAAAAATAGCAACAAAAGAATACATTTTTGAATTTTATTTTAAGTACGCCTTGGTTCAGTTACTTAAAGGATTATATAAAAATAAATACGATTATAAAGCACAATTTGTATAAAAATAGATTTGCAATAGAATTCTTACATTTATTGAAAAATTGCCGAGGAGTATGCTGCGTGATTGTACAGCCTATGAAATATTATTTATCATTTCTAATCATTTGCATAATTATTTTAAAATTTCTTATAAAAACAGAGAAAGAAACCAAAAACATAATATATTAAATTATATATCATAAGTAATATAGCATTAACAATTTAAATTCATAATAAAATGATAAGATTTCGTGTTTTTAAAAATGGTTTTTTGTATTGGTAGATACCATACTCTACAACTCATTATCTTGTTTTTCAATTCTAGATTAGTTCACAACAATGAAGAAAACAAAAATTCCCATTTATAGTGGCATACAAAATATACACACAACAGATATCAGAATGATTAAAACATTAAAGTTAAAATTAATAGTTAAAATACATAGAAAAAAAAACAAAAAAAATATATATTTTTTTATATCATGCTGCGAGACAAAAAATGACAAAAACACGCAAAAAATCCGGAAAAATTAAAAAATTAAAAAAAAAATTAAATTAAATTAAAATTAACTGCAATTAGATAGACTGTCGATGATTTTTTTTTTAAAACCAACATTATCCTGGCAAGTACTGTATGTAAAAATGTTTTTCTTACCACATTCAGTTCAGCCAACACAAAACAAAATTGTAATTAATTTATTTTTTATTTTTTTGACTATTAATTTATTATAAATCACATTTCATAAAAGTATTAGAACAAATTTAAACAATAAAATAGAAATCAATTTCAAGCATATTAGTAGCCGACAAATAACTTATTTTATTTCCCAGTCATTTTTAAGTTTGCGAGTACGCAGGACCGGTGCAAGGCGGTAAGCAAGGATTTGGGGCACCAAAACGGTGTAAAATTGAGAATATGGGTTTAATTCACTATGCTCAGACATCTGGCGAACATTCTAGTCATACTTGATTGGGCCAGATCTAATAGGTTGCAATTTAACCCGAATAAATTCCTAGCTTGTCTTTTTTCTCAGAATACAGTTCAACATAACGTGCCACCAGTAATTAATGATGTTAGGTTTGAAAGTTTCAAGTGTTATTTTTTAGAAGAAACATATTTATGAGGTTTTAAAAACAGCAAACCAATGTTTGGGCCTTAAAAGACGTTATAACTTCTACTCTACTACTTCTTCTACACCACTCTGAATTATATTGATTAAATAAGACTTATGTTAGACCAATTTTGGAATTTAATTTGGCCAATGCATTTTGTTGATAGAATCCAGAATAGAGTTGTTCATATGATGGACGATGATACCATTACCTTATCTATTGATTATTTGGAGCATATACGTAATGTGGGCGCTATTACAGTTTTCCACAAATTTTACTACCGTAGATGCTCTTCAGAAACCCGATCTCTAATCACAGGTTTTGCCTTAAAACCATCTCTACATGTAGAACCCAACATTTCAAATCCTCATTTTATCCGAGAGTGGGATCGTTGTGGAAACAATTGGTCGATTACGTGTTTCCCGTAATTTTTAATCTACAGGCCTATAAAATAACCGGCAAAAAGTTCCTGAAGGACAAATTGCTCAATATAGGATAAACAAATTGAGTTATTGTTATTTGTTATTATTTATTATTCTAATATTTTCTTGGACAAGGATTTTTGTAGTCTTCCCTGTCCATGATCCTTGATTAAAGTAAACCGTCGGTTTAGTTTCATGTTCGTTTTTGCGTATTGTTTTTTAAATGAATCAGATAGAATTCTGAGAAAATAATTTGAAATCGGCTACAAACGTAAGGAAAGTGATATATTGTAAATTACATTCCTTCGAAGAAATGATCATGTAACTACAAATGGTTCCAAATTTAATTTCTTTGCAACAATGGCCTCCAAACTCACCAGACTTGAATGCAATGGACTTTTCGATATGGTCTATTTTGGAGGCCAAGGTGTCGACAAAAAGACATGAAAGTATGGACGCATTGAAGACAGCTCTTCGTATAGAATGGACCAAAATACCAACAGGTCACGGTCGTGCAGCATGCAATACCTTCGTTAAGAGACTCGACGCTATTATCCGCGCCAAAAGTTGCTCTATCGAGCATTAACGTGTTTTTCATAAAATTTTAAATGTTTTTAACATTCTCTAAAAAATTTTAATAAAAATATTCATAAGTGACTAAAAGGTTGTAAGCCTTTTGATTTAGTAACACTTCGATTGCCGCACACTGTATAAAAAAACTTCCCTACTATGGTTGCATTGTTTTTATTTTGTTTAGTTTGGTAATGAGTGCGTTAGGCGAATGGTGAAAATATTGCCTAACGTGTTTATTACGCGCAGTTGATTGAAGCAATCGTCATATTATATGTGTTAATTGACTTCTAGCCCGTACATTGACGTTGCAATGACGTAACGAAAGCCAAAGTTTTGTAAAGACTTGCTATTAGCGATATGGACAAATACTCGTAGTAAAAACAAGGATATTGCACATGCAAACCATTAATAAGAAGCTAACGCGAATTCGAAGTAATCAAAACAATTTATAAATTTCACAATCAAACACCTGTTCTTTATTTTTTTTAAATAAATACGGGTAACGGGCAACGCGCAATCTGATAGCGTTGAGCTAGCTGCGAAATGTAAAATTGAAACGTGAATCTGTGAAATTAAGCTTGATTAGGACCAAGAATTTTGTAAACATCAGTCAGCATAAGCTTGATAAGGATCAAGCACTTTGTAAACATCATCATCATCATATTTGACTCTACAACCGGGTTCCTGTCCTGGTCAGCATTAATGAACGTGACAGAGATCGAGCGTGATTGAGATGAACCGATTAAATCGGATCGGACTAAGTTATTGGTTCGAGTAAGTCGGTCTCAGTTGTGTCCTACCATATGCGAGTTTCTATTCGTATCATGTTTACTTTTTACTAAGCGCTAAGTGCATAAGACGGGATGTACACAATGACTCGATGCATTAAGTGCAAGATAGGTAGGTGATGACTCTGAAGATGTTTTTCCGGACAGTCGCGGGTTAAACTTTGTTTGACTTTGTTTCCAAGAACGTTTTTTCCTTGAGTGTACAAAAAAATAATAAAGCCATGTTTCAAAAACACCAGTAACAGTGTAACACTAGTCTAACAAAGGGTGTACTCGTATAATATTTTTTTCGCACTTCATAACTTCTCATGACAACGAATGTCGAATTTAAAAAAATAAATTACAATTAAATTTAATTGGAATCAGGATTTACCTGAGAACGGAGTCGCTTTTTTTGTCCCAACCTTGCTGTTCAAAATACCCCAAACCGAGAAATCTAGCGGATTTGCATCCGGTGAATTTGATGGCCATTGGGCAGTGGAAATGAACCGCGGAACGTTGTATCTCAGCCAATCTTGATTGGCGCGCGCTTTATGACTCGGCGCCGAGTCCTGTTGAAATTACCAGGCTCTGCGGCCGAAATGTTTTTGTGCCCAAGGCTTCAACGCTCCCTCCAACACATGATCTCGATAATTTTGAGCATTTATCTTGATGCCACGGTCCAAAAAAACGAAAGGTGAGCGGCGGCGCTGGGTTAGAGTGGCAATCCGTTGGTCCAAATTTTCAGTAGAACGGCCAAGCAAGTAAATCCGGTCGTTTTGCTTGTTCACATAATTGCTCAATAACGAACGGTGACTCATCGGAGAAAACCAAATTCGGCAAATCGCCACTTTCATGCAAGCGTAACAACTCCTTTGCTCTTTCCACTCTTACTTTTTTTTGAGCATCGGTGAGACCATGCGTTTTTTGGAATTTCAAGGCCTTTAGTGCAAGATGATCTTTCAATATGTGCTGCATCCGTTCGAGCGAAATGTTCGCCCCACGAGCCATTTTTCTGCCGCTATGGATCGGATTCCGAGCCAATTTGGCCTTCACCTTCCGAATGATATCCGACGATGTTGCAGTGCGTTTCGGTGCACTGTAATGCTTCCAGTATCGTTATAACGATTTATGGTGCCATACACAAACATTTTATTCACATGCAGATGTTTTAACTGGTTAACAATCTGCGGCTGTGGTTTTCCAGCCAAAAATAGAGCAATCTCACTGTTACGCTTGAATTCCATTGCGTACTAATTTTTTTTGAATATTTCCCACTAAAATGCTTTTAAACAATGGAATGAACTGTCATTAGTGTAAATTTGAGCGCTCACTGGTTTGACAGCAATGACAGATTGTGTAAAGAATTCGGCAAGAGATATTTCGAATGCTGCTCACAAAGTTTCATTCAGTTTTTACCGCAAAAAAAACAACCCATAAAAATTAAAATTTTTCTTGTAAATTCTCTAATCGGCGATACACACACTGCGTGCTCGTTTTGTGGCAAAATCATCCACGAAATGACGCAGCGGCAGCAAACAGCGCTGCACACAAAGCACAGAGCTCAGACTTTGCCGTGATCTGATGCGATATAGCGATATTTAAAAATTGTATATGGGGGTCCACAGGGGGCCGATCACTCCAAATTTTTACAAAAAGTGTTTTCCATCGAAGACACACATGTGTACAAAATTTAAAGAAAATCGGGTAAATTTTGTAAAATATTTGTATGGGAGCCCCCCCGAACCCGAGGTCCGAGGGGTCACAAATTTTAATAGAAAGTATTGTCACCGGAAATATACATGTGTGCAAAATTTCAATAAAATCGGGCTATGTGGGTTAAAAATTGATCAGAAAATCTGACCAGCCACCCAGCCACGTGCACGCGAAGTTAATATAGAGAATTTAAAAATAATAAGCCAACCTAAAATACAATTTTGCAAATTAATTTTATTTAAAATCTATGACAATTGATGAAAACATATTTGAGCACCTGGTTAAGGCAGGTTCGACTATCGATGGATGTATATGCAACACTACAATTAAGTTGTTCAAATAATGAAAGAGTCAGAAAAAAAATGAAACCAACCTTTGTCAGCTTTGAAGTAGTAAATGAACCGATATGTACCCTTGTCGGGTAAGGCAAATTTAAGAACGTAAGCCTTATAAACGTTTACGTAAGTACAGAGAATGAAAAAAAAATCAGTCGAATTGGAACTCTATGCATGCCCTTAGTATGATGTGAAAATCATGCTGTGAGATATGAAAAAAGGTCGGTAGACAGTGTTCAGGCAGTACAGACAACGAGCATAGAGATGGCAGTATGTAATAATTTGGTCGTTGCTAGTACAAGGTATCCACAAGTATATCCACAACGCCACATTAGGTATGACGCCATTTGCAACCAGATACGCCAAGTGTTGATATACCGCCAAAACAACCCGAACCTAATGACGGTACAAAAGTTCCAAGGTGCCCACATCGACGGGGACCACTATGTCGAGCGATATGACTCGCACTAAATACTGAAAAATTACGTCCTGTGGCTCAATAAAAGAAATGGATTGAAAATACTTTCATGAGTACTGCTGAATACATATTTGGCAGTCGTCTAACGACTGGTTCGATAATGAATGTAAGCAAAGCACTGAACATAAGAATGTTGCGTACCAAGCAATCCAACAATCTCATAGAACGCGGGAAGAATATAAAATCTTGGAATATATAAAAAATGAATTCACCGGCGAAAAAAAGCAGCCTGGAAGAAGAATTTCTTCCGCGGGATGACACAATATACACCGCGTTGCACAAAAGAGGGTAATCTGATTCCCGATCTCAGAGGCTCCGCCAATGACCGACGACGGCATAGACAAAGTTAGCATCGGCTCAAGAATGTGGATCAGATCAGGAGATCCCGTACTACGTTGTTTTTTTTCGTCGTCACGTAAGTTTATAAAAACACGTAGAATTTAATTTCTTATGCGGAGGTGGGAAAACGCTAAGCATAAGTTTGCTCCGGGCACGTGAATACATAAAACAACTAAATATTCCAACAGGAAAAGATTAATTCTTTGTCGACTACCCATGCTTTAATAATTATTAAAAATGTAACCACCCTTAACCATAAATTCGAAACATAACCTACTTATAGTTACACATACTTCATAAAAAGTGAGAAAACACAATAAATATTATTACTACCAATTAGATAAAAACATCACATTGCAAAGAAACTCAGGAAAAATTTAGCGTTGATGGTGACAACATTTTTTGAGATATAACATAGAATATAAATCGACATATTTTACATACATAAAAATAAGTGTTTCTCATGCATAATAATCATGAATGACTGAGTCACAAGCAATGAGTACAAATAATAAATATTACTCATACCCAATCAATTAAATCCAACTAAAGTCAATTCATAAAATGGTACCTGCAATGTTAATAATTAACTAATGTTATTTTTGTTGCATTATTGTCACACTACATCACACAGTCGCAAATTTCTAGGGCATTATATTGCAACATTTATTTCTACAGGTATCGATTCATTCAAGTTATGGTATAACTCAAGACTACAAATTCCCAATTACAATCATCAATGCGAATTATAATAATAATTACAGCAATTAAAATAAAAACTTTTATAACTAGTATATAAATAACAAAATTTTCGTAAAAACGTAAACAATTATGTGAATTTCTTTAAGAAATATAAATATTTTGCTGCATTATTTTTAAATAAAAATACTTTGATGAATATTAAAAACGGTCATAAATTTAAGTGAATAAGATAGAATTAAAGAAAAGAGAAGCAAATACACAAACTTAAAAAATTAGTAAATAAGAAAGCTAAATACGAGGTTAAACAATAAAAGGACGCGATCATTTTCACGAGCACAACTAGCACGTAATGTTTTTCTCGTGTTTTAGCATTTCATTTTACTATATACGATAGACGCTTCCAACATTGCGTCTTGATTAGTCTGATTTCTTATCGCTGGTTTGCGTTATTTTTGCGTGTTACTATACACTAAAAAATAATTTTATTTTTAAAGTAGTTGTCAGTAGGTGAATTCCATCTTTCATGGGGATATAAAAACACTAAGTGAAATATTTAAAAAATAATAATATCACAAAAGCAGTCTAGAAAGCACTGCTTGTTTTGTTTTATGTGTATTCAAAGTAACTATAATTTTATAAACTATATAATTTCATTAAAAATAACATTTTATTGTACAATTGCCCTATGGATTTCGAAATTATTAAAACAGCAAAAAACAAACAAATACTGGCAGGGTGTTTTACTGTTATTTGCTGTATACCATTACGCTTTCCCAAGTACTACAAAGTAGTTGTGAGTAGATGATAAAATGAATCCGACTTTTACGTTTTCTCAATTGATATAAAGTGCAAAACGAGGAGATACATTTTACATTTGACATAAATTAAAAACAAGTTTTTCAAGTTGTGGGAAAAAGAAGGGAAATTATATGTATGTATATTTGTGCCGCAAAGTAGTAGTTACTGATTGATAAGGTCTTGAGTAGTTGCGATGAGACATCGTGTATCGTATCGTGAGCAGTTGTCCGTGTTTATTGGAATAAAGCAATTATTCATTTATAAAATAATTGTACCAGGAGTTTCTCTACATTGTCAACTTTATCTAAGGATAGAACACTCACGAAACAGTTGATTGGGTATAAATACCGTAGTATTTCATTGCCGTTAGTTTAGTTATCAGTTTGCATTGAAAAAGAGAAGTTGGATAAAAGGTAGAGCCCCAGTCTAAGAATTCACTTCATGAAAGAAGTGTAAGTGTAATCAGTAATGGTTAACCTGTTAAATAAATATGGTTATAAGAAAATAAAATAACTTTTTGTGTTATCTCGGCCGGCCTAGATATACACCCAGCATTCACGAAAAAATATGTATGCAAGAAAATGTGCGCGAGAAAATGTCCTAGATTCGCTTAAACAATGATCAATAAATAAAATTAAAAAAAAAATTATTTACAAGATCTATGACGAACCTTTAATGCCATTCATTTGATGTCGTTTTTTTTAGTAGCTCTCTGCCTAATCAAGTTTTATGCCGCTATCGTCAGCTCCCAGCCATACTTTCTCTACTATTTCAGACAGCTCTGACTCGAGACGCATTTCTAGTTCTCGCATGCCATTGTCAATCCCAACTTCGTATTTATCATCCGAAGATTGGGTTTTTATTGGTGTTACCTCTTTAGATGATGAGGCAGTAGTGTCGCTCCAAAAGTTAGGAGAATGTATTGATTGTTGTTTACCTTGTGCGTTAGTATTCCACAGAGTGCCAGCAACCGTTGAGTTCTAAAAATGACACAACAAGAAAAACAACCCATTAAAATTTAAATTTTTCGTGTAAATTCTCTAGTCGGGGATATAGTTACAAAGTGCAAAGTTTGAATCGGGTAAATTTTTAAAAAACTTTTTTTAGGAACCGTATAGTAACACGCATGGGTGCCCGACCCCGGGCCACGATTACTTTCAAATTGTTACAAAAAGTGTTGTCCATAGGAGATACACATGTGTATAAAATTTGAAGAAAATCGGGTATTTTTTTTATAAAATTTGTATGGGAGCCACGATGACGATGAGTTAAAAATTTCAATAGTAAGTCTTGTATCTCCGATGACACATGTGTTTAAATTTTGAAGAAAATCTGGCTAATTTTTAAATTATATGGGCAACCCTCGGGCCTCAGGGCCCGTTCACTTCAAAAGTTTTACAAAAAGTATTGTCCATCGGAGATACACATTGTTTAAAATTTAAAGGTCGGGTTAATTTAAAAAAAAAATATATATGCAACACAACAAATGTCAAATTTGAAAATGCTCAGATCATTTCATTCTGAGCACTTAGAGCACCCTCATACCTGAGCAACAGCCGACTGCGCAGCACACACCGCACACAGTCATTAAAGCACGACGATATCTGATGCCACTATGATATTTAAAAAAATGTATAAGGGCCTTGCGGCTGAACCCAGGGCCCGATCACTTCCAAATTTTAAAAGAAACTATTGTCACCGGAAATACACATGTGTACAAAATTTCAGGAAAATCGGGCTTTAGGAAGTTCGTTAAAAATTGATAATTAAAAAAAAAATTGTATGGTAGCCCCCGACCCCAGGGTACGATCGCTTCAAAAATTTTACAAAAAGTGTTTTCCATCGGATATACACATTTATATAAAATTTAAAAAAAATCGGGAACTTTTTTCATAAAATTTGTATGGGTGCCCCCCCGATCAAGGGGCCCGATCTCTCCAAAATTTTTACAAAAAGTGTTTTCCATCGGAGATAACCATTTATATAAAATTAAAAAAAAATCAGGTAAATTTTGTAAAATATTTGTATGGGAGCCCGAGGTCCGAGGTGCCTCAAATTTGAATAGAAAGTATTGTCACCGGAAATATACATGTGTGCAAAATTTCAATAAAATCGGGCTTTGCACGTGCACGCGAAGTTAATATAGAGAATTTAAAACACCATAAACACCACAAAAAAAATCGATAGCGATGCGTATATAGAGAATTTTTTTCAGTTTTCTCAGGGGTGGTAACCCCTATGAATGAAAAAATTACGCTATCGCAAGCCGAGCGCTAACCAATTGTATTAAAACAAGTCATATCAAATTTTGACTGGTAAAATCCGATATATACGACACGACAAACAAACGAACAAATGTACACACGTTCGCTAAAAATTATTCATGAACTCTGAATATAAGCTTCGCCCTTTGGGCTCGCAATTATTATATATTTTTTTATTATTAATTTTTTAACTTCCCTGTTTTAACGGGGATTTACGCCTTTTATTTTTAAAAATTAAAAAATAATACTAACTGCCCTGTTCTGGCCGGGTTATACGCCTTTAAAAGTATGTTTTAGTTGATTTTTCGAGGGGTTATCCCACCGCTGCCACCAATTTGTTGCGTCGTAGTTCCGTGATATCCGCTTTTCAGGCGGAAAAGAGAACTTAGACGGGTTAACTAAACCTTTTAATTATTTAAATATTTCTCTTTATTTAATTTTTTTATCTCTATGACAATCCCGCTGTCTTTAGCTTGGCTACGACTTATCCAGACTCTCGGTTTATAGATCAAGCTCTTCGGCTTCTTCCTACTCAGTAGCTTCTTTTATACCCAAACTTCTGGGTTAAAACTGAGTACGATTGGTATGAATGACCAATCGGATCGATTTAGTACTTATTCGTACAGTTATTGACCAATAGTATTAATCCTCAATCCAAACCCACGTCAGTCCAAAAGACCTCAGACCCATTAGCCTTTCGTCATTCCTTTCAAAAACATTAGAAAGACTGATCAAAACCCACCTTCGTACTAGTATTGACAAAAGACTTCTGTCCGTCGATCAACACGCGTACTGCAAGGGCAATGCTGTAGAAACAGCTCTGCATACGCTAGTACGTTCCATTGAAAACTCCCTTCATCACAAGGAATACTACTCAATGGTGGTTTTCCTTGACATCGAAGGCGCTTTTAACAACGTCAAAACATCTGCGATCACGGATGCGCTGTCGACTTTGGGGGTGAACGACTCACTGGGTGAACTGATTGATCTTCTACTCACAAGTAGGATCATAAATTCAAGACTTGGTTTGTCGTCTGCCAAAAGATTTGTCAACAGAGGCACCCCGCAAGGAGGAGTCCTGTCCCCACTTCCATAGCCGTCTCAGGAAAGCACCCAAACAACTTGAAACTACTTCTGCAGAATGCTCTAAATAAGCTCATAAGCTGGGCAGATCATTGTGGTCTTGTCCTTTTTGTCTCTCTTATTTTTTTTCACAACTTATTTTTTTCTTGTTCGCAACTTATCATTCTTATTTTCATTTTATTCAACTTGTCCTTCTTGTATTTCCTTTTTTTTCACAACTTATCACTTCCTTTGCCTTAACACGTGTCTCTCTTATTTTTCTTTATTACACAACTTATCATTTCCTTCTTCGCAATTTATCATTCTTATCTTTATTCTATTTAACTCGTACCGTAAAAAAAAACAACGTACAACGACTCAGTAAAAGTAATAAAAAGTTCAAAAAAAATTTGGCATAAATCCCGCTTGAGCCCCCTGTAGGAATTTATTTGCTATATTTCACTAAGTCTATACAATTAAATTTAAATGAAATTTGGTCAGTTCATCTTGGCACGTACTGAGCCTATATCCATTCACTGATTCGTCTAGAGGACCTACTAAGTCCAAGTATATTTTGTCGAAACTTGATTCCGCAGTTGAAGTTATTTCCATTGGCAGTTTTTTGGGTGTAATGTGTTTATTTTTCTGACATATAGTACAATGCTTTACATATTTAGCTATGTCGTTCTGCATTCCTGTCCAGAAATATTTTTGTCCAATTGTTTTCATCATGCGGTTTATTCCTGCATGTCCACTTGTTGGTAATATATGATAATCGTTGAGCAATATTTTCTTTTTATGAGGATCGGTAATTTCTATACATTTATTTATTAGGTGCACCTTTACATTACTTCTCTTAAACATAACTCCTAAAATTTTTTGCAACTCGCGAATTTTGTATTCTTGACGGCCGTCTTCGAGTTTCTTAATTTCTTCTTTTTAATGTATAATTTATTAATTGATAATGGTCCGCAGATGCGATGCACGTCCCTCGACAACAAATCACAAAATGTTGTCGATCGGGCTGTAGTGCCATCCTTGTCCCTTCTTAGGAGTATACAATTCTTCACTGGTACGTATACTTCCGCGCTAATGCGCTTTGCTCGGCACCCGAGGCCGCGTTTAACTCTGCTTTGATGTATTGGCGTTCACGAATGGTGTTCCATGTGCTATGTGATATCCATTCTTTTCTAGTTTTGTCGGGATAACCGTATACGCATTTACTGTTTTCTCCCATTTAAACTCTGGGGTTTGGGGCTGTATCTCAGAGAGAGAGATTGTTGTACGCGGGATACATATTGCAGTTTCACATCTGGGTCTTTCAGTGCTGCTACAGCTGGCTTACTTGTTGCTTGACTTAGAGTGGTTTGAGCGTGTGAGGATCAGGAGAGGTCAAGGTGTCTTGGTGGATGTTTTTCTGGGGAAAAATTGTGCCTCCAATAATTAGGTTGCGATCAGAACATAGATCAGCAAACCTTTGACGGTTGTCATTCATGTCCATCGGAGATACACATGCGTATAAAATTTTATACACATCGAAGATACACATGTGTATAAAATTTGAGGAAAATCGGGTTAATTTTTTAAAAAAAAAATTTTATGGGGCCTCAAGACCCCGGGGCCCGGGTCTCAAATTTTTTTTACAAAAAGTGTTGTCCATCAGAGATACACAAGAATATAAAATTTTAAGAACATCGGGTTAATTTTTTTAAAAAAATTGTATGGTGCCTTACGACCCGGGGCCCGGGCTCCAAAATGTTTACAAAAGTGTTGTCCATCGGAATTAAACATGTATACATGAAAATCGGGAAAATTTTGTAAAATATTTGTATGGGAGCCTCACGACCCCGAGGCCCGAGGGGCCCCAAATTTTAGTAGAGAGTGTTATCATCGGAGATATACAATGAAATCGGACTTTGGGAAGTGGTTTAATAATTAATTCCAAGACAAAAAACAAACAAACACACGGGCACGTGAAGTTAATATAGAGAATTAAAAAAAATGAAATGATGATGTGGCCACCATACGACTTTCTTTTACTGACGAGCCTGGAATCTTTAGTAAATGTATAATATATATTTTTTTTTTGTAATTTTTTTTGCATTTTCCCATAGTAGTTTACTACAACGACTACCACTTCCATTTGGCCGATTTCCGCCAAAATCAACTGGGCCCTCCCAATTTATGTAAAAAGCTTATATATGAATTTTCGTCTCAATCAATTCAGCCGCCTGGGCTGTAGAGTGGACACAGAGCCACAGACACACAACGGACAGAAATTTTTTTTTTCTTGCTTTTTCTGACTCAGGAGATACGGTAATGGGTAAATCTGCAAAAAAAAACCCGAGTTCGAAAATTTTCATGATTACTATACTTACTTTTACTACTAGTAAAAGAAAGTAAAAAAAGGATTGCGTTTGCGTTTTATAGCTAAAAATTTTTTTCGACAATTTGATTAACCAAATTTTGCGACATCCAAGCTTTCAAGAATTTTTGTGAGTTAAAGTAGGAGATGGAAGTACATTTCATAATGTGATACGTTAAAATCGAAATAAGGAGGTCGTATGATTTAGAAGGATCATTTTCAGGAAAAACAGGCTCCCATTGTTCGACAGTAAGCCTTGCACGTAGTTTGTTGTAGTCCGTTCTTGTTTTTTGTGTACTTTTATTGAATCGATAACTAGAATCGATGACATTAGCATTTAAGTTACAAAAAAAATTGGTGTAATATTTTATAATCAAGAACTACCCCGCTATATAAGGTTTTAATATTTTAAGAATATATGGTCAATGCAACTTTTAGTTAGATTCGTTACCCTAGTTGGTTCATTAACAACACATTTTAGGCCATGAGAAGCCATAAGAAGCAAATAATTCTCGGTATCTCTATCTGAATTGTTTAAGATGTCAATGTTTACATCACCTATTACTATAAGTTTTTTTCTGGTAAAAACCGCCACTCCACCAGCTGCGTAAGATTGGTTGTAATTACCATGAATAGTATAGCCTGGTTTGTTATAAAATACCAATTCTTCCTCAAAGAGCCAAATTTCACTCAAAATAATAAAGAGAGGCATAATCTGAAGAGATGCAATGTGAGCCAAAAAATTCTCGAAGTTTCTACGAATCTATGTATATTCTGATGAACACAAAAGGCAAATATGTTGTCATTTACATTATTACATACGTTCGTACGATTTAAGTGCAAAAGATTATTTACATTCACATCATTACTTATGCTCATATTTTAAGTTAGAAGCACAGGTTATTTTTCCTGCAGTATCACTCTCTTTTTTGCGCATGTAAATAAGTCCATTTCTTATCCACAAAAATCTTTATTTCTCTGAATTTTTAAGAGAATTTGCAGCTTTGAGCAGTTGACGAGTGTTGTACGTAAGGCTGTCGTTTATGTACATGATTTGATGTTTTACCTGCTTGCTGATAACTGTAGTCCTTAAATTTATTTTCTTTTCTTGTTTCGCTATGATTTTTCTCTCCTTCAGAAGACGAGAGACAAATTTTACAACTAAAATATTTTTTCTCCGATTTGCCGATGTTAGGGATGAGTAATAATGATATGAGGAGTCTACAGTTGATTGCTGAGGTCTAACATTAATTTTTTTCAAAAAGCAGTAGTCGATGTCCTCTTCCCGTAGAACGAAAGATACACATGTGTGCAAAGTTGGATTAGGTTAAAAAAAGGGTTAATTTTAAAGGAATGTATATGGGAGCTCTTCGACCCTAGAGCCCTTCTCTTCTTCTAAATTTTTATAGAATGTGTTGCCATCGAATATACACATGTGGAGAAGTTAGAATCTAACACTTTCAAATTTTTATAAAAAGGGTTTTTTACATCGGATATACACATCGGATATATACATATTGAATAAAATCGGGTTCATTTTGAAAAAATTTATATGAGAGCTCCTCGAACCTGGAGCCCGATCACTAACACATTCTTATAGAAATTGACATCGGAGATACAAGTGTCTGCAAATGCAGATATTTTATGTGTACAAACTTTGGATAAAATCTGGTGGATTTAAAAATATTCACAAGATTTGGCAAGCCAGATACAAAAAAAAAAAAAAAGGAACAAACATATCCAGACGCAAAGTCAATTTAGAAAATGTACAAAACCAGCACTTGGCTGTTTCAGTGATACTCTGTAATTAGAAAAAAAGTTCGCTATTAGAAGCATTTGAATGGGTGCGTTAGTTTTAGAAAAAAACAATTTTAACCTCTACGTCTCGATGCTTCCTATTACCCCTACTGGCGTTAAACTGATCACTTACGCTGATGATTGCTCTGTTGCTGCCTCTGGTGCAGATGTAAACGAGGTGACACATAGGATAAATTCCCACCTGACAGAGCTATCTGAATTTTTCAAGAAAAGGAAACTCCAATTCGCTTCCCAAAAATCATCTGCTACGCTGTTCACCTATTGGACTTAAGAAGTCAGGCTTTCACTTGACATTTTGTCATCATGCTAATACCACCAGCGGAAGAACGGGAAGAAGTTCCAACTGAGTTCTGGTTGTTACTGTAAACGCCACCCCATGGCGATGAGCAACTTCCAATACGTGAGCTATGATCTAAATAGCTAGACGCCGTCACTACACCTGTACTAATGTCAACTACTGTAGGTCACACCTTGTTGGCGCGGCCACTTTTCTTGGCCTGCCAACGTAACTTGATAACTAACACCTCCTTTAGTTAATCTAATTAGTTTTAGAACTTTTATTTTCTATCCGCTTTGCTTGTCATTAGCCTTTAGTTAATTTAAGTACTTAGCGAGAATGAATGGGTTTGTTTGTATGGTGAATGAAAGTTTAATGTTTGGTGGGTTTCCTCTTCGTCACGTTTCAGTCCTGGAGTTGCTACAACAACAACAACAACAACCAGACGTAACAGTGGGCACATAAAAATAAAAACTAAAATAACTATGTAAAGGGTCGATTATAAAATATTATTAACACGACCTTTTACTTTTTAAAATTAAGTTGTTTTGAAAGAAATTCAATCGCTGTAGGTATTTTTAGCCAGAAAACCCTCTACGGTTTTCTTATTTACTTTACCATCATTTATTTCTTAAATTTTTTTTGAAAGCATATCTGAATTGAATTGTAAACAATTCATATTAGGTATTTGTATGGGAACTACCTTTTTTCAATGAAGATTTTGTATTTTTTTTTTGTAATGTAGATCTTAACATTATACTTACAAAAATCAAACACAACTATACGACTTACACCAGAAAAAGTTTCAAATTAGCAGAATGTGCAAGGATTTTTGTAAAGAAATTTAATTTAAAAAAAAGAACGGCGAAATATTGTAGAAGCTTACCTTTCCTATCGATAAATTGTTGCTGGCATTAATTATCTGGATGGCACTCAAGCCTAAATCGAAATTACCGGCAGCTACGTTGCTAGTCGTTATAGATCTTTCCACATGCGCAGTTTGTGATGTGTTCTTACCAAACTGAAAATCAGACAGCTTTTGCAAAGCCCTTAGGTTTGAAAAATTTTCGAAGGTAGTATCACCCTTGACACTTCCAAATCCTGAAAAATTAACTTGGCCTGCTGTAATTGCATCGCCATTAAATAAGGACGATTGATCTTGGTTAATTTTTGTCATCATGCTATTGCCACCAGCGGAAGAACGGGAAGAAGTTCCAACTGAGTTCTGGTTGCTACTGTATACGCCACCCCATGGCGATGAGCAACTTCCAATACGTGAGCTATGATCTAAATAGCTAGACGCCGTCACTATACCTGTACTACTGTCAACTACTGTAGGTGAAGAGCAGGAGGTCTGATTATTAAAACCTCCTTTGTATATTGGGCAAATTGGGCCAAATTTATTAATAGACGATGTTGGCCCATCAAATGTCGAGTTGTCATCATCTAAAATTGAGTCAGAACGCACAAATGTGTCTCTGGCGTCCCGGTCAAAGGTGGCTGTTGGAAAACATCCGTCCTGCGGTTGTGATGCTGCACTTGTTTCAGCCGGCGATGAAAGCCAATAAGTATGTTGCATATGGCCATCTTTAGGTACAATTGTTTTATTACTATTGATGGTGCTAGTGTTATTGTTATTATTTTTATGCATATTACTCATTGCCAAATGGGATACATTTTTGTATGTAAAGCAACTGCCATTTAATCCCGGTATTGAAGATTTACTGTACTCTAAATCACTAAGAAAATCTAAATGTTGATGCTGTTTTTTATCGTGCAACGGAGAGGAAAATATTGACGATGTATCCGTTAGCGGGTTGCTCGCGGAATTTGGTGAAAACTGTCGAGAAACCTTAGGATGCGTATTCAAACCCATATTGATTACATGTTGATGATGTTGTTGCCCGTGACTATAATGTTGCTTTCTTTGGTGCTCCCATAGATTGGATTGTTGGATTCCTTCAGAAATTTTTCCAAAATCGTTGCCTGCTGTATTTTGAGGAAAATATGATGCATTTTGTTGCATAATCTTCGGAAGAGAATGCTTAGAAGATGCTTGTTGTTGCTGCTGCTGCACCGGTCTATTATGTTGTAGGGACAAAGAATGTTGCAACACTGACAATTGCGATGATAACAATCCTCCAGAATTATATAGTTCCGACGGTCCAAAGTTACTACTACCACTTGAAGTCGAGGATGTGTGAAACATTTGTTGTGGTTTATTCGGTTGTGTTGGCTTATTCGGTTGTTGTGGCTTATTCGGTTGTTGTGACTGTGATTGCTGCTGAGGTTGTTGTGTTGTTGGTGGTAATTTCTGTTGTGGATGTAAATGCTGCTGCGGTGGAGAACGAGGTGACCCAGACGTAAAACTAGTATGTTGTCTTGGTTTTATTCCAGCAATACTTGTCGAAATACGAATGGGCGGCAACGGTGGCGGTGGTTGGAAACCTATTGTAGTAAACGGATTATCGAACCTATGTCGAGGCATTACTATTCCCGAAGACATAGGGCCATTTTTTGGTATTGGATTTTGTTGATGTATTTGAGAAAGTGGCTGTTGTACTACATCTACGTATCCATGATGCGATATATTACATTGAAAAGGCTGCGTTTGAATGGATGCTGGAGGTGGTTGTAGTTTGTTTGTATGCGCAACGCTGACACCTCCTACTCCGAATCTTAAAGGTGATGTGTCCTCAGGTAGATTCAATGAAGAATGTTTACCTACGGGAGATTCCAAAAACTCGGATGCAGTCTGTTTTGTGTTGACATTTATTCCAGCGGGTTTTGTACTATTTTTTCGATTCTTTGCACGAAACCTTTCCAGCTCCTCCTCTGAGTGTGCAAACGTACAACTTGTACCGCGAGGACAAATACGCCGGACAGTCAGATCTCTACATAAACTTATTTTGTACTTAGCATTTGGATTTGTCTGTGAAGATTCTTGCAGCTTTCGGTTACCATGATGTTGAACAAATTCTACCAGTCCAATTACCACCTGGTTCACGGCGTCTAGTGCTTTAGCCACCTCTTGCCAAGTTGGTATCGCATTTTCTATTGTTGAGTCTATACTTGCCAAATGTTTCAAATGGGTTCGTAATCCGGAGAGATTAGCTGGATCACCAGTTCGCTGTAAGGCTATTACTAACTCTTGTACAGATTGAGCAAATGATTGCGGTGTTTGGAGCTTGTCTATTATGCTCTGCATATGAGATTTGTGCACTGTATCACCGTACAACAAAGATGACCATTGATCAGGTGCTATTCGTAGACCGGCTTCTGTGGCTATCTGAACTATTTGTGCATCGTGCTCCCGTCGAAGAGCTTCATATGTTCGAAATTCTTCCTTTAACTGCATTAATGATGAGTCAGCTTCTCTTTTTGAAACTTTAAAACAACTTGCTCGATACAAAAGCTGTACGACATGCCCAATGCTTGTTTTCGATGCCTGTGGAAAGTGAGGCTCTAAGCGCTGAACTACAAACATTACCAAAACTTTTCGTGATAATGCAGACCCATCCTCTAAAGCTAATAAAACTAGTTTAAGTACTTCTTCTTGCATAGCGGGTCCCAGAAATTGGCATCCACGCGAACGAACTGCTGCCCAGAGGTTAGAACTCAATTGCTGAGGATTCTGGTGTTGCAATATCAATTCCGTAACTGTCCGCTCTCCCAAGGAACGAGCTGCTCGCAATGCCCTTGAACGACCTTCATCTTCCATTAACTGACAATTGACTAAAGTAACTAGCTTTCGTTGCATTGGCCTAGAGAGCAAACTACCAAAATTACCATTGTTTAAAAAGGCCTTCAAGTGTAAAGCCAACTTTTCAATGCATTTCTTGGCAAGTTTATAGCATTTAAGATTTTCAGCAGATAAACTTTGTACACTTGGTGGATTTGTGGTGGCCGCTTCGGATTCCGCCGCCAGGCTGGCACCACTTTGAGAACCATTGTTGTAGCTATTGTTGTTACTGCTTACTAGTTGTAATAGGGCGAAGTTTATCGGAAGATTTTCTAAGTCTGTTGTAATAGAAGTCTGTACAAAAAGCAAATAGTTAGTACTTGAATTAAAGATATTTTGGTAGCTACCATTTGACTAATTTATGCAAATACTTACTTGATCGAATGGACATTGTTTGTTGTGCAAAGTGGATAAACAGGTTCTGCATATTGTATGGCCACAGCCTAAACTAATTGGAGGACGTTGATTTGTTGTGAATTCGTTACAACAAACGGGACAGGATAGAAATTCTGTCCATGAAGGCGCCTGTATCGGCATGCTGTAATTAAATATTAAAGATAATAATACTTTGAATTTAATTTAATTAGTTTTAATAGTTATACCACCCCTTTCATGCTACTGTTCCCGATTATTGCTTGCCTTTTGTGCAATAAAATTTTAAATTAACATAATAACCAAGGAACGATAATTTCTCAAGAACCAGGAAAGAGTAATTGGAGATATCGAATTTTATTTTCATTGTGCTAATGAATAATGAGTAATGCTAATGAACTAAACTGGCCTCCAGATGAATACAACTTATTTTTCAATAGTCTGTGTTTAAAATTTTTTAAAACTCTTTGTCTTATTAACAGTGAGGAAAGAGGTTCAGTTGATTTTTATACATTTTTTCGATTAAGAGCACTCGATTTGCTCTGATTGAGCCCAAAAACTCGTTCAACTATTCGAGTCGGTTGTTGTTTAAGCAAGATTATAAGAATAGTAAGAAATGTTGATATCTCCCGAACTGATATTTAATTTTCTAACATCTTATGCTTGCGCTCTTATAACAATCTTTTTTTTCATCACTTCAATGGATTGGCTCTGCTGGTCGAAGAAAAGGAGAATCTGGAGAATTTAAACGATAGTAATCTTGCTTTGGCGAAAGGTACAGAAATCGAGACTAACAAAATGGCGATAATATTCTATTTAATTCCACCGCTGGTGAAATGCAAGTGAAAGACACTGATAGACCCCGAGGTTTGGGGTTAAACTCGGAGCCCAAAAGACGACATATGTGATTGATCACGTAAAAATCAAAATAGTTGTCAGCCACCCAGAGCGAGTCGAACACATTTTAAGCGAGTCAAAAAGGTTCTTTTCTTGGAAATTAATCCTGTTGCTTGAAGGTTTATTTACTAGCTATTCGGGGCACTTTGTTACCTGCACAGCCTGGGGTTTGCTTCTCGCGACCATTTGTATAGAATGGAATGAAGTGGAAGGGGACCTACAATTTAAGGACGGATCGGAACGGCAAATTGAAAAGCTTTCCGTGACAAGTTATTACTCTCGGATGTTTGTCAGACATTCGCAAAATTTGATTAAATTAAGGCACCGCGTAAAAGCGCATTCTGATATTTCTTAATTTAGCATATACTGAAATCATTTTCTCTATCGACGCGAATATAATGTGCAAATATGAGCATTTATTTAACGCGTATTGACGATATTAACGTGATCTGAGAATATCAAGAAAATTGGTTGTGTCACTCACCAACATATATATATTTAAAGATAATTAGCGCAATGGAAATAATGATAAAGAAGAAGGAAATAGTGTGTTTTCAAACGACCATTGACGAAAGTGACTGTTTCCTCCGCTATAACCTACCCTCGAAAGTAGGCATTATCCACAATAGTGTGTTACCATAGAAAATACTATTGTTATTTAATGCAGTCTCAGCGAACATACATTCCAAAAGTAGTTTTGCATAGCGCATGAGAAGTTTAGCAGCTGGCCGATTATGTATCTGTCATATTTCGAATTTCGACTTACGACAAGTCGAAATCCTCAAAGTCGTAATTTCGACATATCGCAATTATATAAGCATGTACGACATAAAATTTGTCGAACTAAAACTATTGCCCGATAGCGCCATTGCGAGTGTATATTTTGTTGTTGCTTATACTTGTTTACTTTGTTGGTGTTTTTGAATATTCAAAATATTTATATTTTTTTATATATAACAAATATTTTTATTTATTAAATTTAATATTCTATGTAAGCAACGAAATTGATAAAATTACAAATAGGTAATTACTAAAAAATAACGGCAAAAGGTCGGCGCTGCTCGCGTCATTCAAATGAATGTAGCAGCATAATTAATTAAAAAGTTAAAATTGTAAGATTGTAAATCGTGTGTTGGATTGCAAATCATGTGTTGGGATCGCGGCGACCAAGTTGAACAATGACAGCATCGATACTCGAGAGGGCGCGTCCATATATATTCTTTCAAAGAATATATAAAAAGATTATTAGAATTACAATTGTTTTGTTATTTACGACTTCCGATTAGTTTTACAAAATAAATGGTGTATTACAACAGTTGAGTTTAAAATAAATGGTCTATTACAAAATATTTTTTTTTTAGTAATAGTTTTATAAATAACATTAAAAAAAATTAAAAATTATTACTAAAAAGTTATTTACTCGTTTGATTTCATACAGAAATAATCATTTTAATTACAAATAGGTGATCGACTGAAACAACAACAATTCAGTCGAAATTACGACTAGTTGTATGACTCAACAATCGCGTTTAGTCGTAACTACGGCAAAAGTGACGTCCTTCGAAAGTCGAAATGCCTACATAATCGACCCACAGATAAAATTGTTTTGGTCGTGTGAAAATAGCGTACATTACTCGCTAAAAACTGCTTAGGTCCATTTTCCTTGCTCGTTATGTAATATACTATTTGGAGGGTAGAGTTGAAAGTTCTCACCCGAGCACTCACAAACTAAAATGTGCTCATAAACTCACATTGTTGGCTCTACATCTTGATTTCTTCATGCATTGATTTCTTCATATTCTTCATTCAACTCATCCGAACATGTGCAACGTGCAGCTTTTCATTGTTGTATTTCTAAAGCATCATGTCAGGACTTCAGAATACAAAAGGTACTTAGGAATAAAACTTGCCCTAGACTTATAATTTTGTTAAGTAAATAACTAAATTAATATCGAAACCAATGGAGTTATATTCTTTTTCAAAAAATTGCGACTACCTGAATTCGACAGTATTGTAGTCGTAGACTCCAACCCAGTACAAAAATAAAGGCCATTTAAAAATAAAACAAACAAAAAAAACAACCCATAAAAATTACAATTTTCCTAGTAAATTCTCTGCTGAATTGAATAAAATCGGGCAATTTTGGAAAAAATTATATAGGAGGCCCTTGCCCTAGGGCCCGATCGAAAAAGTGTGGTCCACCGGAGATACACATGTGCAAATTAACGTCTCAAAAACAAACCTACTTCGCGTTAACGCTAGTGGGAACATGTGATCTCTCGATTAACGGACATCAGATAGAAGAAGTCGATAAGTTTTGTTATTTGGGCAGCTGAATGTAAAAAAATTGTGGTGCTGACTCGGATGTGTGCTCTCGCGTAAACAAGGCGCGACACTCCTATGGTATGCTAAACTCTTGGAACTCCCCGCAAATCTCACAGAATCTAAAGCTAATGATCTTCAGATCTAACGTTCTCTCAGTACTCTTGTATGGCTGCGAAACGTGGAAAGTCACAGAGTCAATTACGACGCGCCTCCAAGTTTTCGTCAACAAGTGCTTAAGGAGGATACTGAGAATAAGATGGCCGGACATTATCACCAATCAAGACTTGCGGAGAGTAACACAGCAGGAAGCAATCGCGATCACCATCAGACGACGAAAATGGAGCTGGATTGGCCACACTTTAAGAAAGCCAGCGGACGACATTACGAAACTAGTGCTAGACTGGAATCCACAAGAAAGCCGTCGAGTTGGCCGTCCAAGCAAGACATGGAAAAGAACAATAGAAGAGGAAGCAAGATCCCAGGGGACCAAATGGCTTCTCTTGAATCCTCAGGCGTTAAATTGAGTTCGTTGGCGGACGTTTGTAGAAGCCCTATGCTCCCCCGAGGAGTAAAGGAAAGAAAGAAGAAGAAATGTCCTGTCACAAAACAATTAAACATACAAATAAACAGGGTCGTATCTATGGGGGTGCAAATGGTACGATGCACCCGGGCCACTACCAAAGGGGATTTTTAATGGAATTTTTTATTTTTAATTTTAAAATTTTTTAAGATAATTGAATACTGAACTCAAACATGTTTAACTAATAAAAACTTCTAACACTTAAACATAACCACCTTTTAACTTAAATTTATTAACTGTACATGCAAAATACATGATTAACTTTACATAACCTACCCACGCAAAAATCAAAGCAAAATGTTATCCTTCCTTTTTATTTTTGCAAAAAACAGGTCAAATGGCGCATATTTAATTTCGGAAATTTTTGTAATATTATTGGAGCTGGATGTAGTACGAACGTCGATTTAATTTTATTGCGAGCCCGAAGGGCGACGTGACGCGTGTCACGTGACGCGTGTCACGTGTCGCGTGTGGCGTGTGTATTTTTTTTAAATATTTGTTTTAAAACTTGGCTTTCGATGACGTGACGCGTATCACGCACGCACACATTTACAGGTCATAATTTTTATGGGACTTGTTTTAAAACAATTGTTAAGCGCTCAGCTTGCGATGGTGTAATTTTGATTTTTTTTTTATTCATAGGGGTTAGGAGAAAAAAATGTTTTTTTTAAGATAATTCAGTCTTTAGGCTGAATTACAACTATCCTTATGGCGAGCTGAGAATCGCTTTACTATCTTAATTTTGTTAAATGGTAGAAGGCCCCAAAACCTCTTCTTACGTCTGAGCAGGCAAAGGGCTATTTCCGGCGCTTCAAATATACTTTGATTTTTTTTATAATGTACACGCTCAAGGGGTTGCACATTTATAATGGTTAGCACATAATGGGCGTTCAAAAATTAAGGAGAGGAAAAGGTGAGATGTCTATGCACATGAATGACTGTCGATTTTACAAATATAACAACATAATAATAAAGCAATCTCTGAATTGGCTGGTATGTCCGAATATAGGTCTAATGGTACACCCGTGACCTCGAGTTGAGGAACGGGTATTTGGGTTGGGTTGGAGGGGTATTTAAGTTGGGTTGGAGGATGGGCGATATGCATCTGGATATTTCTTTTAAAGACCGCTTATGGAAAAAGCGATAAAACAGTAACAACCAGGAAACATTCCTACGATTTTCAAGCGATTCGATTGTTTTCGCGATTTTTACGTCACCAATAATTTTTATCGCGCGTTCGGAATTCTGTCCAGTAGATGCAATGTAGTCTTGGGAGCACCCAGACAACACAGTTGTATTCGAGTTTAGGGTGAATATATGTCTTTTAAATAGTAGCCAGGTCTGAGGGAGTAACATTTCGCAGCATTCTTAGCGATGGCGAACATAAAAATACGATTATAAATCTTATTAAAAAGCAAAACAGATATCCTACACTGTAGCAGAGTATATAAGAAATATAATAGAAACCAGCCATTTAAAGTAAATATGATCTTTAAGATGATAAAATGTTGATTGAATATGAACTTTTGAATGAAGATAACTCTACTAATACTTGTTTCTATATGAATGCAGTCAGACGTCGCTTTTGTTTTTGACAATGATGATTGCAATATTTTACCAACGTATTTACTATTAAAAATAATTTTAGGAACACTCAAGTTTTGTTCATAAATATAAGTTTTACCAAATAAAATTATATCATATTTTATCCAGATTTTTATGTTGTCAAAAAAATTTAATTTGTAAATAGCGATAGGTGATAGCAACCATATTTCGTAAATTAATGATAAAAATTTTGAGGACGTAAGCATTGTAATTTTACGAACCAATTGTTAAGCATATATGTAGTGAAGTTATAATTGTTGTTTAAAGCACTTATTTTTCCATAGATAACTAATACAGTCATCGACGTTCGACGGGTGACTTAAAAATTCCTTATGACCATTAATTTAATTGATTTAAACAAATGAACAAAATTATATATGCTTTGATAATTTATGGATATTATCATAAGGTTCCTAATTTCTTGCAATACAAACAAAATAGTCCACGTCCATAATAATTTTACACACCTTCAATATGAACATATTATGTAAATAATAAAACTATGTAAACTTTTTCGAGTAAAATATTTATCACTTCATATGAAAATCGTTATCAGTCCAGCCGCACAGATTTTTTTTAAAAATACAAATGTTTTTTAGATAAAAACAAAGTTAAACTGTAACACCAAACAACATTCGAAAATACGAATACGAACACGACTGCAACGTCAAGTCAATGGCGATCGGGTGAAGACGACAAAAGAAACATACTCACAAATTTGTACCTCATACAGAAAAAGAATGCCAACTAGACGTTTTTTTCCAATTTTAACAAGTAATTACAAAAACTCGTAAAACTGAAAACAATGGTCAACTCTTTCCCACATTTGCTAACGTAGACCTCGCAGTCTTATAATTTGTAAAGTCAACTTGACATATAAGATATAAATAGATATTTAAATTCTTAACAAAACATATCTATTCTTTTATTCAACCCGAGCGATCAGTGTACGTCAAAAATTTACACTGTTTTTTTATTCTCCCGGGGTAATTTTATACTGTACTCTGTGTTTTTTGTTGTGAACTATGCACGACACGGTGTATACACAGTTTCCTATTTTTTACTCTAATGTGAATACAGCCGTATTTTATTTGCCGAGGAACCACAACAATTGCACTGTCGAATTCTTTCTTTGGAATTGTGAAAACCTGTTGTTTGGCTGGTTTTGACATTCGAATTCCGAACTCGATCGGCAAATAAAATGCAGCTAACTGTATAAGGCAGAGTAAGAGCGAGTAAAGTAACCCAGTGTACACACCGAATACTTTTACGCCGTGCAACATTCGCTCGGTGTTTTCCTGGTAACTATATTCGCACGGGTTGAATAAAAGAATTGACCCTATGTTTTTTAGTTCCAATACTTAAGGAATATTTTATTTGCCGAGGAGTAAGGAATTAGAAATTGAAAACCAGCACAACAGCAGGTTTTCTTATTCCAAAGAAGGAATATGTTAGTGAAACTGTTGTTGTAATTCCTTATTCCTCGGCAATAAAATACAGCTTTTATTTTATTTTAGCTTTATCACATTTTACGATTTATTTGATAAGCTTCGCATAGATATGGAATAGCATGTCGTATGTCGTAATAAATAACGCGCGTTATGATGAACTCTAAAATTGCATTTACTATTGTCGCTTTTTTTTATACAATTGCAAAAAACGTATCTGAAAACATAACATAATCACGGCTTAGCAGTCAAAGTGCCAGTGTTTTCATGGTTTTCGTGGTGGACGTTTGTGGAAAAATGAAAATCTACAAAAACCAGGAATCACCTCTACTTGCAGTTTTTTGATAACGATATGAATGACAATAATTTGACACCAACAATAGCAGCTTTTTATTTGTACCGCAATAGGAATAAAAATAATTTTACAAAATTCTTATTCTGAATACCGAATTTGGTCGAAAAAAGCGAAACGGAAAATGAAAAGTGAGTTCCTCCTGCAGAAAGGCAAGTTTGACGGGTTCTGTGTTTGTTATGTCTTTTTTTAAATCTGGCGCAGATTGATTTTTCGACTGTCAAGTTCTACGGTTTCTCTAAAAAAAACAATCTACGGTAGATCGGATTTCCCCTCTAACAGATCTAACTAACACCCATAACTGATGTCATTTGCTTGGCACGTGGCACAATTTGTTATTCCATTTCAGTTCTCTGGAAGCACTAATTTTTCGTATTTATCCTTTTTTCTTGCAAAAATAAATATATTTTTAAGCTATATTGCTTTCAACAAAAAATAAAAATTACAGCAACAAACACATTGGATAGACCAGAAAAGGTTTAGCGTTAACCAAAAAAAATGTTTTGGTTAAGAAATATTTAACCAAATTTTTAGTTATAATTCCCACCACCAGAGTCGACTTTTAAAAATTATATATGGATAAGTTGGCTACGCAGTATATGCTGCAGGTTGGTCAAAAATTCAGTTTTGCATCCAAAGCAGTGCTGCGTATCGGATAAAAATGCAGTTAAAAAAATCGACTACGAATTCTACGTAGCCACTTTATATTGGCTGCAAAACCACAAATGTCATTTTCCTACAAGCAGACTGTAACGTTTGATTTACATTTGTGGCGTGCGAGAAAATATGAGCAGGACGGCTGTTATATTGAAATTGTAGTTAGCCAGACGAGAGAATTAGTATATTTATCAATGTTACCATAATGCTATAGATAACATTTCCCATGTGACTATAAAAAACCTATATCATTCGCGTAGTGTCAATCTCTTCTGGCTAACCACAACTTGAATTTAACTATAGTCGGCCCGCTCACGTCTAAGTCTAAATTCGCTTTGAGTCGGTTTAAAATGCAGCCGCAATTTCATGCATACCGACTGCCTGTCATTTTTTTTGTGCTGACAACGATTTTTTTCGCTTTATTAACGTATGTACATACATGACCACAGGCCAGCAATTCTGGCACTGAGCGAAACTCAGGTATTTGATAATTCTGATGCATCGTAATTTAATCTGCCTGGTTATAACTTGGTGCCATTATTTTTCCCTCGACGTAGACTAGCAATGTATGTCCGGAGTGATGTTGCGTTTCAGCTTTTGCCTTAATTCAGCCAAAGTTCAAATCCGGAATTTAATTTCATTTGGCTCAAAGTAAAGGTATAAGAGCGCAACATCCACTACTGTTTCCTTTACAGGAGCCCCAACCGAGATAATGTTTCAAATCAGAGCGAGTTTGATGCACTGTCTGAGTTAATCTTAAGAACTGTCAAAAAACATCGTAAAAATGAAATCGTTATTGCGGTCGATTTCAATCTACACAATTTGCCATTCTGGCCAGACAACGCCCGGAGGAAGGTGTGTTGAGTTATTCGCTGAGTTTAATCACCTTAGGTTAGGTCACGTTAGGTTGCGGTGGCAGCTAATGCTAACTTAGACTATTCGCGGTCCTTTGTGTTACCAGAGGATCTATACCTTTCCCCTTTTCAGAAGATCCATTCAGAGCTCTTAATGAATCGAAGTATATCTCGCACTTTCCCTTTTTTGAGATCTGATAGGTTGGTCACTAACCGCTTACCTAAGCGTTTGTGCCTTCTGTGCATTAGTGCCGGACATGAGCAAAGAACTCCACCTCTTCCTGCAGAAGTCATTATAGTCGATACCCATCCTTCTCGCGTGTTTCCCTAGAAGGCAGTGTCCTGCCATTATCCCTACAATCTTTGTAGGGAAAGAAGTTTTGAAATATTACAAATGTCGGTGTTTTCCCACCTTACATTTGTTATTGTTTCTGCCTCTTTCCGAAGCTCAAATTTCAGTGTCACGATAGGACTACCTACCTCCGCCCTTTCCGGTAGCAGCTGGAGAGTCGTACCACGCCCACGCTGTGCCAAGCATATCGCCGAGCATTATAAAGTTGCGAACCCCTTGAAGCGTGCGCGAATTATAAAAAAAAAAAACAAAAAACAAAAAAAGAACGTCTAGCTAACTCGTCCGCCCTGCATTTTCCCTCAACATCTGTGTGGCCCGCGACCCAAATATATATTGAACTGCTCACTCATCTCGTTAAGAGAGGAGTGACAAATCAACGCCACCTTAGATTTCATTGAGACCGCCTCCAACGATTTTATGGCCGCCTGACTGTCCACATAAATGATAATCTTCTTTGAAGATATGGAAGATTATGCTTCAGCCAACTCATAACCTCTTTAATCGCTATCACCATAGCCTGGTATACGCTGCAGCGATCAGATAAACGGACAGAGATGCTTACTTTCAGCTTTTCACAGAAGACTCCTGCTCCTTCTTTACCTTCTAGCTTAGAGCCATCCGTGAAAAACTGTATTGTTTCATTATCGGTCAGCTCTTGCTTTAGCGATTTAGTTATGGTGAAGTGCCACTTTTGAAGACTTTTCCACTGATTACAAGCTAACAGTCGCGTAGATGTAATTGCCGCTTTCTCTTTGCCAAATATATCTAGTGGGATAAGGTGGAGCATAACCTCTAGAGCGCGAGTTTGTGTAGATCTCATCGCCCCCTTATAAGCATACAGGACGCTCTTTATACCTTCCCCAATATACTTTTATACGTGGTTTTCCCATAGCTGGCCACCGTACGCTTACCTCGTACAGTACATAGTATTGGTCTCACTACCAAAGTGCACAGTCAGTGTACCAGCTATGGTTTCAAACCCCATTTTTTCTTGCGTCATTGCATGAGTATAAAGCAATAATCGCTTTAGTTTTCCAGCTCAGTTTCCTGTCCAATATTGCCCCAAGAAATCTTATTTTATCAGAAAAAGCTGAGGGGGTACCATTTAGTGTTGGCGGATCAACGGTTGGAATTTTATATTTTCTGGTGAAAAGGACAAACTCTGTCTTATTCGGGTTGATGCCCAGACCGCTTTTATTTGCCCATTTTTTAACGATTAAGAGGGCATCTTGCATAACCTCCTTAATCGTTCTGAGGTATTTTCCTGAGACAGCTAACGCTACCACTTTTATCCTCTCTCCTACCAGTTTCAACAGTAAGAGAATTAGTATATTTATCAATGTTACCATAATGCTATAGATAACATTTCCCATGTGACTATAAAATAACTATATCATTCGCGTAGTGTCAATCTCTTCTGGCTAACCACAACTTGAATTTAACTATAGTCGGCCCGCTCACGTCTAAGTCTAAATTCGCTTTGAGTCGGTTTAAAATGCAGCCGCAATTTCATGCATACCGACTGCCTGTCATTTTTTTTGTGCTGACAACGATTTTTTTCGCTTTATTAACGTATGTACATACATGACCACAGGCCAGCAATTCTGGCACTGAGCGAAACTCAGGTATTTGATAATTCTGATGCATCGTAATTTAATCTGCCTGGTTATAACTTGGTGCCATTATTTTTCCCTCGACGTAGACTAGCAATGTATGTCCGGAGTGATGTTGCGTTTCAGCTTTTGCCTTAATTCAGCCAAAGTTCAAATCCGGAATTTAATTTCATTTGGCTCAAAGTAAAGGTATAAGAGCGCAACATCCACTACTGTTTCCTTTACAGGAGCCCCAACCGAGATAATGTTTCAAATCAGAGCGAGTTTGATGCACTGTCTGAGTTAATCTTAAGAACTGTCAAAAAACATCGTAAAAATGAAATCGTTATTGCGGTCGATTTCAATCTACACAATTTGCCATTCTGGCCAGACAACGCCCGGAGGAAGGTGTGTTGAGTTATTCGCTGAGTTTAATCACCTTAGGTTAGGTCACGTTAGGTTGCGGTGGCAGCTAATGCTAACTTAGACTATTCGCGGTCCTTTGTGTTACCAGAGGATCTATACCTTTCCCCTTTTCAGAAGATCCATTCAGAGCTCTTAATGAATCGAAGTATATCTCGCACTTTCCCTTTTTTGAGATCTGATAGGTTGGTCACTAACCGCTTACCTAAGCGTTTGTGCCTTCTGTGCATTAGTGCCGGACATGAGCAAAGAACTCCACCTCTTCCTGCAGAAGTCATTATAGTCGATACCCATCCTTCTCGCGTGTTTCCCTAGAAGGCAGTGTCCTGCCATTATCCCTACAATCTTTGTAGGGAAAGAAGTTTTGAAATATTACAAATGTCGGTGTTTTCCCACCTTACATTTGTTATTGTTTCTGCCTCTTTCCGAAGCTCAAATTTCAGTGTCACGATAGGACTACCTACCTCCGCCCTTTCCGGTAGCAGCTGGAGAGTCGTACCACGCCCACGCTGTGCCAAGCATATCGCCGAGCATTATAAAGTTGCGAACCCCTTGAAGCGTGCGCGAATTATAAAAAAAAAAAACAAAAAACAAAAAAAGAACGTCTAGCTAACTCGTCCGCCCTGCATTTTCCCTCAACATCTGTGTGGCCCGCGACCCAAATATATATTGAACTGCTCACTCATCTCGTTAAGAGAGGAGTGACAAATCAACGCCACCTTAGATTTCATTGAGACCGCCTCCAACGATTTTATGGCCGCCTGACTGTCCACATAAATGATAATCTTCTTTGAAGATATGGAAGATTATGCTTCAGCCAACTCATAACCTCTTTAATCGCTATCACCATAGCCTGGTATACGCTGCAGCGATCAGATAAACGGACAGAGATGCTTACTTTCAGCTTTTCACAGAAGACTCCTGCTCCTTCTTTACCTTCTAGCTTAGAGCCATCCGTGAAAAACTGTATTGTTTCATTATCGGTCAGCTCTTGCTTTAGCGATTTAGTTATGGTGAAGTGCCACTTTTGAAGACTTTTCCACTGATTACAAGCTAACAGTCGCGTAGATGTAATTGCCGCTTTCTCTTTGCCAAATATATCTAGTGGGATAAGGTGGAGCATAACCTCTAGAGCGCGAGTTGGTGTAGATCTCATCGCCCCCTTATAAGCATACAGGACGCTCTTTATACCTTCCCCAATATACTTTTATACGTGGTTTTCCCATAGCTGGCCACCGTACGCTTACCTCGTACAGTACATAGTATTGGTCTCACTACCAAAGTGCACAGTCAGTGTACCAGCTATGGTTTCAAACCCCATTTTTTCTTGCGTCATTGCATGAGTATAAAGCAATAATCGCTTTAGTTTTCCAGCTCAGTTTCCTGTCCAATATTGCCCCAAGAAATCTTATTTTATCAGAAAAAGCTGAGGGGGTACCATTTAGTGTTGGCGGATCAACGGTTGGAATTTTATATTTTCTGGTGAAAAGGACAAACTCTGTCTTATTCGGGTTGATGCCCAGACCGCTTTTATTTGCCCATTTTTTAACGATTAAGAGGGCATCTTGCATAACCTCCTTAATCGTTCTGAGGTATTTTCCTGAGACAGCTAACGCTACCACTTTTATCCTCTCTCCTACCAGTTTCAACAGTAAGAGAATTAGTATATTTATCAATGTTACCATAATGCTATAGATAACATTTCCCATGTGACTATAAAATAACTATATCATTCGCGTAGTGTCAATCTCTTCTGGCTAACCACAACTTGAATTTAACTATAGTCGGCCCGCTCACGTCTAAGTCTAAATTCGCTTTGAGTCGGTTTAAAATGCAGCCGCAATTTCATGCATACCGACTGCCTGTCATTTTTTTTGTGCTGACAACGATTTTTTTCGCTTTATTAACGTATGTACATACATGACCACAGGCCAGCAATTCTGGCACTGAGCGAAACTCAGGTATTTGATAATTCTGATGCATCGTAATTTAATCTGCCTGGTTATAACTTGGTGCCATTATTTTTCCCTCGACGTAGACTAGCAATGTATGTCCGGAGTGATGTTGCGTTTCAGCTTTTGCCTTAATTCAGCCAAAGTTCAAATCCGGAATTTAATTTCATTTGGCTCAAAGTAAAGGTATAAGAGCGCAACATCCACTACTGTTTCCTTTACAGGAGCCCCAACCGAGATAATGTTTCAAATCAGAGCGAGTTTGATGCACTGTCTGAGTTAATCTTAAGAACTGTCAAAAAACATCGTAAAAATGAAATCGTTATTGCGGTCGATTTCAATCTACACAATTTGCCATTCTGGCCAGACAACGCCCGGAGGAAGGTGTGTTGAGTTATTCGCTGAGTTTAATCACCTTAGGTTAGGTCACGTTAGGTTGCGGTGGCAGCTAATGCTAACTTAGACTATTCGCGGTCCTTTGTGTTACCAGAGGATCTATACCTTTCCCCTTTTCAGAAGATCCATTCAGAGCTCTTAATGAATCGAAGTATATCTCGCACTTTCCCTTTTTTGAGATCTGATAGGTTGGTCACTAACCGCTTACCTAAGCGTTTGTGCCTTCTGTGCATTAGTGCCGGACATGAGCAAAGAACTCCACCTCTTCCTGCAGAAGTCATTATAGTCGATACCCATCCTTCTCGCGTGTTTCCCTAGAAGGCAGTGTCCTGCCATTATCCCTACAATCATTCTTAGCTTACGTCTTTGTAGGGAAAGAAGTTTTGAAATATTACAAATGTCGGTGTTTTCCCACCTTACATTTGTTATTGTTTCTGCCTCTTTCCGAAGCTCAAATTTCAGTGTCACGATAGGACTACCTACCTCCGCCCTTTCCGGTAGCAGCTGGAGAGTCGTACCACGCCCACGCTGTGCCAAGCATATCGCCGAGCATTATAAAGTTGCGAACCCCTTGAAGCGTGCGCGAATTATAAAAAAAAAAAACAAAAAACAAAAAAAGAACGTCTAGCTAACTCGTCCGCCCTGCATTTTCCCTCAACATCTGTGTGGCCCGCGACCCAAATATATATTGAACTGCTCACTCATCTCGTTAAGAGAGGAGTGACAAATCAACGCCACCTTAGATTTCATTGAGACCGCCTCCAACGATTTTATGGCCGCCTGACTGTCCACATAAATGATAATCTTCTTTGAAGATATGGAAGATTATGCTTCAGCCAACTCATAACCTCTTTAATCGCTATCACCATAGCCTGGTATACGCTGCAGCGATCAGATAAACGGACAGAGATGCTTACTTTCAGCTTTTCACAGAAGACTCCTGCTCCTTCTTTACCTTCTAGCTTAGAGCCATCCGTGAAAAACTGTATTGTTTCATTATCGGTCAGCTCTTGCTTTAGCGATTTAGTTATGGTGAAGTGCCACTTTTGAAGACTTTTCCACTGATTACAAGCTAACAGTCGCGTAGATGTAATTGCCGCTTTCTCTTTGCCAAATATATCTAGTGGGATAAGGTGGAGCATAACCTCTAGAGCGCGAGTTGGTGTAGATCTCATCGCCCCCTTATAAGCATACAGGACGCTCTTTATACCTTCCCCAATATACTTTTATACGTGGTTTTCCCATAGCTGGCCACCGTACGCTTACCTCGTACAGTACATAGTATTGGTCTCACTACCAAAGTGCACAGTCAGTGTACCAGCTATGGTTTCAAACCCCATTTTTTCTTGCGTCATTGCATGAGTATAAAGCAATAATCGCTTTAGTTTTCCAGCTCAGTTTCCTGTCCAATATTGCCCCAAGAAATCTTATTTTATCAGAAAAAGCTGAGGGGGTACCATTTAGTGTTGGCGGATCAACGGTTGGAATTTTATATTTTCTGGTGAAAAGGACAAACTCTGTCTTATTCGGGTTGATGCCCAGACCGCTTTTATTTGCCCATTTTTTAACGATTAAGAGGGCATCTTGCATAACCTCCTTAATCGTTCTGAGGTATTTTCCTGAGACAGCTAACGCTACCACTTTTATCCTCTCTCCTACCAGTTTCAACAGTAAGAGAGGGAATAATTCACCTCCTTGCGGTGTTCCTCTAAATGCCTGCCTCTTTAAGATTGAACCACCTAGATCCGCACTAATAATCCTGCCTAGAAGCATATGATTAATTAGTCTGCTTATAGGGTAGTTCACCTCTAGGTCTGACAGTCCTTTACAGATTGCCTCTGTTTTAACATTATTGAACGAACCCTCGATGTACAAGAATGCTACTAGTGTATACTCCTGGGAGTATAGGTTTTACCGTAGCCCTTATATGAATATCTATCAGTCTTTCCAGAGTTTTCAGAAGAAAGGATAAACGAGTTATATTTAGTTCTCAGGTCTTTTGGGTAGCCACGTGAGCTTTATTATTATTCGGGTTGATGCCCAGACCGCTTTTATTTGCCCATTTTTTAACGATTAAGAGGGCATCTTGCATAACCTCCTTAATCGTTCTGAGGTATTTTCCTGAGACAGCTAACGCTACCACTTTTATCCTCTCTCCTACCAGTTTCAACAGTAAGAGAGGGAATAATTCACCTCCTTGCGGTGTTCTTCTAAATGCCTGCCTCTTTAAGATTGAACCACCTAGATCCGCACTAATAATCCTGCCTAGAAGCATATGATTAATTAGTCTGCTTATAGGGTAGTTCACCTCTAGGTCTGACAGTCCTTTACAGATTGCCTCTGTTTTAACATTATTGAACGAACCCTCGATGTACAAGAATGCTACTAGTGTATACTCCTGGGAGTATAGGTTTTACCGTAGCCCTTATATGAATATCTATCAGTCTTTCCAGAGTTTTCAGAAGAAAGGATAAACGAGTTATATTTAGTTCTCAGGTCTTTTGGGTAGCCACGTGAGCTTTTTCCTGCCTTCGGTATAAAAACTACCTTGACTTCCTTAGAAGCGCTAGGAATGTATCTCAGCTTTATACACCCTGTGAAAATTGCTGATTCTGAATTTCCGCAGGGATTGTCCCATCTGGGCCAGCCGATTTAAAGGGTTTAAATCCGCTTATCGCCCACTGGATTCGCGATGTTCGCGATCCCTTTCGTTTGAAAGAACGTCTAGCTAACTCGTCCACCCTGCATTTTCCCTCAACATCTGTGTGGCCCGCGACCCAAATATATATTGAACTGCTCACTCATCTCGTTAAGAGAGGAGTGACAAATCAACGCCACCTTAGATTTCATTGAGACCGCCTCCAAATATTTTATGGCCGCCTGACTGTCCACATAAATGATAATCTTCTTTGAAGATATGGAAGATTATGCTTCAGCCAACTCATAACCTCTTTAATCGCTATCACCATAGCCTGGTATACGCTGCAGCGATCAGATAAACGGACAGAGATGCTTACTTTCAGCTTTTCACAGAAGACTCCTGCTCCTTCTTTACCTTCTAGCTTAGAGCCATCCGTGAAAAACTGTATTGTTTCATTATCGGTCAGCTCTTGCTTTAGCGATTTAGTTATGGTGAAGTGCCACTTTTGAAGACTTTTCTACTGATTACAAGCTAACAGTCGCGTAGATGTAATTGCCGCTATCTCTTTGCCAAATATATCTAGTGGGATAAGGTGGAGCATAACCTCTAGAGCGCGAGTTGGTGTAGATCTCATCGCCCCCTTATAAGCATACAGGACGCTCTTTATACCTTCCCCAATATACTTTTATACGTGGTTTTCCCATAGCTGGCCACCGTACGCTTACCTCGTACAGTACATAGTATTGGTCTCACTACCAAAGTGCACAGTCAGTGTACCAGCTATGGTTTCAAACCCCATTTTTTCTTGCGTCATTGCATGAGTATAAAGCAATAATCGCTTTAGTTTTCCAGCTCAGTTTCCTGTCCAATATTGCCCCAAGAAATCTTATTTTATCAGAAAAAGCTGAGGGGGTACCATTTAGTGTTGGCGGATCAACGGTTGGAATTTTATATTTTCTGGTGAAAAGGACAAACTCTGTCTTATTCGGGTTGATGCCCAGACCGCTTTTATTTGCCCATTTTTTAACGATTAAGAGGGCATCTTGCATAACCTCCTTAATCGTTCTGAGGTATTTTCCTGAGACAGCTAACGCTACCACTTTTATCCTCTCTCCTACCAGTTTCAACAGTAAGAGAGGGAATAATTCACCTCCTTGCGGTGTTCCTCTAAATGCCTGCCTCTTTAAGATTGAACCACCTAGATCCGCACTAATAATCCTGCCTAGAAGCAAATGATTAATTAGTCTGCTTATAGGGTAGTTCACCTCTAGGTCTGACAGTCCTTTACAGATTGCCTCTGTTTTAACATTATTGAACGAACCCTCGATGTACAAGAATGCTACTAGTGTATACTCCTGGGAGTATAGGTTTTACCGTAGCCCTTATATGAATATCTATCAGTCTTTCCAGAGTTTTCAGAAGAAAGGATAAACGAGTTATAGTTCTCAGGTCTTTTGGGTAGCCACGTGAGCTTTTTCCTGCCTTCGGTATAAAAACTACCTTGACTTCCTTAGAAGCGCTAGGAATGTATCTCAGCTTTATACACCCTGTGAAAATTGCTGATTCTGAATTTCCGCAGGGATTGTCCCATCTGGGCCAGCCGATTTAAAGGGTTTAAATCCGCTTATCGCCCACTGGATTCGCGATGTTCGCGATCCCTTTCGTTTGAAAGAACGTCTAGCTAACTCGTCCACCCTGCATTTTCCCTCAACATCTGTGTGGCCCGCGACCCAAATATATATTGAACTGCTCACTCATCTCGTTAAGAGAGGAGTGACAAATCAACGCCACCTTAGATTTCATTGAGACCGCCTCCAACGATTTTATGGCCGCCTGACTGTCCACATAAATGATAATCTTCTTTGAAGATATGGAAGATTATGCTTCAGCCAACTCATAACCTCTTTAATCGCTATCACCATAGCCTGGTATACGCTGCAGCGATCAGATAAACGGACAGAGATGCTTACTTTCAGCTTTTCACAGAAGACTCCTGCTCCTTCTTTACCTTCTAGCTTAGAGCCATCCGTGAAAAACTGTATTGTTTCATTATCGGTCAGCTCTTGCTTTAGCGATTTAGTTATGGTGAAGTGCCACTTTTGAAGACTTTTCTACTGATTACAAGCTAACAGTCGCGTAGATGTAATTGCCGCTTTCTCTTTGCCAAATATATCTAGTGGGATAAGGTGGAGCATAACCTCTAGAGCGCGAGTTGGTGTAGATCTCATCGCCCCCTTATAAGCATACAGGACGCTCTTTATACCTTCCCCAATATACTTTTATACGTGGTTTTCCCATAGCTGGCCACCGTACGCTTACCTCGTACAGTACATAGTATTGGTCTCACTACCAAAGTGCACAGTCAGTGTACCAGCTATGGTTTCAAACCCCATTTTTTCTTGCGTCATTGCATGAGTATAAAGCAATAATCGCTTTAGTTTTCCAGCTCAGTTTCCTGTCCAATATTGCCCCAAGAAATCTTATTTTATCAGAAAAAGCTGAGGGGGTACCATTTAGTGTTGGCGGATCAACGGTTGGAATTTTATATTTTCTGGTGAAAAGGACAAACTCTGTCTTATTCGGGTTGATGCCCAGACCGCTTTTATTTGCCCATTTTTTAACGATTAAGAGGGCATCTTGCATAACCTCCTTAATCGTTCTGAGGTATTTTCCTGAGACAGCTAACGCTACCACTTTTATCCTCTCTCCTACCAGTTTCAACAGTAAGAGAGGGAATAATTCACCTCCTTGCGGTGTTCCTCTAAATGCCTGCCTCTTTAAGATTGAACCACCTAGATCCGCACTAATAATCCTGCCTAGAAGCATATGATTAATTAGTCTGCTTATAGGGTAGTTCACCTCTAGGTCTGACAGTCCTTTACAGATTGCCTCTGTTTTAACATTATTGAACGAACCCTCGATGTACAAGAATGCTACTAGTGTATACTCCTGGGAGTATAGGTTTTACCGTAGCCCTTATATGAATATCTATCAGTCTTTCCAGAGTTTTCAGAAGAAAGGATAAACGAGTTATAGTTCTCAGGTCTTTTGGGTAGCCACGTGAGCTTTTTCCTGCCTTCGGTATAAAAACTACCTTGACTTCCTTAGAAGCGCTAGGAATGTATCTCAGCTTTATACACCCTGTGAAAATTGCTGATTCTGAATTTCCGCAGGGATTGTCCCATCTGGGCCAGCCGATTTAAAGGGTTTAAATCCGCTTATCGCCCACTGGATTCGCGATGTTCGCGATCCCTTTCGTTTGAAAGAACGTCTAGCTAACTCGTCCACCCTGCATTTTCCCTCAACATCTGTGTGGCCCGCGACCCAAATATATATTGAACTGCTCACTCATCTCGTTAAGAGAGGAGTGACAAATCAACGCCACCTTAGATTTCATTGAGACCGCCTCCAACGATTTTATGGCCGCCTGACTGTCCACATAAATGATAATCTTCTTTGAAGATATGGAAGATTATGCTTCAGCCAACTCATAACCTCTTTAATCGCTATCACCATAGCCTGGTATACGCTGCAGCGATCAGATAAACGGACAGAGATGCTTACTTTCAGCTTTTCACAGAAGACTCCTGCTCCTTCTTTACCTTCTAGCTTAGAGCCATCCGTGAAAAACTGTATTGTTTCATTATCGGTCAGCTCTTGCTTTAGCGATTTAGTTATGGTGAAGTGCCACTTTTGAAGACTTTTCTACTGATTACAAGCTAACAGTCGCGTAGATGTAATTGCCGCTTTCTCTTTGCCAAATATATCTAGTGGGATAAGGTGGAGCATAACCTCTAGAGCGCGAGTTGGTGTAGATCTCATCGCCCCCTTATAAGCATACAGGTCCCATCTGGGCCAGCCGATTTAAAGGGTTTAAGTCCGCTTATCGCCCACTGGATTCGCGATGTTCGCGATCCCTTTCGTTTGAACCTAGTGAAATTCCAGACGTTGCCTACTCATTTCTGAGTCACACACCCAAGTTGAGTCAGGAAAGTGAGTCTCCATGAGCTGTTCCAACGATTCCTCTTACGAATCTACTTACCTTCGCCCTATCATTAGCACCTATGCTAATTCCGTCTCCGAGGATCCACCGGCACATTCCGTCTCGTTCCCCTTCAACTCTATCACCGTCTAGTTGACAACGCTTTCTTCCATGGAGTCCGACAAGTTTTTCTCGTCAGGATCCACGGCAAAAAGGTTGCCCATCCTCGATACCAGAGAGGATGTAAAGTTTCTTCCCTGCTCAGACCAGAGATCCAGCATTTCCCTATAAGTAGGCTATCTCTGAGGTTGGTGGCCACACTTCACCCACTTTGGCAATCGCTTTTTTATAGAGATAAACCGATCTCTGATCCGAGCACGCCGTCAGCCTGACGCGTCCTTGATTTCAACCTGCATCTCTGCAGGAAGGGGAGGTCCTCAGAACCTTTAGGAAAATGAAGTTTAGCACGTTAAACATCCTCATGATTATTGTCAATGACGGCTAGCATCGACCCATGCTCTTAAACGACGTCACTAAACGATTTAGTCTTATGCGTCTTAAGAGCCAACGGTGGAGTCTCCGCTTGCACCTTAGTTCGTTTACTGCTTCCGGCTTTAACCTTCTTCTGAGACCTTTGCACTTTCGGCCCTAGGTCCTTGGCGGTGTTTTTTCAAGCTTCCACAGTTAACTTCGTCCATGCTACGGACTTCTTTTGTCTCTACGTTAGCTGCTCCTCAGGGATATCAGCCAACTTTTCCAGAACTTTAAAAGTCGCGCGACGATCCCGGTACCGTTTCTTCGTCGGCGGTATGCTGCGTGACCCGTTATGGAATCCACTTTTGCTGGTGGTACTGGTCCCTGTCTTATGGGCTTTAGTATCCAACATTTCCTTATTTTTAGCGGCTGGGACCCCACCTCTACGGTTAGAGCCACTTGCCACGCTTGTTTCCAGCCTTTGGTGAGTGCTTGTCTCGTTTTGTTTCGGCATTTGGTGAGTGCCGGTCTCGGGTTTAGAAAAAACATTTTATTTTAGTGTGCTGCATTTAGAGTCCCAAGAGTGTCAGAGAAAAGGTGGTCCATCTGCGCAGAGATCCGTATACGCAGGTAAGGCAGGATACATATAGAAGTCGCCAGGTATCCAGATGGCTCCGATTTTACAAAGTAAACCCTACTGAGGAAAACCGAACAAATTTTAAACGATCTAGAAATTATTGCAATGCCCATCTTCGGCGAGTCAAATTTACCTATGACCAAAAATTGAGGCAAAAATACTACAGTGTCCTCAACCGGTAGTAAAAAATTTTGTTCATTCGTGAAAAGAATCAAAAATACAGCCTCGTCGTCGATTCCAACGTTAATTTGTAATGACATTCTAGTTGTCAGCTCTATAGACAAGGCCAATCTGTTTGCTGCGCATTTCGCAGCTAGCTCCACGTTTCCAGATTGTGCATTGCTGCCTCCTGCACCACAGAGTATTGAACATTCTATGGAACATGTATTAATTGGTACTCGTGCAGTTGCTAGATCTCAACATTCACAAATCCGCTTGGCCAGATGGTATTTCCCATTAGTTCTGCAGTGGTGTTCTTCCAAGCTAACATTTCCATCTAGCCTATTCTTCTGGACTCTTTTCGAGAAGTTGGAAAACAGCCTTTGAAAGCAAAGCTGTCGCACTCAATAATTCTAAGGCATTTGACAGAGTTTGGCATCTAGCTTTTTTTTCCAAAATGCGTGCTTATGGAGTCGATGATAAACTGCTTCACTGGATTAGAAACTATCTTTTGGACCGCTAAATTCAAGTTGTATTCGATAGTGCAATTGTTGTTGTAATTCCTTATTCCTCGGCAAATAAAATGTGGCTAATATGCGTGTCTTACCGTCACTATTCATATCAGCGACTCTAAAAACTGTGGATTCTACTCTAATGTCGGTCGTTTTCGATTTTTTTTATTCGACAACAATATCTATCCTTTTAGATTAGTTTAACGTGTCATATCCATTCCAATCTTACAGATTATAGAGATAATTGTAATATGTATATATGTATGTTGATGGATGCCATACATAATAATAATATATATAGATTTTAAATTTAAAAGTTAATTATAATATTTGTTTGCTGGCTGGCTATAGCCAAATCTTGTTATCAATTTTTAACCCACTTCGTAAAGCCCGATTTAATTCAGACTTCGTACACATGTGTATCTCCGATGACAACACTTTTTGTAAAAATTTGGAAGTGATCGGGCCACAAGGCCGAGGTTCTCCCATATAAAATTTTAAAAAATTAAATTATATTAAATTTGGTATACATGTGTATCTTCGTTGAAGTAAATATGTATATTCCAGGGCCGAGGGGCTCCATATAGTTTTTATCAAAATTAACACGATTTTATTTAAACTTTGCACACATTTACATTAACATTTAAATTTTAATGGGTGGTTTTTTTATAATTTCAGAAATAATTCCAACACAAAAAACAAAAGATGTCTTCGATAGAGCAATTAAAAAAACAACCCATAAAAATTAAAATTTTTCATCTAAATTCTCTAATCGCAGAAATTGATATGGGAGCCCTTCGATCCTGGGCCATTTTTTTTTATTGTAGAAGAAAATCATCGAAACAAACATTTGACATCAGATGTTAAAATTGAAAAAGCTCAGATCATTTTATTCTGAGCACTTAGAGCACGCTCATACTCTGAGCAAATAAGAAACACGAACATTTATATTGAGAACTCTTTGACTGCTCTGAACTAATTTATGAAAACGCCAAATGACAGAATATTGTGAAAACTTGTTGTTCTATCTGTAAGTTGATATCGACAACAAAAAAAAACGACATCAATAAAAATACAATTCAGTAAATAAAAATGTAAGTTGAAGTAAGCATAAAACATGTATGTCTCGTTTCATTTGCTGGGTTCATTTGTGCGTGCGCTAAGATTTCTCTCTCTCTCTCCACCACCAACAAAACCATGCAGCGCAGCCGACTGTGCAGCACACACCGCACACAGTCCATAAAGGGCGACGAATATCTGATGCCAGTACAGATATTTAAAAAATGTATAAGATAAGGGCCTTGCCGCCGAACCCGGGACCCGATCACTACCAAATTTTTATTGTTTATTGGGTATACACATGTGTGTAAAATTTGAAGAAAATCGGGTAAATTTTTTAAAATTTTTGTTTGGGAGCCCACCGATCCCGCAGCCCGAGGGGCCTCAAAATTTAATAGAAAGTGTTGTCTCCGGAAATACACATGTGTGCAAAATTTCAATAAAATCGGGCCATGGGAAGTGGGTTAAAAATTGATCGCAAGAATCCACGACAGACGACCGACGACCGACCGACGACCGACGACCCACGGGCAAGTGAAGTTAATATAGAGAATTTAAAAAAATTAAGACTGATTCACTTATGCATAGCAATTACGTTTTTCACCTCAGGTCTGATTATAAATTTTATTCAAATGTTATTGCATTTCTGTTTGAAGCCATTCAATAAGCGACTTTTTCGGTCATTGATGTATTACCTGTGTTATTCGCTCTATTCACGTAAGTCGAGTAACAATTTTGTACAAACTTTCACTTTATTTATTGCAAATGTATTTTACAGAATTGATCTTTATAACTGATTGGTATTCAAACAGTACATTGCTCGTATATAAAGACGAAGATGACGAAAAAAAATTTGCTGGAAAAGAACACGTCTTGCTGATTATGAATCACACATATGAGATTGATTGGTTAGCTGGATGGATGTTTACCGAAAAGTGCGCTGTTTTGGGCAATTGTAAAGCGTATGCAAAACAAGTAATTGCATATGTTCCAGTGATAGGATGGGCCTGGAAATTTGCAGAATTTGTTTTTCTAGAACGCTCCTATGAAAAGGATAGGGAAATTATTGATTGTCAGCTAAAGGAAGTATTCGCATATCCTGACCCAGTTTGGCTATTGTTAAATGCTGAGGGAACTCAACTAGAAACTCGAAGCTTCTATTAAATTTACACAAGCAAGAGGAATGCCAGTCTTAAAATATCATTTGATCCCAAGAACAAAGGGTTTCACGGCCAGCTTGGCCAGTTTGCGTGGTAGATGTCCAGCTATTTATGATATAAATTTAGCGTTTAAAAAAGATACCCTTGTAATACCAGTGTCGTTAACCTTAAACTAGAATTTATATAATATTTTTTAAAGGTGCCACCAACAATTTCCAGTCTTTTAAATGGAAACCCAGTTGAAGGGTGTATGTACGTTCGTCGAATCCCATTGGATGTGGTGCCAGATGAAGAAGAAAAGGCAGCGGAATGGTTGCAAAACCTTTTTAGGGAAAAAGATCGCATTCAAGAAAGTTTCCACATAGCTGGCAGTTTTTTTAAGACCTCCGGGTTTGAGGAACCTAAAAGCGGATATTACGATCCACGATCGTGTTCCCTAATAAATTTTATGGTCTGGGCAATATTTTCAATATCCGCCATTATGTATTATTTGATTTCGTCGTTGCTTTTTCAAAACTGGATTGGGCTGTCCATAGCTTTAACAATTCTTCTTACGTGTGAGTAAAATGTGAAATAAATTGATAACTTTAGCAGAATAATATTTTTGTAACGTTTTCATGTTGCCACAGTCTACATACTTATGGAAAAGGCAATTGGAATGTCGAAAATAAGCAAGGCTTCTACGTATGGGCATTGCGTGAATTGAAATAGCAAGCATTTCGTATTTACAATATTTATCTAGACAAAAAAATCGTTTTCAATAAGTAAATATTAACAAAACAGTGTAGAAAAATTATTTTTAAAAATGTGAAGATATAAAGGCTATTTTACGGTCATTAATAATGCATTATTAGGTGATATTCTATTCACCCAAATAGCTTGATCTGAATAAAAAAAAGCAGGCAGATCAAGGTTTTGTGTTCTATTTACGCAAAAAATCAAGAGATCGTTTGATCTAGATCAAATTTCGGAATTTCTTTTTAAGATTTTTTTTTCAGAAAAAGTGAATAGAACTCGACATTAGTAATAATGGACAAAATCAGAAAATCGGGATTCTCATTATATATTGAGAATTTCTCAACCCATAGTATTCATTACTCCGACTTACACGAACATTATTAATGTCATCATCACAAAGTAATGTCATTATTAATAACAGTGTAATATACACCGTGTAATATACTCAGGTCAAACACTCATCAGGCGTGTGATAGTGGATTAGTAAATTGTTTTTTACGTTGCTTATACACACATCAAGCATGAGTCTTCAATCATGCATTTTTACGTAAATGTTAAGATGAAAGCACGTGCGGTTTTTTGCGTGACACGGACGATTGCTGCATCGCTGTGCGACTAGCGCTAGCGTAAAAAGGTCCGGAAGAAACGGGTTTGGAAGAAAGAATGGTTAAAAAACACCCCATACAAATTTAAATTTTCCTTGTAAATTCTCTAATCAAAGATACAAGTGTATAAAATTTGAAGAAACTTGGGTACTTTTCTTTATAAAATTGTATGCGGGCCTGATTACTTCCAAATTTTTACGAAAAGTGTTGTCCCTCTGAGGTACACATGTGTATAAAATTTGAAGAAAATCGGGTAAATTTTGTAAAATATTTTTATGGGAGCCCCCGACCCCGTGGCTCAAATTTTAATAGAAATTGTTGTCATCGGAAATACACAAGTGTGAAAAATTTTAACAATATAAAGGGTGTTTTTTTGGGAGGTTTGTTTTTCCGATAGATGTCATTTTATTTTATGACAGTTGTTTTGACAGCTCAAAGTGGCATTTCTACTCAGTATTGTTTGGCAAATCATTATGAAAAAAAAAATAAAAAAAAAAAAAAAAAATAAAAAATGACATTTGTGAAAAATAGTCGTGGTAGCCATATGCCAGAAATTGTGTTTAAATGTTAAATGCCAAAAAATTATCTACCAAATAAAAAAAAATTTTGGTCATTTCATAATTTTATATGTGTTTTATTCAAAAAAAAAATCGGCAACCTCTTAAAAAAACACGTTATATCTAACATTTCCCAGAACGTCTTTACTCTTAGATTTTTATTATCTTATCTTCATTAATCTCTCCTACCTCTAGCCACCAAACAAATCCTTACAGCTGTACAACGATTTCATCTCCTTCTGATCACTTTGGAGTTCTTTTAATTTTAGGCTTTCACAATTTTCATCCACTCGAAATCGACATCCCAACGCTTACAAGCTTTGTGAACACTGATTGGCATACATTTACGTCAGAACTGCATCAAAAAATCACTCTAATCGATATACCAACAAACCGTAAAATTTCTAACTCATCATTAGATCTCTTTATAAACAGAATTAGAAGCGTAATTAGTTCCTATACTTAAAATTATTCAGTGAAAAAAACTGCAAAAGGCATGAGGCATTGTAATAAATCATCTTTAAAAAAAATCCATCCTGAAACCGTTTGGCTAAGAAAACTTAAGCGAATATACCATCATCGTCTTAACAGAATAGAAGATTAGAACAGAGAATTGCATAATAGAACTAAATGTCTAACTAAAATCATCAGAGATAGAGTGAGAATAGATCTTAATAAGGCCTTTGCAAAAATACTCAAAGAAATAATACCTTCTCCTGCAGCTTTTAAAGAAATTGATAGAATATCAGGTAGAAAATTCTTTGATACTGATATTTCAAATTGTACACTTTCAATAACCACGACCTTAACAATACTGATACTAAGCTGGGTGCCTTTCAAGATTTCTTTGCAGCTATATTCTCTGAACAACTGCCTTCAGCAAACACCTATCTGAACACAACTGTCTATAATTTCGCCAATAACCTTTTAAGCAACGCTAGAAACAGCATAATAACAGTTTTTTCGCCTACTAACCTAGCCTCAAGTCCAGATAACCCTTTTGTCTTTACAAGTGCAGATAAATTTAGGAATTAAAACTTAAAAGCGAAAAATCTGGTACAGATGGTACATCAAACTTTATTATTCGTAAATGTCCCCATTATTTGGACATTAAACTATCATTATCTTCAATCACTGCATTAATAATGTTTATTTTCCTTTAGCATTGATCCCATTGGCAAAGAAGAAGAATTCCAGAGATATAAAGGATTTTAGGTCAATATAAATATCACTACTTTAAAATATGGGCAAACTGTTTGAAAAAGTCTTAGAAGGAGGGATAAATATAAATAAAGTCTGTTCAGGCCAACCAATTTGGTTTTAAAAAATATCATTCCACTTACCATGTGAATATACTTCTTTCAGATAAAATTACACAAAACCTAAGAAATGGGCGTTGCACAGTATGTTTAGAATTTGATTTTCGCGTTTGATTCAGTGTGGCACAAAGATCTACTCTTCAAACTTCACCAAGTTAACTTCCCTGCCTAATTAATAAAAATAATTGGAAGGTACTTGTCAAATAGAAATACCAGAGTCTTTATTTAAAATTAAATAATTCCAATTTTATCTGGCCTACCTTAAGTCTCTATTTTAGGTACAACTTTATTCAATATATTTCTTAATGACTTTCCATTTACAGATCCCTTCATGGAAAAACCAGGTGCTGTATTGTATGCGAATGATACAATTGTTTAATCGGTTGTCATTTATATGCAGTCGTGAACGGACGTGCTGAGTGCTGCGCTTCAGCACTAAATAACAAAAAATCAAACAACAACAAACACAGCAATATCCAATAACAAAAAAACCAGTGCGCGTGTGCAAATAATTGTTAGTAATTCTTAGTCTGGGTGGCTTCGCCATTCTGGCCAGACAACACCCGAAGGAAGGTGTGTTGAGTTATTCGCTGAGTTTAATCAACTTACTCAGCTTGTAAATGAGCCTACCCGAATACCTGACATTGCATATAATTCCGCTAACACCCTTGACTTGTTCCTTACCTCTCGTCCTGAGAAATACTCCGTCAATGTATTATCGCCTCTAGGCTCGTCAGACCATTGTGTAGTATCAGCTAATTTTTCGTTAATAAACCACGTAGTTAGAAAAAAAAACTCCCAAAAAATAGTATGGCAATACGAGAAAGCCAATTGGAACGGCCTTGACAACTTCTTTAGGAGAACTAACTGGTCGCTATTTTTTCGTGATAGCAACGTGGATGCCGCCGCTGATGCAATCACAAACAAAATTCTTATTGGTATGAGAAAGTTTATTCCTTTCAGGAAAAAATATATCAAATCAAAGGAAGATGGATGGTATGACTTGAGCTGTAAAGACGCTTCTAGGATTAGAGAGGTGTGCTTTCGGTTTTACAAAGCAAACCCTACCGAGGAAAACCGAAAAAAGTTTAAACGAGCAAGAAATGATTGCAATGCCCATCTTCGGCGAGTCAAAGTCGCCTATGACCGAAAATTAAGGCAAAAAATACTACAATGTCCCAAAGGTAGTAAACATTTTTGGTCCTTCGTGAAAAGAATCAAAAATACAGCCTCGGCGTCGATTCCAACACTCATTTATAATGACATTCCAGTTGTCAGCTCTATAGACAAAGCCAATCGGTTTGCTGCTCATTTCGCAGCTAGCTCTTAGCTTCCAGATTGTGCATTGCCGCCTCCTGCACCCCAGAGTATTGAACACTCTATGGGACAGATATTTATTCGTACTCGTGCAGTTGCTAGGGTTTTAAATGATCTCAACACACACAAATCCGCTGGGCCAGATGGTATTTCTCCATTAGTTCTGAAGAGGTGTTCTTCCAAGCTGGCATTACCATTGCGTAAGCTTTTCCATCTATCCTATTCTTCTGGACTCTTCCCGAGAAGTTGGAAAATAGCATTTGTCCAGCCCATACCCAAAAAAGGCGAGCCGTCATCTCCTTCTTCGTACCGACCCATAGCACTTACATCCATTCTTTCCAAGGTCATGGAAACGCTGATCAATTATCAGCTTAAGAAATATCTTGAAACCAACGAAATCCTTAGTGACCGGCAGTATGGATTTCGTGGGCAACGTTCTACTGGTGATTTGATGGTATATCTCACCGAACAGTGGAACCGATCTTTACATCATTTTGGAGAAAGCAAAGCTGTTGCACTCGATATTTCAAAGGCATTTGACAGAGTTTGGCATCAAGCTCTTTTGTCTAAAATGCGTGCTTATGGTGTTGATGATAAACTGCTTCATTGGATTAGAAGCTATCTTTTGGACCGCTCAATTCAAGTTGTTTTGGACGGTTTCAAGTCTGAAATACACCACATAAATGCTGGCGTTCCCCAGGGCTCTGTTCTGTCCCCGACACTCTTTCTCATTTTTATTAATGATCTCTTATCTGTGACTTCTAATCCAATTCACTCTTTCGCTGACGACAGCACTCTCAGCTTCTCATATAAATTTGAGGAATGTCCCTTAACTTCTCATGTGGAAATCAAACAACTACGTATGTTAAGCACGTTAAATTCTGACCTAGACTGCGTAATACAATGACGTGCAACATATGTAGTTTTTTCCCGTTATTTCTTCCTGGGCCCGAAGCTAAAACGCTTAATATTTTCTGTGTTCGATATAGCTGTATTTTATTATCACCTATGATCCATATAGATCATTGGTTTGTATGAATTACAACAACAATACGAGATCTTGCTATTTATCAGGATCCATTTTCGTGATCCAAAATTAGTTTGCTCTATTTCTCACTAGGTTACATTTTCGTTCGTGAATGTTGGTGTAATTGTCGACGGCTATAATTCGTCCATGTTGCCAGATTAGAATATAAAATATTATTTGCAAATAAAATATTATTCAATAATTATATGTTCAAATAAATGAATATTCTGCTAACTGTGATTAAAAAGTAATATTTAACTTCGATTTTTTGGATCCTAATTCGTGAATAGAAACCATTTTAGATGAATTGGTGGTGTTAAAATATATTAGAATAAAAATGAGCTCGTCAACTTTTCATTAAAAAAAAATATTCGGTCGCATGGCAACTTCGCGCTAAACGTGAAAAACAAGCTCAACTGCGCCTATTGAGGGAATTATTCCAAAATCAAACATAAACATAAACAAAAAACAGCTGCTATGACGACTAAATTTCAAACTATTACCACAACACAGAACTTAAATTTTTCGTTGATCTAGACTGTTTTATTTTCATTGTGTGATCTATATAGATCATAGGTAATAATAAAACACGACTATTTTTCTATTGCCGCTTTTTTTATAAATATTTTTATTGTGTACCTCCAAATACTCTCAAGTAACCTGTAATATACTAAGTTCCAAAAATTTAACAGCAGCACTGCTCTTGACAGAAAAACAAAATCAAGTTATGCGCATGCGTCAAAAAATCATTCTAATACACACAAAACACCTTCTAACACTGCAAACCGATTTTCTTCAAATTTACACATGTGCACATGTGTATTTCCGGTGACAATACTTTCTATTAAAACTTGTGAGTGATTGGGCCCCGGAGTCGGGAGGCTCCCATACAAATTTTTTAAAAAATTTAAGGATGTTCTTAACTTTTCTTCAAATTTACTTTTCGACTGACTTTTGCGACCAAAATCGGCGTACAGAGTTGATATTTATTGTCCCTTCGCCTGTTCAGTGTTCATTTCGTTGAAATTTTAAAGATTTTAATTTTAAAAATGGAAAAATGAATAACTTATTTAATCAGAACAAAATTGTGGGGCTGATCTATTTCCTAATTTAACTGAAGTGGCAAACTATTGTGTAATATAATTAGATCGTAGTATAAACCTACATTTATAATTAGATCGTAGTATACCTTTACCTTTATTACACATTTGTAAACCTACCTTAAGTTTGTAATAGAAAACATCATGTAAACCTAGCATTAAGATAATGGAGTCATAACAGGATGTACAAGCTAAATATTGGAGATAGAAATGTAGAATTACACGTGTACACATTGAAACAAGTGAAATAATAATTATTAAAAATAGAAATAAAAGGATAAACAAATCATATTTTATTAATCAAAAGAGACTCAAAAATATTACATGGTGTCAGGTGGAAAATATAATTGAGAAAAATGTCAGCCGGAATTGGGGCAAACGAAAGTTTTCAAATAATGTGTTTCGAGAAAAACGTGGCTGAAACTTGGAAAAAATGGAAACAACGCCAGGATATATATCTTACTGCAACGGGAAAGGATGCATCAACCGAAAAAGCAAATTTTGTGACAGAACTGCAAAACCAGGCCAAGAACTGTGAGTTTGTGTGTTCTAAGGATACCTGAAAACTTCGTTAATGGACAGTATGCTGAAAGATAGGTTAGTTATTGCTATTGCTGACAAAGGTTCCAGGAAAAGTTATTGAGAGAACCTGAATTGTCGTTGGAGAAAGGGATGGAGTTCTGCAGAGTAGTAGAGGCGAGCAAAACACATGCAAAGTAGCTTGAAAGCAAATGGAATATGGCAACAGAGAATGAACAAGTTGACGTCGCAGTAATAAAAAAATTTGGTAATTGGTCTACTAATTTCGAAAAATATCCGAAGTCGAATAAACCGACAACGTCAAACAAATGTGGTAAAGTGCATCAGACGTCAAACAAATGTGGTAAAGTGCATCAGATTGGGAAGTGTCCTGCCTTTGGAAAGAGTTGTTTCAACTGTGGTGTAAAAGGCCATTTTGCCAGTTGTTGTTTTAGAGGAAAATCTAATTCCAATAAATCAATTAATCAGATTTAAACTGGATGAAAAACCTGGACGTGGTCAGGAAGAACGTGATCAACTGTTAAATTTATTTGTGCTAAAGGCTGTAGGGTTGTTGTCAGGACAAACATGCATTGATCTTAATCTTGTTAGACGAATTGCATCTGCTGACACTCAATTGTTGCCAAGTGAGAAACGAATTTTCCTTGAAATGTTTAGGTCACAGTTTGAGGGTCTACCTTGTATAACTTAACACCAGCAGACGGTGTGAACGACACCTGCATGCACGAACACCAAATAGAACGGAAGTGCTGACCAAGCGTCTGGCGCATCGAGCACACATCAGAATAAACAAATCGTTCTCACGATAGCGAACGACAAAAAAGCTGAATTACGGAATTAGGGTATAAATATAAGTTATTGAATTTTTGTTAGTCAATAAGAAAAATATCATTGAATAAAGCATAAGTCATTCTGCCTTTCATTTTTTTTATACTATTCTTGTATTGATTTAATTAACTTATACATGGGGAGTATTCCATAATTTCCAAAGTTGAATATCCAACCGACTTTGTTAGTTCTATGATTATAGTTAAAAAACCAAATGGGTCCTTGAGAATTTGTATAGATCCAAAACATTTGAATGGGCAGATTATGCGAGAGCATTATAAGATTCCAACTTCGGATGAAATTATGTCTCGTTTGACTAACAAAAGATATTTTACGGTTATTGATATGAAGGAAGGGTTTTGGCAGATTTGCTTGGAAAGCTCAGATTTGTGTTGTTTTAATACACCATTTGGAAGGTACAAATTTAATCGTTTACCTTTTGGGATATCAGTCGCACCTGAAGTATTCCAAAAAACTGTTAGCAAAATATTTGGAGTGCTAGCCAATGTTGAGACATATTTTAACGATTTAATTATATCGGGTGAGACTGAACAAGAACATGATTTAGCGTTAAAGAATGTTATGGAATTGGCTAAAAAATATAATGTTAAATTCAATGGTAATAAACTTCAATATAAAACTAACAGTGTTCATTTTATGGGGCAAGTAATTTTTGAAGGTGGGATCAAGCCAGATAAAAAAACATATCAAGGCTATAAAAGAGTTGAAGACTCCAAAGGATAAGAAAGAATTAATGAGGATTTTGGGAATATTCAAGTTTTTGGCTAAGTTTATGAAAAATATGTCAGAGACAACAGCTTCATTGCAAGAACTGACTAAAGAAAATGTACCATTTATATGAGAGAATAAGCATGACTTAGTTTTAGAAAACTTAAAAAACGAAATTAGTAAGGAACCAGTTTTGGTCTTTTTTGATATGAATAAGCCAATAATTGTTCAGACTGACGCATCAAAGGATGGTCTTGGGTGTTGTTTGATGCAAAACGAACATCATGTAGCGTACGTTTCTCGTTCATTGACATGTGAAGAACAAAAATACGCACAAATAGAGAATGAACTTTTAGCCGTGGTATTTGCGACTGATAAGTTCTATCAGTTTTTGTACGGTCATCGGTTGTTCAATCAGACCACAAACCTTTAGTTACCATTTCAAAGAAGAATTCAATAAAGTATCTGTAAGATTACAGCAAATGTTACTTAAACTAATGAAGTTTGAATTTGATGTTATATATGTACCAGGTATATATGTACCAGGTAGGGAGATGTTTATTGCCGATACACTATTACGATCATTTATTAAGGATAAAGTGGAAGATGATCCGTAATTACTATTCGTGGTGCATACTCTTTCGACAGATATATCAATATCGCCCAGTAAGAGAAAGAGATTTCAGCAAGAAACTCAAAATGATTTAATTTTCTATTATGATTGTGATGTTTCGAGTATTATTACGTAATGTATTATTATCGATGAAATGCGATTATAATTATTATTAAAATGAAGATGGCCACTGATTTTTATGCACGTTGTTGTTCGATGACGATTGATGACCAAGATAGAGAGAGAAAATACGTCGTGTAGTTTGACGTCTTTCCTCTATTTTTAGTGTTGCCGACGATGATAAATTAATCACCTCACTGTGTTCACCACAAGGCCTCGCACCGGTCGTGTATTCAGTGGTGGCGCCAACATTGCCGGCCGGCCTAAAGGATTAATCCTTTAGTCATCGATATTGTCTGGGATCGGCAGTAGACACAATTTAACTACCGGTCTCGTGAGTGTGATGCCTTGACATTTTAGTGTGACTGTGCGGATAAGACCATCAGTACCTGAATGAATAACAGTGATTCGGTCCTTTGCCCATTTTGCTGGTGGGCAAAGTTCGTTTTTGATGAGAACCAGTTGACCGACCGTGAAGTTAACGTTCGTCCTGAGCCATTTAGGACGTTGCTGCAGTCGTGACAGATATTCAGTCGACCATACCTTTTTGGGGATCTGCATTGCGATTGATCGGGAAACTACTGACTGCTCAAAACTTGGTTTGGGCCAGTAGCGTAACAATCAAGTTCGTGATGTAGTGCTTGCTCTACCTCCTCGTGGTGGTCCCCGGGCAACTATGTGTATAAATCCTTATACATGTAGGCTAAAACTGCAAGTGCGAACGGTCTAGCGTTTCTAGTCTAGGTAACGTGGGCTAGCACCCTGCGGTACCGAAAAATACCCGCTACTGAAACTGACACAACGCCTCGGATAAGTAATGATCGAATAATGACGACTTTTGGCTATTGTACCCGGACTAAGATTGGTTTCTGGAATGTGAGGACGCTCCTTGACTCTGGAAGTGAAGGACCTCATAATGCCAGATTTCTTCAACTGGAACGTGAGTTTCTTCGATATAATTTGGACATACTGGGAGTGAGTGAAGTAAGATGGTTCGACGCGGGAGAGTACCAATCCCCAACGTGTAACACTGTGCTTCTCTACTCTGGCAAACCCTCCGGCAGTACTCGTGAATCTGGAGTGGGTCTGCTGCTAACGCCAACAGCACGTAGAGGCCTAATTTCCTGGCACCCGCATAGTGATAGGATCATATCGGCCAGATTTCGGACTAGAGTACGGCGGGTCACGATCATACAGTGCTACGCCCTAACGAATCCCTCGACTGAGGATGAAAAGGACAACTTCTACAATCAACTAAACGCTGTATTCAACGCAACGCCGAACGGAGATATCGTCATCGTGATGGGGGATTTGAATGCCAAGGTTGGCAACGACAATGAAGGACTCAAGCATGTGATTGGGAAGCACGGCCTCGGCGAAAGAAATGACAATGGTGAAAGATTTGTTGATTTCTGCAACACCAACAACCTTGTTATAGGAGGCACCATGTTTGAGCATAAGACTTGCCACAAGGTCAGCTGGGTGTCAACTGACAGGCAATCATCATCCAACCAAATCGACCATGTGGCGATCAGCAGACGTTTTAGGAGCTGTCTGTTAGACGTCCGAAACAGACGAGGAGCCGACATGGGTATGGTACGTGATCATCACCTTATGGTAGCTACTGTCCAGTTACGTACTGCATCAGTTCATAGAATCCGCAATATCATCCGATTGCCTAGGTATAACATCGACCGGCTAAAGATCCCCTCAGTACGCCAACAATTAAGGGATCATTTGTCGCAAGGAGTGGAAGCAATCAGCAGCTCACTGCCGACAACCATCCAGGAACATTGGAAGGCTGTGAAAAATGTTTTCACATCTGGAGCGGAAAGTATTGTTGGTAGAAGCCAGGCAAGGCACAGCACGTGGCTTACCGAAGATACCTGGAGGCGGATTGAAGAACGTAAACTACTTAAAGCTCGTATTGTAGATATCCCAGCAGTAGCGAGGAGCGAGCTAGAGTCCATGTATCGAAGAAAAATGAGAGAAGTGCAGCGTAGTGTAAGACGTGACAAGCGTAACTATATTAACAACCTGGTCTCAGAAGCAGAGGAAGCAGCGAGCCGGTGCGATAGCAGAACCGTTTACAGAATCACCAAAGAGCTGACAGGTGGTCACCGCTCTAGCCAACATCCGGTGAAAGGCCTAGATGGTACCGTACTCGTTTCAGATGAGGATCAGCTCAAGCGATGGAAGGAGCATTTCTCTACGGTCCTTAACCGTGTATTTGCTAACGATATGCACCTAAATCAAGCGGAAATGCCGGAAGTAACAATTTCCCGAATTCGCACCTCAACTCCCAGTAAAGACGAGATCGCTACCGCGATTAACGCACTAAAGAACAACAAGTCAGTAGGACTAGATGGTATACCCGCAGAGCTTCTGCGTGCAGCTCCAACGACATCAGCAGAGCTTTTATATCATCTTGTAGAGAGAGCTTGGGAGGTAGAAAGTTTCCCCGAAGAGTGGAAGAAGCAACCTATGATGGCTCTAAATGTCATGTGCTGCATAGAGGAAAGCTGTCAGAGGAATTCGAGATCCTAAGTGGGGTACGACAAGGTTGCATTCTATCGCCGATACTTTTTTTGTTGGTGATTAGCGATGTACTTCGCGCAGCTTTATCTACTGGAAACGGAGGAATTCGTTGGACTCTTACATCTCAACTCAAACATCTGGATTACGCTGACGACGTTTGTTTACTCTCACATAGAATTATGGAGCTGCACCAAATGACAACAAATGTGGAGAGGGAGGCAAATGTTGCGGGTTTGAAGATTAATACTGCCAAAACCAAAATCATCAACCTCGGCACTAACTCAGTTACTCATGTTAACATTGCTGGACAGCCGGTAGAGAGAGTAGAGAGTTTCCAATATCTTGGGAGTATTGTCTCGACCGAAGGTGGAACTGAAGAGGACATTGCCAACCGAATCGGCAAAGCAAAATCGGTGTTTGGAATGATGTCCATGATATGGCGAAGCAATGCGATCAGCTTAAACACCAAGCTGCGACTGTTCCGCTCAAATGTTGAATCTGTGCTGTTGTATGGGTGCAGCACTTGGAAGGTGACCGCTACTATCACAAAAAGATTACAAACATTTGTAAATAGGTGCCTACGGAACATCTTAAGGGTTTTCTGGCCTAACCGTATCTCTAACGAACATCTTTACCAGAGAACGGGTCAGGAACCAATAGGCACAACCATCCAACGACGGAAGTGGCAGTGGATTGGTCATACACTCTGAAAAGGCGACAGTTCCATAGCAAACTACGCAATGCAATGGAACCCGTTATCTCAGGATGGTAGAAGAACGGGTCGTCCGAGAAATACATGGCGCAGAACAGTTGAGGAGGAGGCACGGCAATTGGGGAAGAGTTGGAGAGAGCTGAAGCTCATTGCCAGGAACCGCACGCGATGGCGCGTAGGCGTAGTAGAGGCCCTAGGACCCATAAGGGGATACAGGACATAAAGAAGAAAGAAGAAAGATACCTTTCAGAAATGTTGGTACATTTGTTGGATTTGCTGATATCGATTAAGACGATTCGATTGGATGTCAAGCAATGATGGTTCTGGAATGGTGATGGGTGGTTCTCCGAATAGAAAATGACCGGGAGTGAGAGTGGTGTGGTCCTCGGGGTCATCCGACATGGGACACAATGGCCTCGAATTCAGGCAAGCTTCTATCTGGCACATTAGTGTTGTCATCTCTTTGAAAGTGAGTAATGTATTGCCGATGATTCTTCGAAGATGGTGTTTAATGACTTCACCCCTGCCTCCCATAGGCCTCCGAAGTGTGGTGAAGAGGGCGGGTTGAAGCACCAATTCGTGTTGTCTTTAGCTAGCATTGTGGCGACTTCAGGGTTCACATTCCTTGTGCTGTGGTGATGAAGCGATGTTAGTTGACGATTGGATCCGATTAAGTGGGTGCCAAGGTCACTGTACAAGCAGTGAACCGTCTGAATGAAGCAATGAACGCATCTGCAGTGAGATCTGACATCATCTCCAGATGAAGCGCCTTTGTTGATAGGCAGACGAATAGACACACGTACCCCTTAGTTGATTTTACACCGCGGCCTTTGCTTTGCTTGATCGAGAACGGTCCTGCGTAATCCACTCCACTGTGGAGAAAAGCTCTTGATGGGGTAACGCGTGGTGCTGGATTGGCCATTGGCCATTAGTTGCTGACCGGTGTTTGAGCGATAACGAAAACATGTCACGCAATGGCGAACATGCGCACGGACCAGCTTCTTGACATTGATGATCCAAAATCAGCTTCGAAGAATTGTTGACCACCGTGAAGTGTGGTTCGATGTGCCTGTGCGACGATTAACGTAGTGAGTTGACTGGTTTTCGGTAGAATTGTCGGGTGCTTGCTTTGGTACGGCAAGAATGAATGTTTTAATCGACCGCCGACTCGTAAGATTCCATACCATCGATAAATGGGTGAAGTGAACGAAGCACACTTTTGTTCGACAGATTTCTTCCTGATTGGATTCCTGAAATCGATTGATTTCGTCATTGAATTGGGCTCCCTGCACAAATCGGACTCAAAAATGGAATGACCGATTCATTTCAGGCACGGTGATGAAGCTGGTATTACGATCGGCTTTGTCGGTACGAAGTTGTAGAACGAAACGTCTACAATAGGTTGTGATTCGAAGTAATTTTTCGAGAGTGGAACAGCGATTCAAAAGTTGATCGATCCCATCAGAATTTGATAATTCGTTTAACTACATGACGACCATAGAAGTGGTTCTGCATTCTTCCAATGGGATGGAGTATGATTTTGTGTGTTGGCCAAGTGTCCGAGTGTTTCGATAGCCATTCAGGACCTCTCCACCAAATATGATGATCGTGAAGCAGCGACGGGTCGATGCCGTGAGACGCGCAATCTACGGGGTTGTGTCGAGTATCAACATACTGCCATTCATTGGGTTTTAGATGATCGAGGATTTGCGAAACGCGATTCGCCACAAATGTTTTCCATCGGCTGGGAGGGCCGCGGAGCCATCCCAGAACCACTTGCGAATCAGTCCATGCGAACTGTTGTATTTCGTGGAGATTGAGTGACTGGACGATCTTGTGCATGAAGTTGGCTAGTAACACACTGGCGCATAGTAGTTCCAAACGCGGTGGAGACTGACGGTTTTGAGTAAAGCGACCTTGGTTTTCGCTGCTAAGATGGTAATTTTTACTGATCCATCTTCTGATGTGATGCGAGCATATACGACCGCAGCATAGGCTTTCATTGATACGTCGCTGAAGCCGTGTATCTGAAGATTGTTGCGACATGTTTGATAGTCCATCCAACGAGTGATTTTGATTGTTTCTAAGAATCCGAGATTCTTCCGATAATTTGACCATCTTTCAGCGACTGATTTTGGTACTGCCTCGTCCCACGATAGTCCGAGCACCCATAACTCTTGAAAGATGATTTTTGCGATGATGACATTAGGGGATAACCACCCGAGCAGGTCGAAGATCCTTGAAGCCTCTGAGAGGATAATTCGTTTGGTTGTTACCGGCGATTCTGGAAAGTCTTTGACTATAAATGCATAATAATCTCCCGATGGTGCCCAATGTAACCCAAGTGCCTTGACCGATTCTTCCCATTTTAATTCCCGCAATGGCCGATGTTCGTGGTATTCTGATGACACTTGATCGAGTAGAGATTGGCAATTTGACGACCATGTTCGAAGCTCAAAGCCGCCACGTTGGAGTAATGCCACCATCTGTTGCTGGATTTAAAGCAATTCCTTGACTTCATTTGTGCCCGTCATCAGGTCGTCTACATATAAGTCGGCAAGAGCGACTTCGCAGCGATGGGAAATTGCTTGGATTCGTCATGTGCTAACTGATTGAGCGTGTGTATTGCCAAATAAGCTGGTATCGTAGGTTACTGTGCGCAGACAAAAATTTTGAATTGGGTCCTCAGGCGTTGTTCTCCAAACTATACATTGATAATCTTGGTGCTCAGGGGCCACCAATATCTGTCGATACATCTGTCGGATATCTGCGATGAACACGAATTTGTGTTGTCGAAATCGAGTGAGAATCGTGAATAGATTCTGTTGAAGCTTGGGACCGATACGAAGGTTTTGATTGAGTAAAACTTCGGAAGTCGTCTTGTGTCAGGCGTTAAAAACCACACGTAATTTTGACTTTGAGCTGGACCCCTGCATCACGCCATGGTGTGGGAGGTAGCACGTTTGATTTGTGATTGATCCATCGTCGACTGCCACTGCTTCCATGTGATGTTGCTCGAGATAGGCTTGCATGAAGTCTCGGTATTCGATGCGTAACTGCAGATTCTTTAAAAATCGGCGTTCCATATGCTTCAGTCTGACGATTGCACCTTCTCGAGATGTTTCGAGTGGCAATGGCTGATCAAAGAATGGGAGTTGCACGATATATCTTCCTTCTCCCCCGAGGGGGCCGCTGTATCTTACTTAATCGTCTGGTTATTATAAGTTTGATACTTGGGCATACTCGGTAGATTATAGTGGCAGGGGCTTCTTTAAAAAATTTCAGTATGGGCGCTGTTTTTAAGCATGAAGCGCTCCTACCATACAATAGCGTTGGTGTCTGGGATAGTTTCTATCCCGGGCGGCCTAGGACTTGGCAAATCCTAGTGTCAAATGATATTATACGAGGTTCCGGACGAACGTGCTGCCAGGGTCTGCTTTTGCAATCGCCCAGGCACTCATTCTGAAAGAGCTGAGTCCCTTGATGGCAGATCTCACCAAGGTCGCGTTGGTACTACGGGGGTTGGATGCCCACAGACAAGGTTTAATCTCCTCGGAGGTTTAACTGAGTCTGGGCCAACCTTTGGTTGAGGTCCAGTATATTCTGGCTTTGGCCTACGTAGTGGCTGTGGTTTATTACCCAAATGCGGGTAGAACATTAGCATGGTAACATCAGCGTGGGGACTGATGTTACCAAAAATCTTTGGTGCATCAGAAGACCGTCCTGATATTACCGGTGCGATGATGTGCTCTCTGTGGAGTTGCATAGATAAACCGGTTGTCGAAAAACCAGAGTTCGGCAGGGACTTAAGATAGGTCCTGCTCTAACCATTGAGTTAATACTGGCACATCAGTCTATGATGGACGTTGATTGTCGTATAACTAATCCAAGTCCGAAGAGGACCGTGGGGTAAACCATTCTATGGAGGTATCCACGTTAAACTAATGACACTTCTATATCTTCCTTCCTTGTTTCTGGAATGCGTCGATTGAAAGTGCCTTTCACAATAACTTTCATCTTCCGTGAGTTCTTGGGCTGCTGGTACATTTCAAGCTCCCAAAATGACTTCAAAGTGTCGTCAACGTTGGTGTAATTCTCGATGGTTGCAGTCGCACTTAAGGAGTGTTGATTGTGTTTCAATCGAATTTCCCAAACAATATGTGTCCCAATTTGGTTTCTTGTGCGAATGGCATATGAAGCAATCCGAGGACATCTGCCCCAAGCACCACGTCGATTTTGTGAGTACGATTGAACTGAGGATCGGCTAATTGTAGCTCGTGTAGATGTTTCCACTGTTGCGATTGGATGTACTGTGATGGCATGATGCCAGTTATCCTTTCGACGACAACTGCTGTAATGGAAATCGAGAATCTTGAATCAACACGTGATTTAAGAACGAATTCGACAATCGATTGTGATTTGGCTTCTTCAATGGCACCAATTCCGTTAATTGAGATTGAGGCTGATTTCCGTTTTAAGCCAATCCGAGTTATGGCGTTCTCGGAAATGAGATTTACTTGTGACCCTGAGTCAAGCAGGGCTCGAATGGTGAAATCTTGTTTCCCGTTTGGGACAATCCCAACTGCTGTTGCGAGTAATACATCTGTCAGCGGCGATGTGGTGTGATGCGAATTAGCATGTCTGCGGTTGCAGACTTGACAGAAACTTGAACGAAATTCTGTGCTACGGTGTCCCTTCCGCAGACAGTTGAAACAAAGATTTTTTTTACGAATTTTGGTTGATTTCTGATCGAACGATAACGAAATGGAGTCGAAGTAGCGACGAACGAATGAGACGATTCGCGCTTCGAGCTCGAGCGAGATGACGATGGTTGAGCTGTTGATGGGAAACAAGGTGTTGTTGGCTCGTTTCTTCGGCGTATTGACGATGATGTGATTGGTCGCGACGAATTTGACTTGGACATTGAAATCATTTCCAATGAATGCCATCGAGTCTCCAGAAATCCATAAGTTCTTGATATGTGGGATACTTCGTTCGAGTGAGTGTCAATTCCCATTGACGGTGAGTTTCTGGATCGAGTTTATCGACGATGATGTTGACGAGAATGATATCCCAGGTAGCTACCGGAACGGCCAAAACCTTTAGATTTCGGACTGTGTCAGTAGAGGTATCGATGGTGCCCCTCAATCCGACTGCGATTCATGAAGGGCTGCGGGCATATTTCGGAATCGATGGAGGTGACTGTCAATAATAAAACGTCGATGTTTGTACCGAATGATAAGGCTATTCCATGCTTCTGTGTAGTTGGCATCGCTGATCTGCACCGTTCTCAATAGAGTAGCGGCTTCACCAGATAGATTTGCCTTCAGGTAATGGAGCTTCTGCGAATCTGTCAATCTTGGATTCTTGTCGATAAGATCAGTGAACAGACTTTCGAATTCCGTCCAATTTCCATAATTGCTATCGAAGACAGGAACCTTGATGCGTGGTAACTGAAATTCGATTGATTGATGTGGTGTGGAAGCATCGGCTGGGATTGCCTTGGTATCCTGTGTTAAAGTCGCCGAGGTAAATTTTCTCAATAATGTTTTGAGGTTTGAGCTTGCGACAAAATAATACTCCTCGATTTGTTCTCGAATGCCGAATTGTTGTTCTAACTCATACTCACCACACACGGCTTCGATCTTGTCTTGTGTATCACAAAATCCCGTGTACTTTTGTTCCAGGTGATCAATCTGACTTAGCTCCTTGCTACGTTTGAGGGCCCGTTCCAAAGTCTTTTGGAGCGACGCCTGCTTTGCCCGAAGTGTCATATTCACTGAATCACTGATTTAACTCGCGTATATTTTAACCTCAAATTTAATGTGCGATATTAATGTGTATAATTTGCACACGACTTCACTTTACGAATTGATAAGAACGTGAGTTATTTTATGACGATATAATACCTATTTGAAGTTCGACTGGTAAAAAAATGAATTTAAAATTTTTAGTTTTGTATTAAATCAAACGCGTAATTAACTTTTTTTGATTTTGTAATGTTATTTATAAGATTATTACTAAAATAAAAAAAAATATTTCAAATTTTAATTCTGTATATAATCTTTATATACATTTATTTGAATGTAGTGAGCAGCGCTGACCTTTTGGAGGTTTTTTTAGTAACTACGTATTTGTATTTATGTCAAAATAAATTTCGTTGTTTACGTAGAATATTAAATTTAATTAATAAAAACACAAGTTTTATATAAAAAAACATGTAAGTTAATAGTTTTTTAAATATTCAAAATCACCAAAATAAGAAATGTGATACTTTCCAAGTCAAGATCTAATTTTTTTGACGTTTCCTACAAAAAAAGTAAAGAAGTATAAACAACAACAAAATATAAATGCGAAATGGTGCTATCGGGCAATAGAAAGTAGAAATACATCAGATACATTGTTAATGCGATGGTCATCTTAATCTCGGAACAACGAACACAAAAAATTCAAAGAAAAATATTCCAACACAATGTTTAACACATCCGGAAATTGTTTTAGTAAACTTTTTTTTATTATGTCCAAAATTTATAAACTTATATTATAGTTTATTAATTTTACTAGTAGCAGTGAGAATTTGTCGACGTCGCTGTCGCTATAGCAGAGGAATGCGTATTTGGTTGTATCTTGTTCGGCTGCTCGTTTTAGAAGAAAAAAACGAACCGGACCATTCCGTCAGGACCGGGGTGGGTTTCGACGATCCGGCTTAGTGCCCAGACGCAGTTTTACTATCGGTCTCTTGATGGTGGTACCTCGGCATCTCAGAGTGACAGTCCGGACCATGCCGTCAGGACCGGGGTGGGTGTCGAAGATCTAGCACAGTGCCCATTTCGATGGTGGACAATTTTCATCCTTCAGTAGGAAAAGTTGACCCTTGCAACGTTAGGCTCAGTTTGTAGCCATTTCGGACGCCGTTGAAGTGGCAAATATTCCGTCGACCAGACCTTCCAGAAGTGTTGAAACAACCGCTGCATTTGCTGATATCGATTCAATCGAGAGGGATTGATGTCGAGCAGTGATGGCTCCGGAACTGATAGAGTTGATTCTCCCATCAGGAAGTGGCCGGGAGTGAGTATGGTGAAGTCGTCGGGGTCATCTGACGTTGGGCATAAGGGCCTCGAATTGAGACACGTCTCGATTTGACATAATAGAGTGGATAACTCCTCAAACGTGAGTAGCGTGGCTCCGATGATTCGCCGAAGAAGGTATTTCTCCGATTTCACTCCTGCTTCCCATAAGCCTCCAAAGTGTGGTGACGCAGGAGGGATGAAGTTCCAGGTAGTGCCGTCCTCAGCTAGCATTCCTGCGATTTCAGGGGTGGCGTTCCTTTTGCTTTGATAATGAAGAAATGTTAATTGGCGGTTGGACCCGACAAAATTGGTCCCGTGATCACTATACAAAGCATGCACCTTGCCTTGTCGAGCTGTGAAACGTTTGAATGTGGCGATGAAAGCTTCCGTATTGAGTTCCCACACCAGCTCCAAGTGTAATGCCTTTGTTGTGAGACACACAAACAGACATATGTATCCTTTTGTAGATCTGATTCCGCGACCCTTGAGCAATTTGACAAAGATTGGGCCGGAGTAGTCCACTCCGCTGTGCAGGAACGGACGAGCAGGAGTGACGCGTGGTGAGGGAAGATCTGCCATGGTTTGTTGACTCGTGGTTGAGTGATACCTACAACACGCCACGCAATGACGAACGTGCGAGCGTACCAGATTTCGAGCGTTGATGATCCAGTATCGACTCCGAAGATAAGCCAGCATTAACCGAGTGCCACCGTGCAAAGTTGTGTGATGAGCGTCCAAAATGATAAGCGATGTGAATTGATCGTCTTTCGGAAGGATTATGGGATGTTTCACTGGATACGGTAGGTTCGAGTTTCTGAGCCGACATCCCACGTAGAATTCCATCATCGTCAATGAAGGGGTTAAGCGATCGTAGCACGCTATTCCCTAATATGTTCTCATTCTTTTGACATCTAATGATTTCGTCGAGGAAGTGAATGCGTTGCATCATTCGAAACCAGAATTTGAATGAGCACCTCATCTCCGGCACCGTTATGAATCCTTGGGTGCGTGGAACATTTCTAAGCCGAAGGCCGATGTATCGTTGGCAAAGGGCAGTAATCCGAAGTAGTTTGCCAAGTGTTGAACAACGGCTCAGCAGTTGACGGAACACATCGTGATGTTTTGATGCGATGGTCGTGGTAGTGGCGATGAGAGATTTTACTTTGCGTTCCTCCAGGTTGCTTGAGTACTCGTTGATTTGATGAACAGGCCAATCGGTGTAATGTAATGATAGCCATTCGGGGCCTCGCCACCAAATTCGATGATCTCGCAACAACGGTGGATCGACACCTCGCGATGCGGTGTCGGAGGATTATGATGCGATTTCATGAAGTACCAATCAGTCGGCTTCAGATATTCGTGAACTTGGGAGACCCGATTCGCAACAAATGTTGTCCAACTGCTGGGAGGGCTGCGAAGCCATCCAAAAACCACTTGCGAATCGGTGTTGAAAGCGCGTGGAATCCTGAGGTGTTGTGCACATCACGGCGATGGATAAACCGGTAAGTTCAATATAATTGGATCCCTTTTTTATCATACATTTTTTGTACGCTTAATTCCTGGCCGAGTATTAAAGATGGGTAGTAGAGAATGGGGTAAAATAGATTTGGCTAGAACCGGGAACTGTAAAACAGACGTCCACATCAGTTACTTAGAAAAAAGATAATAAAAATAAAATACATATAAAAAAAATACATGCGCCATATGTATCATTTCGACCTAAGCTTATTAAGTATTGCAAATAAGAAAAATAAATAAGATAAAGGAAATTAAGTTAAAAATAATTTAATAAATAAACAGTAACTATAAGTTGATCATGCAGTCGTCCTCTTTTTGTCGTATTTGTAGTAACATGCCACTGTCAGCTGCAGTCAATTTTCAGAAGGTGATGATCTTCGAATAAATAATAAAATTCAGATTCAGTGGGGGGTGGTGATGCAGCGCGAGCGATACAAAGGGGAGATGAACAGGATCCGGAAATAAAAAGAGCTGTTAGTGTCCAGTTCATGGTGCAGCCCACGTCCTATACCTAGAATTTTGACAGCGACGCCATGACTTCCGACACAGCGGCGACACAACTTGCCATGCACAGGTAAAAGGAAAGTTCTCGAGTTGCGATGCTCACAGCGCCACCTACAAGGACAAGATATGGCAACGTAACAGAGATGGCGCCCAACGATTGGCCGCGCGGGGTAACTATTTCGACAGTCATCCCGAGCGATTTATTAACGATAAAAGTTTTCTTTCTTGATTGTTTAAATAGCAGAGTTCGGATCCAGATCATGAGCCAATTTAAAGTTTTTTTACTGCTTGTGAGACCAGTGCCCCGACGGAATTAGACAGCGGGGTACTGCTGCCACAGGTGGTGTAATGGAAGTTAACACTGTGGTTGTTCGTAACTATCCAGTAATAAGCTGGAAAAGAACCCTTTTGAGTAGAGTCGTGAGTCGAGTGATCTGAATCAGGCAGTCGTGAGTCCAGTCACTTGGGATATCAGAAGATCCGAGTACTGTTGCCACAACGACGAAAGAGCAGACGTACGCTTATGAGTCCAGCGACTTGAATCATGAGAACGTTCAAGTACTGTTGCCACATCGGTGAGTAACAAAGTAACGGATAGAGTGAGTAGTCGTGTCAGTGTAAATCCAACCATAACATTTCGTAAATCGCAGATAAAACGCAGCGTTGCGTCCTCCTAATTTTTTTGATTTTTTGATTCGAACACTTACTACTTATTGCTGACTATTTTTGGATTAAAGTGAATTTAGACTATAGCCGTGCGAGAAAAAATTAGCGGATGTTTGGGTAACCAGAAGAGATTAGTGGGCGCCGTGGCTCAGTGGAAGTGCACATGACTGCTGAGCAGGAGGTTCAGGTTCGAATCCCAGCAACACCAGAAGTATTTTTCACGGTGTCCCACCTCTCGCGAATGGGTGACAAACGTTCCGAGAGTAATACCTTGTCACGGAAAGCTTCTCAAGTCGCCGTTCGGATTCGGCCCTAAATTGTAGGTCCCTTTCATTTGTGTCCAAAAATTAACATGCGCAGCACAAATGGTCGCGAGAAGTTAGGCCTTCGACCGCAATGGTCTGTCGCGCCGAATATTATTATTAACCAGAAGAGATTGACACTACGCGAATGTTTTTTTTATAGTAACATGGGAAATGTTATCTATAGCATTATGGTAACATTAAAAAATATACTACTTATCTCGTCTGGCTAACCACAATTGCTATTTAACAGTCGTCCTGCTAATTTTTTCTCGCACGCCACAAATGTAAATCAAGCGTTATACTTAACATTTTGGGTATTGAATTTTGAGATTTAAGTTGATTTAGTTTCGAGTTTCAGTTCTTAGCTTATGTCCTTTGTTACGATGTCATATCCTGCGCTGCAGAGGGCAGTGCAAGCGTCGCAATTCGAGAAACCTTTGTTCTAAGGTATGTCGAGACATGACACCGTTGTGCCGGAAATCATGGCATCGTTGATAAATTTTCCCCAACAATGGGACGTGGCTGTACCATGACTCCAAGACCAACAGCTCTAACTTCCTCCAGATCCCTGACTGTGAACCTTTCGCTTCGCCCACGCGACATCGGCGTTAGCCGGCCGGTCTTAATGCCTTAGCAACATTCTTTAACTTGTCCGAACAAGGTTTTTATTTGAACCATAAGGACAGAACACACCCCGCACCTGTACCAAATCTAGAACGAATGAACTTCCCCGATGAAAGAGAAGACACAAAAAAATTAATGAACCTCACTCCTAAAAAAAACTATTTATCCCTGTCCTTGACCATGATCAAAGGGAGAAAAAAAAATCATGAATAAGAAAACCAAATTAGCAGAGACTAAAAACTTCGTATTTCTATACCTGTGTTTTCTTTCCTTTTTTTAAGGGTGCGTACTTTAATTTGATTCAAATGTTTTAAATTCTAATTTTCTACTTTCCTTTTTTTTATTTTTATTTAAATGTTTTCTAATTTAAGGAGTAAACTTCAGAAAAACAAGGAGGAAGCTAAGATAAAGAACGTAGAAAAACAAAAAAAGTTCGAAAACTACATTGAGAAGGACGTCAGCTTTGCTGACAGAGTGAGGGGAGTTCAGCAGAGACCCCAACAGCCAACTACTTATGGCAATGCAGTAAGCAAGCTGCAAGAGTAAATAAGCTCGCTTGTCAGAGTAGTTGAGAGCCAGGCAGCGAGAATAGACGCTCTTTTCAACAGGATTCAATCGGTGTCCAACCATGACTAGGGTGAAGCAGCGAAGCCTCAAAATTATTGCATTGAATGTCAATTCAATAATAAGTAATGAGAGGAGGGCAGATCTGCTTCGTTTCTTGGCAGACCATTCACCTAACGTGCTCCTTCTGAGCGAAACAAAACTAAACCCTAGGCATAAGTTAGAGTTTAGGGACTACGAAGTATTTAGATCGGATAGGAGATGTGCAATACAGGGTGGGGGAACGGCTATATTAGTAAGGAAACCACTCCGCTCTGATATAGTAGATGTAGGAGAAATTAGAAATTTTAGCTGTGTAGAAACTTGTATTATCTCCTTTAGGTTAAGAGATAATTGCAGATTCTTTGTGATATCTGCATATGCCGCAAAAATGCCCAATAGTAACTTCGACTTCGAATTTAAAAGATTGTTCGCGGTACTAGCATTAGATAGTTTATAAAACTATTTCATTCTAGCGGGAGACTTAAATGCGAAACATACCAACTGGCTCAATAGTGTGAACAACACAAGAGGCACATTTTTAAATAATTTTATCGACGAGAGCCATATTGACTACAAATTTAAATTCTTTAGTCCAGTTACAGCAAGCTTTCCAAGAGGGAATTCTTTTCCTGACTTTTTGTTTTTTTTTGCGCTAGATTAAATATTGACACCGCGAGTAGTGAATACGCGAACAAAATACCGTTATTGCCTTATGACAGTGACCATAACGCCATAGTCATGATCACATCCTTTGAATTAGAGTCCGTTTTTAGCTTAGCGATCCACGAAGAAGATCGTAAATTAAATTACAACAAAATTGATTGGAGCAAATTCGGAAGATGCGCAATCAGAAAATATAGTAATGCATGTCCGGATTGGGAAGTTCCTAGTGATAGGAATCTGTCTAATTCGGAATTGGGTACCTATATCGCTAAATTAGATTGCGCGTTTTTAGAAGCTGTAGAGTCCACGGTACCGAAGATAAAGAGTCGGAATTCTATGGAATGTTATCTCAACCGTGATATAAAAACCCTGCAGAGATATAAAAGTTATCTTCTCACTCAGATCAATGGTATCTATCGTCGCTTTGAGGATGGAGAAAGACGGGATGATCTGGTAAGGCTGAAGGCTTTGCTAAGGAATTGTAAGGCGCTCCTGAGCCAACAGTTTAGGAATAGCATCAGTGACTTTTGGCGATAAAAAATCAAAAACATTCAAAGATCCGATTCTAGGAACATGTTTCCGCAGATTAATCGGATCTTTAAGCCGCGAGCCAGGGTTGCTATTCCGGAACTAAAGGTCCCAGTTGTAAGAGAACCACTCTTGCAACAGGCCGGGATTTCTTGCAGTGCATTACAAAGAATCAATGATGATTTTGTCATCAATTCGAACGTGGACAAACTCAGCATTATCGGTAGCCATTTTGAGGCAATTCATTCTGGAGTTGACGAATCGGGCGGCAACAATGATCTGGTGAGAGATGAGGTATTCCGATTTAGTTATCGGAGTACCTTATTAAGAACTCTAGTCACGTTCTTTGAAGGGCTTAGATCAGACGCACTGACAGCGGACACGACTCAGGGGTATATTATGAATATATATTATACTATTATTATAATTGATAACATTTTTGTACTTAATTGTAGTTCAAAATATTAGTATTATATTTACATTATAAAATTATTTAGATTTAATGCCTTATTTATTGTATATATTATATTAGTTTGTAAGTTTAGGTCTGTGATATTAGCTTTTAAATAAAATATAAATATGCTAGAAGTATTTTTTTAAATCTTTAACGTCAACATAAAATTTATGTAAAATTTATTAATAATTTAGTCTTAAACATATTTTCCAATTTAAAATTTATGTAAATAACTATGATAGCTAATGTATCGAGTGCTTTGTAAGGCCATTTTACTTAGAAGCAAATATTATCCTGTTTTCGATTTATTAAACATGTAAATATTAGTTTGATTGAATAAAAAAATGATTTATATAAAAAAAAAAGCACCGGTTCTCGTCCGATCACCGAAATTAAGCAGCGTCGGGCGCGGTTAGTACTTAGATGGTGGACCGCTTGGGAACACCATTTCATCATATGAAATATATGTTTGTTTTTTGTGATTTCAGATTGTTTATTAAACCAGGGGTCACTGTTTTGATTGTCAATTCTGATTATCAACTTTTTTTTTTGTTCTGCGTAAAGTGATCGCTAAAAATGTTGGAGTGCTTGGCAGCACTCACATATTATAATGTAATTTCGATCAGCTGTTGTGTTTTATTGTGAAAATGATTGTGTTGTTTATAGTCTCTTAATAACTGCAGCGCTTATTTCAGCTACAGTACTTTGTCCCATCGGTGCATTCCAATCAGCTCCAACTTGTCGTTGGTAACCACCACCTCCAAGAACATTTAAAGTTGCAGCCAGTTGGAGGATAGGTGGAATATGTGTTGATATTATTCCTGATGGTAAATCGAGCAACCGCAAAACATACATAAACGTTTCTTTGTTTAGTCGAAAATTTTTCAAGAATCTGAAATATATAATTTATATGTTGAATATGTCTTATAGGTACATTGGGCTAGGAAGTTCCAGAATATTTGCTTTATTCCTTAAGTTAATTCTGAGCATTTGAACTTTTTTGTAGTCTTTTTCTTCATTTCTCGTTCTGTTCGCCGCATAGAAAATTTGCATTGAAGTATACATTAATGTTCAATTATTTTTTCTTTTCACTTTGATAACTTTTTCACTTTTTTTCACTAATCTTTCGATTTATAGTGGAGATAAAGCTGACAAAACTTATCTTGCTCAAAATAATTGAACAAAATGTATGAAAGTGACACCTAAATAGCTGTCACCCACAAACCATAGCAAGAAAGTGATAGTCAATTTGATAATCACCTTACGTGGAGCAAAAGCATTTATTTTGATGATCAACAATCAACTATCGCCATAGCCGATTCCACCCCAGATTATTTTTTTTATAATATTATGTACAATAAACAAATACAGCAGGACATTATTTTCATATTTTGCATAAAATGTCTTTAACATAGCAGTTTTAGTATAAAACATTGAATTTGAAGTAATGTTTTTGCCAATAAGAATTTCGTCAACGACCATACCACGCTGAACGCACCGGTTCTCGTCCGATCACCGAAATTAAGCAGCGTCGGGCGCGGTTAGTACTTAGACGGAGGACCGCTTGGGAACCGTGTGTTGGCGCAACCGCACTGTTTTGTGTTGTGTGTGTCAGATTTTTTACCTTTTTTTTCATATCTCTCCAGCTCACCAAACCAACTAACTCACTCAAATGAAAAATAAGAAGATGGCAGTATAGTGCTATTTTCTGGTAGTAAAGACACAATCCAGTTTACACATGAAATCAAAAACAATAGTAGATGGTAGCACATAATTATTTGTAGTTAACGCACAAACCAACTTGATGGAAGCATTTCCCGTAAAAAAATTTGATTGTACTATGTCCAATCAACGCAATTTTAGCACAACGAGATATAAAAGTACAATTGATGCGGTATTCACGAGATATTTAAATAACTTCGAATCAAAATTGTTTATTTCCTATTTTAGTTACCATGAACCTATAGTTTTTTTAAGATTGTAATAATTTTAATGATAATGATGATGATACAAGAGTGGTCGAAATTGTTAACGATGATTCATAAAAGAATATTAAATGTATTTTAAAATTTATAATAATTAATAAAATACAATTCATAAATAAAATGCAATTCATAACCCAATAACCCTAGTACCCATCTAAAAAATGTCTAACGCGCCAAAATAAGTTTTCACTTCTGTCGGCACTCCCGGAGTGCTTTACTTGAATTTTTTTAATATCTTTTGTTTCTTTCGTTGGCGACAGTAGGTTAAATTTTTTCAGAATGGAAATGGTGGTATCAAGAATCAAATCACAAAACGCTGGTTCTTTTGAAATCTATCATATAAATTTTCTTTTATTTTCAGTAACTTCTCTTTTGAGTACAAAATTTTCTTATTATTTTTTATATTAAATTTTCGCAAAAAGTATCTTCCAAGTATTAATGGAAATAGAATAGTATCGGCGGGTACGACAGTTAAGTTTAAATTCGTTTTTCGATCGTTTAAAATAATAAAACATTTAATACATCCAGATGTTTTAATCTTTTGTCCACCGATGCCGCTGAATTCAGTTTGAAATGTTTTATTGGATAATTGGAGTGGTACTTGGGATTTTTTAATGAAACTAATTGGACTGCCGGTATCGAAGAGAGAAATAATTTTTGTAAGTTTTGTACTATGAACTGATACACCATAAAAACAACACTCACCAAATTCATTGCCTCGAAATGGCGATACATTTCATCCCCCATTTCATCCTCAGCAGTAACAGCAGCAGCCTGGGCAGAAAGGGCAGTTAGCGAAGAAGTAGTAGAAGTGACGGCATGAATTGCTGTTTGAAGTTGGAGTTGGGGCAGGCAAGGTTGGATTCGAGCGTTGAATTTAAGCCAACCAAATTTGTCATTGTGTCATTGTTTTGGGAAGTGTAAGATTCATCGGGTAGCTATTGTAATGAACAGAGATTTCACTAAAGATGCTGGTTATGTTAATTGACGGCCATTGTCATTGTCGTTGAGTACAAATTGTGGGAAGAAATTGTTGCTCCTTGTTGTTTTATAATACAATTTGCACTAGTTTTCATCCAGATATATCCAGTATCCAGAGATAGTTTTAGTGAAAACAGTCTCGAGGCACACTATGATAATCGTGATTTGTTCTGCCAAAGAGAAAAGCCACTCACTAGGATTCAGTAGTTGTGTCCACTCAGCTTGTTACGGAGGTACAGCTGCTTGGTGGCTGTTGGTTATGCCAAAGTTCAAACTCACATTTACTCACATTTGAAATCTTGTCGTATAGTGGGCGAGTTTGTCTGCACAAAAGATTATCCGCTATCATTTTGACACATTCTCCGGGGTTATATAAATCTCGATGGAGGATAACTGCGATGTAGTTAGCAGATATTTTAAGGCTCATGTACTTGGTGCCCCTACGAAGTGGGATTGGTATTACGCGAAACGTTTCAATTTGATTGTTTTTTTAATCCATTTATTTAACAAAAGAACATTATGTTTTTAAAACTATTGTTAGTAATAAATAACTAACTACGTCTATATTAGATTAACTAGTTAATTAACCTACGTTGGTTTTCACTATATGTGATGGTATATATTTTTTTCTTCTTAAATCTAACAATATTTAATTTATTTGTTTATTTTTTTCTATAGCAAATTTCAATTGAGAGAATAAAAATTTGTGAAAAATTCTCATAACATATCTTATAAACTAAAAACATAAAAAACTACCTACAACTTAACTAACCTACTTAAAATACCTTACGTCAAAAATGTAAAACTGGCTGACGCACCCAGTTCCATAGCCCTGCCATCAAGGCAACGCCATAAAATCACATACGCCCGCATAGCGGCCACCACCATCCCTCACTCAGGGTTAAGTGTTGGCCACACTCCAGTCTAGCCACCAGTATTTGTCTTTATTCAGACGTTCCTCATTTAACCGGTCCCTTTCAGGCACGTTTCTACAGAATCTCCAAATTACATTTCCATCCACATTGAGCAATGAGGCATGCCGGATGGTTTTGTCTGTTGCCCTTCTAGCAACATTGTAAATAACAGGTACGTTACATGACTCGGACAAGTAACCCAATGCATCCATGAGGCATTAAGGAGTTTTTTTTATTAGAGACATAATGTCTGAAATCGGAAGGTTCGCTTCTGTACATATGCATACATTCTCTTAGGCATTTTCTCTCGAATGCGCGGTGTTTTTCCATGCGTGAGGGGCTAATATTCCACCATATTGGACACGCGTACGTCGGAATTGCATCGTAGATCGTGATTTCCGCGTCTTAAAGAGGGTGAAACAGTATAACTTCGCATTTTGAATAGTTGATCTTTAGCTTCCATGTTTCGCAGTATGTCCGAAATTCATTGAATTTACCTTGCAGCCTTCTTTGAATTCTTCGATTTTGGAGCCGTGTGCATACAATATGATGTCGTCAGCATAAGCAGGGGTAGCATCATTATCCCTAAGTACTTCAGCAGTATAAATATTGAACAGGAATAGTGCTGTTTACTGTACTCTGTGGCAGACCGTTAGCGATATTGAATATTTTATGTGTCGTATTTTCTTTATCCGTTACCACAAATTTCTTTCTGTATACCATTGATATAATCATTTTGATTAAATAATATGGGAACTCTTATCTAATAATTTTATAAATTAGCGAGTTGGTCCAAACCGTGTCGAAGGTTACAGCGTGCACCGTCGAGTGGTTTCTTTTAAACCCAAACTGGTTTCGCGGTATAATCTCATTTTTTTCGCACGCGGTCAAAATTGACTTACTAATAACCACTTCAAGAACTTTCCCAATATTAGGCATGAGACTAATAGGCCTGTAGTTTGTCGGATCTGAAGGATCTTTCTTTTTCTTTATTATTGAAATACCTTCTATGTTTTCCAACAATTCGGGAAGTAGTGATTATTAGGTAAGTTGTTAAAAATAACGCAATATTTCCGCATAATTTCAACTAGAAGATGTTTCAACACATTATTTGGAATGCTGTCTAAACCTGTCGAGGACTTATTGTTTAGTTTCTTAAACATTACTGTCAGTTCGGTCAGCGTCGTAAATTAGTTGTTTGTATGTTGTTCAGTCATTTCGTCGGACTTAAGGTCGTTAGAAAAATTCACAAAAGTTTCAGAATAAGTGTTAAGATTGCGAAATCTTCGCACTTCTTCTCTCACTACCTCATCAGAACCACTGGCACGAGTTTCTATTTGGTGCTCCGTTTCAAGGTGCGATCCAATAATACTGAGCTTCTCTACACCGTCTTCAACAACAAAGTTTTTGTTGATGATTGGTGTCGTTCGGCTATCAATTCCTGCTTGGGAAATGAGAAACTCTGAATTCGTTGGAATTTTCAATTCCGCGACAACGACAAAGCTACGAGGTTTAAGAGTACTATTTATTAGGAAACATGTTCCTCGAATCTGCCATTATTATATTTTCAGAGCGTTGCCTCCTCCTCCTCCAGCAGAAAAAGCTATTTATTTTCGTAATGAAGTTTGATTTAATCCTCCTAAAGATCCAATAATTACAGATGTAATAACACAAAATAAAATTATTGGTTTAATTACAATGTAAGAAATTAATATTAAAGAAGCTAATTTTTGTCAAGTTATTAAAATTAAAGAATTTATTCAAGATAACCCTTCCAATACATTAGTAAATCATCAGTGAAAAGGAGCTGTTTCTCTTTCTAATGATAAAAAAGACAAAATTATTATATTTTCATAAATATAATAAATTAAATATTGATTCGTCAGCAAGCTATCATACGGCAATATCGGTATCTTATTTTCGTGAATCGTTCTTACATTCAGTCGCGCAAGACAGAGATCAAGATATGAATTCCCGGAAGGATAACTTGATGTAACGGGACTGTACAATTTCAAATTATATCTGATTTGGTTGTCATCAGCAAAGCGCTTAAAAAAGCGTTCGCAGTTGAATCCAATCAAGCCTGATGTTTCGCGTTTAGATCTCCCGCTAGAATGAAATAGTTATTTAAACTATCTAATCCTAGTGTCTCGAATAATTTCTTGAGCTCGACTCTGCTCTGCTTGCATTTTAAGCAGGCAATATCGCCTTTGTAAACTATTTTGTAACTAAGTAGCTTCCGAATGAGGACTGCCGTTCTGTTTAAATTTATTCAGTGGAAATCAATCCTTAGGCAGGAGCAAAAATAAAACACGACTTATCCGTTTTGAAGATGGCCAAAAAAAAAGTTTTGTGAAAACAGTAAAGTGCGCTAAACGCCAAATTTCATCGTACAATCAAGATTTAAAATTTTATTAGTTTTCATCAGTGGAAACAGTACAATTTAAAGTGGAAGAGTACAAGTACGCAAATCCAATTAAAAATAAAAACAACCCATAAAAATTAAAATTTTTCTTGTAAATTCTCTAATCGGGGATACACACACACACACACACACTCACTAAATGACGCAGCGGCAGCGAACAGCGCTGCACACAAAGCACAGAGCTCAGACTTTGCCGTGATCTGATGCGATATAGCTATATTTAAAAATTGTATATGGTGGTCCCCAGGGGGCAGGACAAAAAAACAAACAAACAAGCGAAAGCGGGCCAGTTCACAAAACTGTTTAACAGGGCGACATACATAGAGTCGCCATAGTTCTTAGAACAATTTATACATATTAATGAAACAGTGCGTACATACCAAAACCTTCTCTATAGAAAGCCCAACTGTTCCGATCGTACACAGATACATGCTTAGATTGAGACCAAACGTATTTGGATTTAGTAATCAACTAAAGAGCAAAATCCATATAAAATATTTCTGTTTCCTACTACCACATCTTACGTTTCTCGCTCTTTGCGACTACTTATTTTTTGTACACTGTATTCACATCCCACAAACACACATGCGTTTGGTCTTGGTTTACAGCATTAGTATGCGTAGAGTTGGGCTTTCTATAGAGAAGGTTTTGGTACATACACTAGAGAAAAAGCCATTTGCTACTAAGCTATTGAAGGAAATTTCACCATAGAAGAAAAGTACAAGTGTGCTGCATATACACACGTCAATCTTCATGCCAGCGACGGAGCTTATTTCAATTCATCAAAGATAAGAACCTCCAAACTTAAAAAAAGAAAACAAAAGCTTTAAAAAAGTATATTCATCAAAAAGGAGAGCCTCTCAAACCGCGAATTGAGTTTTTTTTTCGTTCCTGAAATTGAGTTTTATCAAATTTAAATTTTTGCCTTTTTTGAGTTTTATTGAGTTTTATTTAATTTAAAATTAAGTTTACCTTTTTTGAGTTTTTTTTTAATTGAATTTAACTAAAATTTAGTTTTCACTATTTTGAGTTTTTTATTTTTAACTTACATTTACATAATTTCGTTTAGTGTAAACTGCATTTAGTAGTTGCCAATTCAATTATTTCCATTAACCAACTTTGCAACAGTTAATTTCAACGAAATCATGCCGGCAGGATATCTTTGAATGAAACCAAGTAAGTGCACTCCCATATTCTTTTTATTAATCTTGGCTACTAAGAGCAGTAGTAAATATTTACTCATTCGTTTTTTTTTTAATTTTTGATTTTTCTTATTGATATTTTTTTGATATATTTTATTGCAATATAGTTGCAACAACAAGTAACTTTTTTTACAAATGAATTTTAAATTATTTTTTTACAAATAAATTATATGTTTCTCTTAAGCGCATATGTATATATAAACATTTGAATTTTTTTAACAGTAAAGATACATATAACCCTTTTTGAATTCAGAAGACAAATTAATATTTCACAATATTAATTAATTTGCAATAAAAAAAGAGGATTTATAACGTTTTAAATAAAAAAAAACTTGAATTTTAATTTTTGCTTATTCTGCGTATTAGAGGTACTATTTTCTTTTTCTTTGTTCGTACATGATGTTGGACATCATGACTGAGTACAGTACGTTGGCTGAAGTGGTGGTTTTCTCTGGCCCTTTTTAGATGATGACGTGACGGACCGTAGACGACCGGACGAAGTCGACCTTTCATCGATGGTTTTGTGAGACGCAACCAGGTCATTCCTTTAGTTTTAGTTATTAGATTATAGGCAAAATTTTTCTGAAGAAAAATAAAGAAAAATTCTTTTTTTTAGTAAAGTAAAGTAAAGTAAGGCAGGTGATGGAAAAATGTCTAGAGTTTCAAAACTCACTACACCATCTTTTTATTGACTTTAAAGCCGCCTATGATAGCATAGCCAGAGTAGAACTTCATAAAGCCATGGGAGAATTCGGCATCCCAAAGAAACTGGCGTTGGAGAAAGTGATCCGAGACTCTGACGTAACGGCGAGAGGAACAATCGTCTATAAGTCCATTCATATACTAGCTTATGCAGACGGCATTGACAACGTTGGTAGAAACGTCGAGTTGTACAGGAAGCTTCCTTCCAGATCGAGCAGGCGCCACGAAATATGGGGCTGCACATAAATGAGAGCAAAACAAAGTACATGGTGGCTACGTCTGCAACTAAAAGATCCAACATTGGTCCCGCAATTAAAATAGCAGAGCGCGAATTTAAAGTAGTTCAATCCTTTAACTATCTCGGGTCACCAGTAGCAGCCGATAACAGCATGGAACCAGAAATACGCACACGGTTGTTTAAAGCCAACAAACACTACTATAGTCTGTCAAGACTCTTCTTTGTCTTTGTCGTCTCAGCATTTTAGGCCAGCTTAGTATAGCGAGTTGGTAAATACCGTCACAGAAAATAAAGCACGTCTTCCAGATGTTACAGTGCCAGACGAAATCGTGTACAAATAGACTGAGTTTGTGAATGGCTATCTTGATGCAGATATCAATGTCTGGAAGCTGTGGGTCCGAAGTGAACTTATCCATGGCGTGATTAATAATAATATTCGGTGCGACACCATTGCGGTTCAAGGCCTTGCTTCTCGCAACCACTTGTGTTGAGCATGTATATTTTTGCACACAAATTGAGGGGACCTACAATTTAATGCCGGATCCGAACAGCGAATTGAGAAGCATTCCGTGACAAGTTATTACTCTCGGAACGTTTGTCACCCATTCGCGAGAGGTGGGACACCGTGAAAAATACTTTTGGTGTTACTGGGATTCGAACCACGAACCCCCTGCTCAGAAGTTTATGCTCTAATCCACTAAGCCACGTTGCCCACTATGGCGTGATTACCCAGTGGCAATACCCTCCCCAATCAGCACACTCTGGTTAAGCCAAAACAATATCGAATATTCGGCAAAAATATTATTGGCCGGGAATATATGCGAGGTTTGTAAAGTGACGAAACCCATTACGTTAGTACAAAGACCTCCCATGGGTAGACAAATTGTGACAGAACGACCAGTGCAGCGGTTGAACCACGTACTAAGAATATAAATACTTGTATCTTCATTGTCCTAGATCAATTCACGAAATATATTTTTCTGAAGGTATTACCTCAGGCTACTGTTAGTAGTGTAGTTACACACCTTGAGTCTGAAGTCTCCCACATGTTCGGAACACCAGAATACATCCATTCTGACAATGGTCGCAATATATCTCAAAGGAATTTTCCCAACTAATGAGTTCGTATGGTATGACGCATGTAAAGACCATATTTAACTCGCTTCAAAGTAACGCTTCGGAACGCGGGAATGGAAACATACTTAACAAGGATGATCATTCCAAGTGGGATACCTACCTGTCACATATAGCCTGTGCGCTTAGAAGTGAACGCCATGAGTCAACAAAGGTGAAACCTTATTTTGCCATGTTCGGGTCGCATATGGTCCTTCACGCCTCGACATATGACGTGCTCCGGAAATTACAAAGTTTTCAGGACGTATAATACTAGGTTTGCAAACGTTAGATACTCGGTCGGTCAATAAGTGTGTAACAGTCTTTTGCTCGGGTGACGCTCGCCGGTCACCCAGGGTTCTTTCTCCTTCTCGCTCGTCGTTACAAATTAAAAGATTGTTGGTTTTCGATATAAAATTACAATTCTTCTTTATTTCTTGATCTCTTAGTCTATACGTACTTACATATAAATATACTTAAATAAACTTACGATACGTTGGTTTGTACGTACTCGGTACGGGGAAACCAGGGGAACTTGATTGCAGCCGAGAGTATTCGACTGCGGAAAAGGGGGTTGATGGGCGGCTTCTGCTCTTTAAGTGGTTGCTACTAGAGCACACGAGCAGCGTTCTACGGAACAGCGCGGTATAGTGAATTACTATACGAGTAAGTAAGCGAGGTCCGGGGGATAGCTACCACACTGGGAGCAAGCGGACTGCTTAGTGTCTTGTAAATTACAATATAGCGATACTACCTGGTTTTACAACCTCGATCGTTCGCTATACTGCAATAGACACAGTAAGTATGGGTGTACAACACAACAAAATTAGCCCGGTTTTACAACCTTGACAATATTGTTATATTGACCTAGACAAAGAAAGTACGAGTACATAATGCAGCACAGTTGTCTGGTTTTGCAACCTCGGCAACGTGTTACATTAATATGACTCGGCTAGCCTTGTCACCAAAAAAAGGGGCTGTTCGTGGAGAACAGTAGTCAGCGAAAAGCTGTCGGTAAAGGGGGAATTTGCTGTGAACCACAACGCTTTCTTCCCTTTGAGTAGGTATAGCTGCCTTGCCGCAGTATAGTCTACTCTCGAATAGAATTTACTACCGTGCCGTAGTATGTTCTATTCTAATTCTTGTTGATTGATTGGAGCATATAAGTGTGTCTTAATAGTTGAATTCCTTGGGAATTTTGTTTTTACCCTTTTTGGAAAAATTATTTGATTATAAATAATATCATTGATAAATTTCTATCATTCATTGGGCGAAAAACCCTTTTCCCGCAAAAAATAATTTCGTTGGTTCAACCGCCGGATTGAACCTTATACGTACTGCATACCGGCCGAGTACACTCGTATTGCGCTAAATTGATATAATGCAAAATAGGTTAATTTTGCATTATATATCGAGTGACTGGGTTTGTTTTGTATCGCAATTACTTTAGACATATGGTTTGTAGCGAAGTGGTATTTAACCAACTTCGTTACATTCCCCCCCTACTTCGGGGTGCGAAAAAGTATAAGACACACTTATAGGCTAGCAATGGGGGTTTTTTTTATATACTGGTTGGATAAGTATAACTTATAACTATTATCGGTTTTCTTAATACAGTTTGTTTATATATCTATATATGTATATGTATATATCTGGTATTTTAAAGTAAAAAATGTTTATACATAAAAAAATTTTCTCATATGGTGTGGTCACTTATTTTTTTCTGGCATATTTGGGGTGGTCTGCGACCTTTATTGTCTCGTGCCGACACCTATATGAGTTACAAGAAGATGTGTGTGTGTTTCAAAAAAAATTGTGGGTGGGTTTATTTTTTTCTTTCTTTCTTTTTTTTCCACATTTAATAGTAATATGCTTAAGTTTATGTCTAGTGATAATAGTTCCATTTATACAGGGTTTCTCTTTTTTTTTTTTTTTTTGTGTGTGTGTTTTGTTGTTTTTTTTTTCTTTGTGTTTTTCTTTTCTGTGGTTTTGTATTTTTTTTTTTGAGCAAAAGTAACAATCGGTAATAAGTAGTTTAATAGTTTAATACGTATGATAATAGTAGTAAGTATTGTAATTTATAATAGTAATAAGTAGGTTTAATTAATAGTAATAAGTATAATAGTAGTAAGTAGAAAAATATATAGTAGTAATAAGTATGATAATAGTATAAGTAGAATTAATAAGTAGAGTAATAAGTAATAAGTAATAAGTATGATAATAACAAAAAGATTTTATAATAAAAATATATGAACAGAAGGAATGCTGTCTTCTAATTGCTGTCTTTTAATTGTTGTTAATGTTGCTGGGCTGGTGGGCGTCATCTTGGATGATCGTCATGGCGCTCCCTGCGCATCTTAGCAGGATAGTGTGGTCTTGGTGGTGACTTTCGTAGATTCTTCCTCTGGGTCCGGTGATTCGAAATCTCTTGGGGGTTGTTGGAATGAGAACGCCCTCGAAGGCCTCAGGGTCGAAGTGATTACTCTTCTCGAGGGTTATGAACCTCGTCATTGGTAGTTTCTGTGTTGCTTTGGGGGGGTTTGTAGTGGTATTGGTGTTGTGCGACGGATATAAATGTGTTACATCGTTGGCCACTGGTTGATACGATGGTGTGACATTGCTGGTGTGCGACGGGTATAAATGTGTTACATCGTTGGCCATTAGATCTAGTGGCAGAATTGGTCGAGCGGACTGGATGGGCAGATGCTGTGATGTGGCTACGGGTTGCGGTGCTGGTTGACTGTATTGTACTTGTGGACGAAATGGCAGTGCGGTAGAACGAAATGGCGGAACGGCGGGACGGAGTGGCAATGGCCGATTTTGCGGTTGAGTGAGTCGTGAGACAGGTTGTTCTGCCATTAAACATTCGAAATCTTCGATCAGGATGGTTAACTCGGACAACGTGCTGAACTCCCTTCGCTTGATGTAATGCCGGTAGTCGGGTCGTAGATTGTCATAGATTCTATCGAGTTTCTCTTCAGCGGTCATGGTGGTATGCCATCGCATCAGGGCTTGAATCGATGTGAGAAATTCTTTGCCTTTTTCTCGGTGGTTTTGTGTACGACTCCGAATGCGATCCAGTAGTTGGGTGTAGAAACGTGGTGGTAAAAAAAAACGGCGCAGTTCTTCGCTAAATGCTTTCCAATTAACTAATAGCTCTTTGCTATTCCGGTACCACACCAACGCCTTCCCTTTCAGCAACTCGGGAAGAGTCCGGACGATGCGATCGAGAGGTACTTGATAACACTCGGCCAATTCTTCAACACGTTCCAAGAACTCCAGTGGATTATTTGTACCGCCGTCGTACCTCACATTCCATTTTCGTACTTTGTCCATTATGTCTGCGTCGGATAATCGGTATGCGAAAGTTGGTGGAGAGCGCGCATCTACTGCTTGTGCGGTACTTGCATCTACTTCTGCGTACATCCTGGGCGAGGTTTCGTAAATCTGACCAGTCGGCTGTGCTACGCGCAATTCCTCTTTCATTTCGGTTTTCTTCTGTGAAGTACCTGTATCTACTTCTGGGTAGATGATGGCCGGTATTTCGCTTCCTTTTTTGGTCGGGGTTAATTTTTCGGTTGGTTTCGTTGTTTTGATCTCAGCGCTTAACCTTTTCCGTAGTTCATCAACAGTGCCTGTGGAGTCGATGCCACGACGCTCCAACTCGTTGACTAGTTCTTCTTTGCGGAGAGAGTACACCGCAGAGGCATTAATCTCAGGCTCTAGTGTAGCCATTTGAAAGGTAGATGTGTTTAATTTCTGAATTTGGACACTCCCCGGTTGGTGTTCAGTCTATTGTCAGTGGTGACGCCTTCACCAATAAATTGTTACACCAATCTACTTTCAGCTACCTGGTGGGTGTCTCGGTTATCGGGTTGTCGGCTCGGGTATATATATATATATTTTATATGCTTAAATAGTTTCCAGTTAGACGGTAATACGATTTTTTTTCTAATCGTATGGTATTTTAGGCTTGCCTAGCTGCTGGTTGGACGGTGATACAACTATTCTAGTTGTCTGGTATTATATGCTTATCTAATACATATGCTTATCTAATTTCTGGTCGGACGGTGATACGACTATTCTAGTCGTCCCTGCTCGGGCGCCAAATTTGTAACAGTCCCTGCTCGGGCGCCAAATTTGTAACAGTCTTTTGCTCGGGTGACGCTCGCCGGTCACCCAGGGTTCTTTCTCCTTCTCGCTCGTCGTTACAAATTAAAAGATTGTTGGTTTTCGATATAAAATTACAATTCTTCTTTATTTCTTGATCTCTTAGTCTATACGTACTTACATATAAATATACTTAAATAAACTTACGATACGTTGGTTTGTACGTACTCGGTACGGGGAAACCAGGGGAACTTGATTGCAGCCGAGAGTATTCGACTGCGGAAAAGGGGGTTGATGGGCGGCTTCTGCTCTTTAAGTGGTTGCTACTAGAGCACACGAGCAGCGTTCTACGGAACAGCGCGGTATAGTGAATTACTATACGAGTAAGTAAGCGAGGTCCGGGGGATAGCTACCACACTGGGAGCAAGCGGACTGCTTAGTGTCTTGTAAATTACAATATAGCGATACTACCTGGTTTTACAACCTCGATCGTTCGCTATACTGCAATAGACACAGTAAGTATGGGTGTACAACACAACAAAATTAGCCCGGTTTTACAACCTTGACAATATTGTTATATTGACCTAGACAAAGAAAGTACGAGTACATAATGCAGCACAGTTGTCTGGTTTTGCAACCTCGGCAACGTGTTACATTAATATGACTCGGCTAGCCTTGTCACAAAAAAAAGGGGCTGTTCGTGGAGAACAGTAGTCAGCGAAAAGCTGTCGGTAAAGGGGGAATTTGCTGTGAACCACAACGCTTTCTTCCCTTTGAGTAGGTATAGCTGCCTTGCCGCAGTATAGTCTACTCTCGAATAGAATTTACTACCGTGCCGTAGTATGTTCTATTCTAATTCTTGTTGATTGATTGGAGCATATAAGTGTGTCTTAATAGTTGAATTCCTTGGGAATTTTGTTTTCACCCTTTTTTGGAAAAATTATTTGATTATAAATAATATCATTGATAAATTTCTATCATTCATTGGGCGAAAAACCCTTTTCCCGCAAAAAATAATTTCGTTGGTTCAACCGCCGGATTGAACCTTATACGTACTGCATACCGGCCGAGTACACTCGTATTGCGCTAAATTGATATAATGCAAAATAGGTTAATTTTGCATTATATATCGAGTGACTGGGTTTGTTTTGTATCGCAATTACTTTAGACATATGGTTTGTAGCGAAGTGGTTTTTAACCAACTTCGTTACAAGTGTATCGGCGGAACTTTGAACAAAGTAGCTTCAAGAACCAAAGGAATGCGTAATTCGCCCCGAAGTATATAAAGTGTAGGATCTCTAAGAGATTGGGCAAATCCTTGTACGAAGTTGATATTCGGGATGGCAAAACCGTCGGTACCTTTAACGCTAAAGACTTAAAATTGATCAGGTGGAATGGATGGTAAGGGCAGGTTGCTCTTGTTGCCCGGCTAGATTGTTTGGTAGAACATGCGCTTCTTAATCTCGGGGTCATGGATGAGCCCAAATTTTGAATAGGCGCTCAAGAGCCTTACGCTGGGCTTAACTAAGAAAAAAATTTAATTTGATTTTATTCTAATCGCATGCCAAGTATTTAATAAAAAAAGGGGAGTTAAAATTTTTCCTACCTTTTGAATTTCTCTCTAAACTCAAACAAAGAAGATATCAAATTCATGCCATTCTAATCTTAGATTAATTCAAGTTTTAAACATTTGTTAGTGCTATAAGGTTTCCACGATCTTAGATGAAAATATAATTTTCACACAATTACACTTTAATTTAGATAAAAATCGTTACATACTAGGCAAAAGCCACAAATATCGCTATAAGAAAATTTATGAAGCAGGCATCTGTAATGGTTGTTTAAACAAAACCTCAAGTTTCACTTTTGAGAACGCTATATAATTTATTCAATTTGTCGCGATTAAACCAACGGTTACGTGTCGCGAGATTCCGTGCTGAGAGCAGGACTTCTATTTATTTCTACTCAAAGAGTGGTCCGCCCTGGTCGTTGTAAATTCCGGCTCGAGATTATCAAGGTATTCTTCTCCTTTCTTCCTCCCTTTCAGTTTCGTGTCGAAAGCGCGTGAAATCCTGATGTGTTGTGCACATCATGGCGTTGGATAAACGGTAAGTCCAACATTATTGGATCCCTTTTTTTATTATACAATTTATTTACGCCTAATTCCTGGCCGGGAACAGTAGTCATAGAAGCGCGGCAGCATAACGTCTCTATCGGTGTCGCATGCGCAACGTCACTTAGACGGACAAAAGACGTCCATAGTATATATGAAGGCTTAGAAAAAATATTATAAAAATAACATTCTCCTTGCTTAACAGTAAGACATATGCATCATTTAGACCTAAGCTTACATTGCAAATAAGAAAAATAAATAAGATAAAGGAAATAAAGTTAAAAATAATTTAATATATAAACAGAACTATAAGTTGATTATGCAATCGTCCTCTTTTTGTCATATCTCATATTTGTAGTAACCTACTGACCTACCCGCCTACTGCCGCGATCTGAAATCATTCTATTCTCACCGGTCGACTGTAATACGAAAAGTATTTTTCCAATGATGCAATGACGTCCTTGGTGCTTGTTAAATTGCCAGGATACAATTTAACATATTTAGTGAAAGCGTCCACCACCCCCAATAAATGTTTTCTCTTCGATTTGACCGACGGAAATGGACCAAACTGATCAACATGTAAGGTATCGAATGGGATTGGTTTCTTCGGGATTTGATGTAGATTCCGCTTTCGTACACGAATTGGCGCAGCGTACATTATGCAACGGATGTAGTTGCGGATGTACTGATCAAATTTACCTCGCATACCAGGAAACCAATAGTGTATTTTTGCCTTTTCAAAACTTTTTTGTTCCTTGATGAGCAACTGATTCGTGAATAAATTGTATAATTTGATTCTCCATTTCTCGAGGTACATACAGTAGAGTATCGCCAGTCGGTGTTGTACGATAAATCAGCCCGTCAATCAATTGGTATTCGTCTGAACTCTTACCTTCAAGTTCCTTTTTGATAGCTACAATGCTTGGATCACGCGTTTAGGTGATCTGCAAACGAAAATCAACATCATTAGCATCAATTACATCCACCTGACGACATCGGCTTAATGCATCTACATGCGTCATAGAGCTACCTCCACGATGAATAATAATATAGTTGTAGTTCTCGAGCTCAAGCGCCAATCGAGCGATCCGTGGATTAACCTGTCGTTTAGCCAACGTCATCGTCAATGAATTACAGTCGGTCACTATTCGGAAGTGTATTCCTTCCAAATATACGCGAAACCTCCTTAACGCATATATTATAGCTAGTGTTTCCAACTCGAAGCTGTGATAACGAGATTCGGCCTCAGTTGTGGTTTTGGAATAAAATGCCACAGGATGAAATCGTCCGTCATTCTACTTTTGCATAAGAGCCGCACCAAATCCGATCGAACTAGCGTCCGAATGCAACTCGGTCTCACGTGTTGGACTATATATGGCGAGAACGGGTGAACTGATCAGTTTGGTTTTTAATTCATTGAAAGCAGTACAACAAGTGTCATCAAAATTAAACTCAGAATCCTTCCGTAGAAGTCGTTGCATTGGTGACGCAATTTTTGAAAAATCTGGTACAAATCTTCGAAAATATGAGAATAAGTCCAAACAGGCCTGTAATTCCCTAACATTAGTTGGCATTGGATATTTTTTGATTGCTTCAACATGAGACCCACTTAGCGTAATCCCGTGAGTATCAACCTCATAACCGAGGTAATCAATCTTATCGTAACAAAATCGGCATTTTTTCAAATTTAATTTCAATCCTCTGTAATGTAATCGCTGCAAAACTATTTTCAGCATATCATTATGCGTCTCGTAGTTAGTAGTTGGTATCAAAATGTCATCCATATATATAAAAATTTTGTGTTCGGTAATCAAATCAGTAAATATATTATTCACAAATCGTTGAAAAACAGCTGATGCATTTTTCAGACCATATGGCATTTTTTAATATTCGTATTGTCCAGTTGGTGTCAAAGATGAAATCCGCTTTTCAGATCTAAGATAGAAAAAATAACCCATAAAAATTAAAATTTTTCATCTAAATTCTCTAATCGCAGAAATTGATATGGGAGCCCCTCGATCCTGGGCCATCTTTTTTTTATTGTAGGAGAAAATCATTGAAACAGACATTTGACATCAGATGTTAAAATTGAAAAAGCTCAGATCATTTTATTCTGAGCACTTAGAGCACGCTCATACTCTGAGCAAATAAGAAACACGAACATTTATCTTGAGAACTCTTTGACTGCTCTGAACTAATTTATGAAAACGCCAAATGACAGAATATTGTGAAAACTTGTTGTTCTATCTGTAAGTTGATATCGACAACAAAAAAAACGACATCAATAAAAATACAATTCAGTATATAATAAAAATGTAAGTTGAAGTAAGCATAAAACATGTATGTCTCGTTTCATTTGCTGGGTTCAATTGTGCGTGCGCTAAGATTTCTCTCTCTCTCTCCATCACCAACAAAACCATGCAGCGCAGCCGACTGCGCAGCACACACCGCACAAAGTCCATAAAGGGCGACGAATATCTGATGCCAGTATAGATATTTAAAAAATGTATAAGGGCCTTGCGGCCGAACCCGGGACCCGATCACTACCAAATTTTCGAAAAAGTATTGTTTATTGGGTATACACATGTGTTTAAAATTTGAAGAAAATCGGGTAAATTTTTTTAAATTTTTGTTTGGGAGCCCCCCGACCCCGCAGCCCGAGGTGCCTCAAAATTTAATAGAAAGTGTTGTCTCCGGAAATACACATGTGTGCAAAATTTCAATAAAATCGGGCCATGGGAAGTGGGTTAAAAATTGATCGCAAGAATCCACGACAGACGACCGACGACCGACCCACGGGCAAGTGAAGTTAATATAGAGAATTTGAAAATAGTGTTCGATCAGCGGCAACGGATAATTGTCTCGGACTGTAATTTTGTTCAATCCACGATAGTCAATACACATCCTGATTTCACCGTTTCTCTTTTTTACCAACACGGTAGCTGATGTATATGGTGATTTGCTTTGTCTAGTAATTCCATCACTCGATAGCTGATTATTAATTTTAGAAACTTCACTCTTCTCATAAAAAGACAATCGTCTCGGTGCGCAGTAAAATGGAATATCAGTTGTTAAGTGTATCTTCATTTCATACTCATATGAAACAACGGGCATTGCGGTGCTCGAATATTCATCTTCGACCAGTTGCATCACCTTTTGTTTTTCCAATAAACTCAATTGCGGTCCAACATCAAACTCAAACATACCATCAGAACAATTAATACTAAATATCTCATTCAACTCATCATTATACCCGTCTGGTTTTGTCTCGGAAGTTTCAGGAATTTCGGAAGATGTAAAAGTTTCGCATGGACAAAGCATCTCGGAAGTCTCGTCTTTTTGAAGTGAAAACTTCTTTTAGCGCGGTACGCATTTTTTAGATGAGATAAAATCTCTGAACTCGCGACATGGTTACCGAGACGCTGGTGATATATGCATTAACATTGAATTTGAAGTAATGTTTTCATCATATGAAATATATGTTTTTTTTGTGATTTCAGATTGTTTATTAAACCAGATTATTTTTTTATAATATTATGTACAATAAACAAATACAGCAGGACATTTTTTTCATATTTTGCATAAAATGTCTTTAACATAGCAGTCTTAGTATAAAACATTGAATTTGAAGTAATGTTTTTGCCAATAAGAACGCACCGGTTCTCGTCAGTGAGATTTTCATTCGATTGTTAAGCGGTCGTGTTTTTTTGAAAAATATTTCAAGAGCTCTTGAAGTTTTTTTTGTGTAGAAAAATAAATAAAAAAATTATATTTAAATTGTGAATTATTTATCGGTTGTCACTTTTGACTAAAAATTTTTCAAAAATAGTACGGATTTGTTTTATAAAAACGGATTCAAAAGTGCCTGCAAGTGTGAAAATCGAAGCCACGAGATTTTCTTTTCAGTTGCTTTTCTTCTAAGAGAGAAAATTGCAAACAGTTCAGTAGCAAACTGTTATTACTTTTAACAGTGTAGTGCAGCTAAACAAAAGTGATTGGCCATCGGGTCCAACAGCAAGGGATGGCGTCGGCGGGAGCAGCGCCATTGGCGAAATCGACAACACCGAATTTGGTGAATCGGTCACTGGTCGACAATCTCAATAGACGCCTGGATGAATGTTTAAGGGAAAACGAAAGATTAAAAATATTATTATTAGAAGAATACCATTATGATATTGAAGACAGAGCTTCAAAAAGAAAGAGGGCTGTAAATAGCAGAGCAGCAGCTACATCAAAACCACCAGACGAGGGGAGTGTTCATATTCGCTCTTCAAACATTCAAAATAGCAACAGGTTCTCCATGCTTTGTGAAGAGACCCTTTCTCAAGAGTTCCCAAGCTTACCAAAGGAAAATGCAGAAGCAGTAGAACCGAGAATTAAAGAGTGCAATGCCAGCACAACAACACCGAAAACAACGCCTACCGATTCTGATTCGCTTATTAAGCAATAGAAAACGAAAAATCAACAAAATAAGAAAATTGCAACAAAACAAACCACTAACAAGAAGAAAACCCCAGAAAGACAAGAGGCGGAGCCAAAAGAAAAACTCAGTGACGGAGGGACACCAGACGAGCGCAGGAGCATGCCACCAATAAATTTCTTTCATAAAGACTCAAAGGACATCGCAAAAATTTTAGACCGTGCAATTGGAAAAAGTAATTATTTTATTACGCAGATGAGCCCTACAAAGCACTCTGTGAAAGTATTCAATTATATATATTATAATAAAATTAAAGCCATATTGACAGAGACAGAGACTGAATACTTTACGTACACAGACAAGAAAGAAAAAAAAAGGGACATACCTTATAAAAGGACTTAACGTTGACTTTACACCAGAAGAAGTTCTTGAAGAACTAAAGGAACTTCAAATTGAAAATTTGGAATTTGTAAGTTCCTTTCGGTATTCTACTGCTCGTTCAAAACGAGAAAACAGAATTGGCAATTATAGCTGTGCAGCTAGCGGCAGGCAGTGATGTCAAAAAGCTTAGGGACATACGTGCCATCGGGTCCCATATAATAAGATGGGAGAAAATAACACGGAGCGATGTTCTCCAATGCAGAAATTGCCAGCGCTTCGGCCACGCTGCGTCTAACTGCAGCATGCAGTACAGGTGCGTTAAGTGCCAGGAAGATCATGAGCCTTGTAATTGTGGTAGGGGCAAGGAGTCTTCAAAGGACTCTTTGTTCTGTGTCCTATTCGGATAGGTTGGGCACCCAGCTTCCTGGAGATGGTGTGAAGTTTACTCTAATTTAAGGAGTAAACTTCAGAAAAACAAGGAGGAAGCTAAGATAAAGAACGTAGAAAAACAAAAAAAGTTCGAAAACTACATTAAGAAGGACGTCAGCTTTGCTGACAGAGTGAGAGGAGCTCAGCAGAGACCCCAACAGCCAACTACTTCTGGCAATGCAGTAAGCAAGCTGCAAGAGTAAATAAGCTCGCTTGTCAGAGTAGTTGAGAGCCAGGCAGCGAGAATAGACGCTCTTTTCAACGTGATTCAATCGGTGTCCAACCATGACTAGGGTGAAGCAGCGAAGCCTCAAAATTATTGCATTGAATGTCAATTCAATAATAAGTAATGAGAGGAGGGCAGATCTGCTTCGTTTCTTGGCAGACCATTCACCTAACGTGCTCCTTCTGAGCGAAACAAAACTAAACCCTAGGCATAAGTTAGAGTTTAGGGACTACGAAGTATTGAGATCGGATAGGAGATGTGCAATACAGGGTGGGGGAACGGCTATATTAGTAAGGAATCCACTCCGCTCTGATATAGTAGATGTAGCAGAAATTAGAAATTTTAGCTGTCTAGAAACTTGTATTATCTCCTTTAGGTTAAGAGATAATTGCAGATTCTTTGTGATATCTGCATATGCCGCAAAAATGCCCAATAGTAACTTCGACTTCGAATTTAAAAGATTGTTCGCGGTACTAGCATTAGATAGTTTATAAAACTATTTCATTCTAGCGGGAGACTTAAATGCGAAACATACCAACTGGCTCAATAGTGTGAACAACACAAGAGACACATTTTTAAATAATTTTATCGACGAGAGCCATATTGACTACAAATTTAAATTCTATAGTCCAGTTACTGCAAGCTTTCCAAGAGGGAATTCTTTTCTTGACTTTTTGGATTTGTTTACGCTAGATTAAATATTGACACCGCGAGTAGTGAATACGCGAACAAATACCGTTATTGCCTTATGACAGTGACCATAACGCCATAGTCATGATCACATCCTTTGAATTAGAGTCCGTTTTTAGCTTAGCGATCCACGAAGAAGATCGTAAATTAAATTACAACAAAATTGATTGGAGCAAATTGGGAAGATGCGCAATCAGAAAATATAGGAATGCATGTCCGGATTGGGAAGTTCCTAGTGATAGGAATCTGTCCAATTCGGAATTGGATACCTATATCGCTAAATTAGATTGCGCGTTTTTAGAAGCTGTAGAGTCCACGGTACCGAAGATAAAGAGTCGGAATTCTATGGAATGTTATCTCAACCGTGATATAAAAACCCTGCAGAGATATAAAAGTTATCTTCTCACTCAGATCAATGGTATCTATCGTCGCTTTGAGGATGGAGAAAGACGGGATGATCTGGTAAGGCTGAAGGCTTTGCTAAGGAATTGTAAGGCGCTCCTGAGCCAACAGTTTAGGAATAGCATCAGTGACTTTTGGCGATAAAAAATCAAAAACATTCAAAGATCCGATTCTAGGAACATGTTTCCGCAGATTAATCGGATCTTTAAGCCGCGAGCCAGGGTTGCTATTCCGGAACTAAAGGTCCCAGTTGTAAGAGAACCACTCTTGCAACAGGCCGGGATTTCTTGCATATTATTAATTGTAGTTCAAAATATTAGTATTATATTTACATTATAAAATTATTTAGATTTAATGCCTTATTTATTGTATATATTATATTAGTTTGTAAGTTTAGGTCTGTGATATTAGCTTTTAAATAAAATATAAATATGCTAGAAGTATTTTTTTAAATCTTTAACGTCAACATAAAATTTATGTAAAATTTATTAATAATTTAGTCTTAAACATATTTTCCAATTTAAAATTTATGTAAATAACTATGATAGCTAATGTATCGAGTGCTTTGTAAGGCCATTTTACTTAGAAGCAAATATTATCCTGTTTTCGATTTATTAAACATGTAAATATTAGTTTGATTGAATAAAAAAATGATTTATATAAAAAAAAAGCACCGGTTCTCGTCCGATCACCGAAATTAAGCAGCGTCGGGCGCGGTTAGTACTTAGATGGTGGACCGCTTGGGAACACCATTTCATCATATGAAATATATGTTTGTTTTTTGTGATTTCAGATTGTTTATTAAACCAGGGGTCACTGTTTTGATTGTCAATTCTGATTATCAACTTTTTTTTTGTTCTGCGTAAAGTGATCGCTAAAAATGTTGGAGTGCTTGGCAGCACTCACATATTATAATGTAATTTCGATCAGCTGTTGTGTTTTATTGTGAAAATGATTGTGTTGTTTATAGTCTCTTAATAACTGCAGCGCTTATTTCAGCTACAGTACTTTGTCCCATCGGTGCATTCCAATCAGCTCCAACTTGTCGTTGGTAACCACCACCTCCAAGAACATTTAAAGTTGCAGCCAGTTGGAGGATAGGTGGAATATGTGTTGATATTATTCCTGATGGTAAATCGAGCAACCGCAAAACATACATAAACGTTTCTTTGTTTAGTCGAAAATTTTTCAAGAATCTGAAATATATAATTTATATGTTGAATATGTCTTATAGGTACATTGGGCTAGGAAGTTCCAGAATATTTGCTTTATTCCTTAAGTTAATTCTGAGCATTTGAACTTTTTTGTAGTCTTTTTCTTCATTTCTCGTTCTGTTCGCCGCATAGAAAATTTGCATTGAAGTATACATTAATGTTCAATTATTTTTTCTTTTCACTTTGATAACTTTTTCACTTTTTTTCACTAATCTTTCGATTTATAGTGGAGATAAAGCTGACAAAACTTATCTTGCTCAAAATAATTGAACAAAATGTATGAAAGTGACACCTAAATAGCTGTCACCCACAAACCATAGCAAGAAAGTGATAGTCAATTTGATAATCACCTTACGTGGAGCAAAAGCATTTATTTTGATGATCAACAATCAACTATCGCCATAGCCGATTCCACCCCAGATTATTTTTTTTATAATATTATGTACAATAAACAAATACAGCAGGACATTATTTTCATATTTTGCATAAAATGTCTTTAACATAGCAGTTTTAGTATAAAACATTGAATTTGAAGTAATGTTTTTGCCAATAAGAATTTCGTCAACGACCATACCACGCTGAACGCACCGGTTCTCGTCCGATCACCGAAATTAAGCAGCGTCGGGCGCGGTTAGTACTTAGACGGAGGACCGCTTGGGAACCGTGTGTTGGCACAACCGCACTGTTTTGTGTTGTGTGTGTCAGATTTTTTACCTTTTTTTTCATATCTCTCCAGCTCACCAAACCAACTAACTCACTCAAATGAAAAATAAGAAGATGGCAGTATAGTGCTATTTTCTGGTAGTAAAGACACAATCCAGTTTACACATGAAATCAAAAACAATAGTAGATGGTAGCACATAATTATTTGTAGTTAACGCACAAACCAACTTGATGGAAGCATTTCCCGTAAAAAAATTTGATTGTACTATGTCCAATCAACGCAATTTTAGCACAACGAGATATAAAAGTACAATTGATGCGGTATTCACGAGATATTTAAATAACTTCGAATCAAAATTGTTTATTTCCTATTTTAGTTACCATGAACCTATAGTTTTTTTAAGATTGTAATAATTTTAATGATAATGATGATGATACAAGAGTGGTCGAAATTGTTAACGATGATTCATAAAAGAATATTAAATGTATTTTAAAATTTATAATAATTAATAAAATACAATTCATAAATAAAATGCAATTCATAACCCAATAACCCTAGTACCCATCTAAAAAATGTCTAACGCGCCAAAATAAGTTTTCACTTCTGTCGGCACTCCCGGAGTGCTTTACTTGAATTTTTTTAATATCTTTTGTTTCTTTCGCTGGCGACAGTAGGTTAAATTTTTTCAGAATGGAAATGGTGGTATCAAGAATCAAATCACAAAACGCTGGTTCTTTTGAAATCTATCATATAAATTTTCTTTTATTTTCAGTAACTTCTCTTTTGAGTACAAAATTTTCTTATTATTTTTTATATTAAATTTTCGCAAAAAGTATCTTCCAAGTATTAATGGAAATAGAATAGTATCGGCGGGTACGACAGTTAAGTTTAAATTCGTTTTTCGATCGTTTAAAATAATAAAACATTTAATACATCCAGATGTTTTAATCTTTTGTCCACCGATGCCGCTGAATTCAGTTTGAAATGTTTTATTGGATAATTGGAGTGGTACTTGGGATTTTTTAATGAAACTAATTGGACTGCCGGTATCGAAGAGAGAAATAATTTTTGTAAGTTTTGTACTATGAACTGATACACCATAAAAACAACACTCACCAAATTCATTGCCTCGAAATGGCGATACATTTCATCCCCCATTTCATCCTCAGCAGTAACAGCAGCAGCCTGGGCAGAAAGGGCAGTTAGCGAAGAAGTAGTAGAAGTGACGGCATGAATTGCTGTTTGAAGTTGGAGTTGGGGCAGGCAAGGTTGGATTCGAGCGTTGAATTTAAGCCAACCAAATTTGTCATTGTGTCATTGTTTTGGGAAGTGTAAGATTCATCGGGTAGCTATTGTAATGAACAGAGATTTCACTAAAGATGCTGGTTATGTTAATTGACGGCCATTGTCATTGTCGTTGAGTACAAATTGTGGGAAGAAATTGTTGCTCCTTGTTGTTTTATAATACAATTTGCACTAGTTTTCATCCAGATATATCCAGTATCCAGAGATAGTTTTAGTGAAAACAGTCTCGAGGCACACTATGATAATCGTGATTTGTTCTGCCAAAGAGAAAAGCCACTCACTAGGATTCAGTAGTTGTGTCCACTCAGCTTGTTACGGAGGTACAGCTACTTGGTGGCTGTTGGTTATGCCAAAGTTCAAACTCACATTTACTCACATTTGAAATCTTGTCGTATAGTGGGCGAGTTTGTCTGCACAAAAGATTATCCGCTATCATTTTGACACATTCTCCGGGGTTATATAAATCTCGATGGAGGATAACTGCGATGTAGTTAGCAGATATTTTAAGGCTCATGTACTTGGTGCCCCTACGAAGTGGGATTGGTATTACGCGAAACGTTTCAATTTGATTGTTTTTTTAATCCATTTATTTAACAAAAGAACATTATGTTTTTAAAACTATTGTTAGTAATAAATAACTAACTACGTCTATATTAGATTAACTAGTTAATTAACCTACGTTGGTTTTCACTATATGTGATGGTATATATTTTTTTCTTCTTAAATCTAACAATATTTAATTTATTTGTTTATTTTTTTCTATAGCAAATTTCAATTGAGAGAATAAAAATTTGTGAAAAATTCTCATAACATATCTTATAAACTAAAAACATAAAAAACTACCTACAACTTAACTAACCTACTTAAAATACCTTACGTCAAAAATGTAAAACTGGCTGACGCACCCAGTTCCATAGCCCTGCCATCAAGGCAACGCCATAAAATCACATACGCCCGCATAGCGGCCACCACCATCCCTCACTCAGGGTTAAGTGTTGGCCACACTCCAGTCTAGCCACCAGTATTTGTCTTTATTCAGACGTTCCTCATTTAACCGGTCCCTTTCAGGCACGTTTCTACAGAATCTCCAAATTACATTTCCATCCACATTGAGCAATGAGGCATGCCGGATGGTTTTGTCTGTTGCCCTTCTAGCAACATTGTAAATAACAGGTACGTTACATGACTCGGACAAGTAACCCAATGCATCCATGAGGCATTAAGGAGTTTTTTTTATTAGAGACATAATGTCTGAAATCGGAAGGTTCGCTTCTGTACATATGCATACATTCTCTTAGGCATTTTCTCTCGAATGCGCGGTGTTTTTCCATGCGTGAGGGGCTAATATTCCACCATATTGGACACGCGTACGTCGGAATTGCATCGTAGATCGTGATTTCCGCGTCTTAAAGAGGGTGAAACAGTATAACTTCGCATTTTGAATAGTTGATCTTTAGCTTCCATGTTTCGCAGTATGTCCGAAATTCATTGAATTTACCTTGCAGCCTTCTTTGAATTCTTCGATTTTGGAGCCGTGTGCATACAATATGATGTCGTCAGCATAAGCAGGGGTAGCATCATTATCCCTAAGTACTTCAGCAGTATAAATATTGAACAGGAATAGTGCTGTTTACTGTACTCTGTGGCAGACCGTTAGCGATATTGAATATTTTATGTGTCGTATTTTCTTTATCCGTTACCACAAATTTCTTTCTGTATACCATTGATATAATCATTTTGATTAAATAATATGGGAACTCTTATCTAATAATTTTATAAATTAGCGAGTTGGTCCAAACCGTGTCGAAGGTTACAGCGTGCACCGTCGAGTGGTTTCTTTTAAACCCAAACTGGTTTCGCGGTATAATCTCATTTTTTTCGCACGCGGTCAAAATTGACTTACTAATAACCACTTCAAGAACTTTCCCAATATTAGGCATGAGACTAATAGGCCTGTAGTTTGTCGGATCTGAAGGATCTTTCTTTTTCTTTATTATTGAAATACCTTCTATGTTTTCCAACAATTCGGGAAGTAGTGATTATTAGGTAAGTTGTTAAAAATAACGCAATATTTCCGCATAATTTCAACTAGAAGATGTTTCAACACATTATTTGGAATGCTGTCTAAACCTGTCGAGGACTTATTGTTTAGTTTCTTAAACATTACTGTCAGTTCGGTCAGCGTCGTAAATTAGTTGTTTGTATGTTGTTCAGTCATTTCGTCGGACTTAAGGTCGTTAGAAAAATTCACAAAAGTTTCAGAATAAGTGTTAAGATTGCGAAATCTTCGCACTTCTTCTCTCACTACCTCATCAGAACCACTGGCACGAGTTTCTATTTGGTGCTCCGTTTCAAGGTGCGATCCAATAATACTGAGCTTCTCTACACCGTCTTCAACAACAAAGTTTTTGTTGATGATTGGTGTCGTTCGGCTATCAATTCCTGCTTGGGAAATGAGAAACTCTGAATTCGTTGGAATTTTCAATTCCGCGACAACGACAAAGCTACGAGGTTTAAGAGTACTATTTATTAGGAAACATGTTCCTCGAATCTGCCATTATTATATTTTCAGAGCGTTGCCTCCTCCTCCTCCAGCAGAAAAAGCTATTTATTTTCGTAATGAAGTTTGATTTAATCCTCCTAAAGATCCAATAATTACAGATGTAATAACACAAAATAAAATTATTGGTTTAATTACAATGTAAGAAATTAATATTAAAGAAGCTAATTTTTGTCAAGTTATTAAAATTAAAGAATTTATTCAAGATAACCCTTCCAATACATTAGTAAATCATCAGTGAAAAGGAGCTGTTTCTCTTTCTAATGATAAAAAAGACAAAATTATTATATTTTCATAAATATAATAAATTAAATATTGATTCGTCAGCAAGCTATCATACGGCAATATCGGTATCTTATTTTCGTGAATCGTTCTTACATTCAGTCGCGCAAGACAGAGATCAAGATATGAATTCCCGGAAGGATAACTTGATGTAACGGGACTGTACAATTTCAAATTATATCTGATTTGGTTGTCATCAGCAAAGCGCTTAAAAAAGCGTTCGCAGTTGAATCCAATCAAGCCTGATGTTTCGCGTTTAGATCTCCCGCTAGAATGAAATAGTTATTTAAACTATCTAATCCTAGTGTCTCGAATAATTTCTTGAGCTCGACTCTGCTCTGCTTGCATTTTAAGCAGGCAATATCGCCTTTGTAAACTATTTTGTAACTAAGTAGCTTCCGAATGAGGACTGCCGTTCTGTTTAAATTTATTCAGTGGAAATCAATCCTTAGGCAGGAGCAAAAATAAAACACGACTTATCCGTTTTGAAGATGGCCAAAAAAAAAGTTTTGTGAAAACAGTAAAGTGCGCTAAACGCCAAATTTCATCGTACAATCAAGATTTAAAATTTTATTAGTTTTCATCAGTGGAAACAGTACAATTTAAAGTGGAAGAGTACAAGTACGCAAATCCAATTAAAAATAAAAACAACCCATAAAAATTAAAATTTTTCTTGTAAATTCTCTAATCGGGGATACACACACACACACACACACTCACTAAATGACGCAGCGGCAGCGAACAGCGCTGCACACAAAGCACAGAGCTCAGACTTTGCCGTGATCTGATGCGATATAGCTATATTTAAAAATTGTATATGGTGGTCCCCAGGGGGCAGGACAAAAAAACAAACAAACAAGCGAAAGCGGGCCAGTTCACAAAACTGTTTAACAGGGCGACATACATAGAGTCGCCATAGTTCTTAGAACAATTTATACATATTAATGAAACAGTGCGTACATACCAAAACCTTCTCTATAGAAAGCCCAACTGTTCCGATCGTACACAGATACATGCTTAGATTGAGACCAAACGTATTTGGATTTAGTAATCAACTAAAGAGCAAAATCCATATAAAATATTTCTGTTTCCTACTACCACATCTTACGTTTCTCGCTCTTTGCGACTACTTATTTTTTGTACACTGTATTCACATCCCACAAACACACATGCGTTTGGTCTTGGTTTACAGCATTAGTATGCGTAGAGTTGGGCTTTCTATAGAGAAGGTTTTGGTACATACACTAGAGAAAAAGCCATTTGCTACTAAGCTATTGAAGGAAATTTCACCATAGAAGAAAAGTACAAGTGTGCTGCATATACACACGTCAATCTTCATGCCAGCGACGGAGCTTATTTTTAATTCATCAAAGATAAGAACCTCCAAACTTAAAAAAAGAAAACAAAAGCTTTAAAAAAGTATATTCATCAAAAAGGAGAGCCTCTCAAACCGCGAATTGAGTTTTTTTTTCGTTCCTGAAATTGAGTTTTATCAAATTTAAATTTTTGCCTTTTTTGAGTTTTATTGAGTTTTATTTAATTTAAAATTAAGTTTACCTTTTTTGAGTTTTTTTTAATTGAATTTAACTAAAATTTAGTTTTCACTATTTTGAGTTTTTTATTTTTAACTTACATTTACATAATTTCGTTTAGTGTAAACTGCATTTAGTAGTTGCCAATTCAATTATTTCCATTAACCAACTTTGCAACAGTTAATTTCAACGAAATCATGCCGGCAGGATATCTTTGAATGAAACCAAGTAAGTGCACTCCCATATTCTTTTTATTAATCTTGGCTACTAAGAGCAGTAGTAAATATTTACTCATTCGTTTTTTTTTTAATTTTTGATTTTTCTTATTGATATTTTTTTGATATATTTTATTGCAATATAGTTGCAACAACAAGTAACTTTTTTTACAAATGAATTTTAAATTATTTTTTTACAAATAAATTATATGTTTCTCTTAAGCGCATATGTATATATAAACATTTGAATTTTTTTAACAGTAAAGATACATATAACCCTTTTTGAATTCAGAAGACAAATTAACATTTCACAATATTAATTAATTTGCAATAAAAAAAGAGGATTTATAACGTTTTAAATAAAAAAAAACTTGAATTTTAATTTTTGCTTATTCTGCGTATTAGAGGTACTATTTTCTTTTTCTTTGTTCGTACATGATGTTGGACATCATGACTGAGTACAGTACGTTGGCTGAAGTGGTGGTTTTCTCTGGCCCTTTTTAGATGATGACGTGACGGACCGTAGACGACCGGACGAAGTCGACCTTTCATCGATGGTTTTGTGAGACGCAACCAGGTCATTCCTTTAGTTTTAGTTATTAGATTATAGGCAAAATTTTTCTGAAGAAAAATAAAGAAAAATTCTTTTTTTTAGTAAAGTAAAGTAAAGTAAGGCAGGTGATGGAAAAATGTCTAGAGTTTCAAAACTCACTACACCATCTTTTTATTGACTTTAAAGCCGCCTATGATAGCATAGCCAGAGTAGAACTTCATAAAGCCATGGGAGAATTCGGCATCCCAAAGAAACTGGCGTTGGAGAAAGTGATCCGAGACTCTGACGTAACGGCGAGAGGAACAATCGTCTATAAGTCCATTCATATACTAGCTTATGCTTATTCCAGATCGAGCAGGCGCCACGAAATATGGGGCTGCACATAAATGAGAGCAAAACAAAGTACATGGTGGCTACGTCTGCAACTAAAAGATCCAACATTGGTCCCGCAATTAAAATAGCGGAGCGCGAATTTAAAGTAGTTCAATCCTTTAACTATCTCGGGTCACCAGTAGCAGCCGATAACAGCATGGAACCAGAAATACGCACACGGTTGTTTAAAGCCAACAAACACTACTATAGTCTGTCAAGACTCTTCTTTGTCTTTGTCGTCTCAGCATTTTAGGCCAGCTTAGTATAACGAGTTGGTAAATACCGTCACAGAAAATAAAGCACGTCTTCCAGATGTTACAGTGCCAGACGAAATCGTGTACAAATAGACTGAGTTTGTGAATGGCTATCTTGATGCAGATATCAATGTCTGGAAGCTGTGGGTCCGAAGTGAACTTATCCATGGCGTGATTAATAATAATATTCGGTGCGACACCATTGCGGTTCAAGGCCTTGCTTCTCGCAACCACTTGTGTTGAGCATGTATATTTTTGCACACAAATTGAGGGGACCTACAATTTAATGCCGGATCCGAACAGCGAATTGAGAAGCATTCCGTGACAAGTTATTACTCTCGGAACGTTTGTCACCCATTCGCGAGAGGTGGGACACCGTGAAAAATACTTTTGGTGTTACTGGGATTCGAACCACGAACCCCCTGCTCAGAAGTTTATGCTCTAATCCACTAAGCCACGTTGCCCACTATGGCGTGATTACCCAGTGGCAATACCCTCCCCAATCAGCACACTCTGGTTAAGCCAAAACAATATCGAATATTCGGCAAAAATATTATTGGCCGGGAATATATGCGAGGTTTGTAAAGTGACGAAACCCATTACGTTAGTACAAAGACCTCCCATGGGTAGACAAATTGTGACAGAACGACCAGTGCAGCGGTTGAACCACGTACTAAGAATATAAATACTTGTATCTTCATTGTCCTAGATCAATTCACGAAATATATTTTTCTGAAGGTATTACCTCAGGCTACTGTTAGTAGTGTAGTTACACACCTTGAGTCTGAAGTCTCCCACATGTTCGGAACACCAGAATACATCCATTCTGACAATGGTCGCAATATATCTCAAAGGAATTTTCCCAACTAATGAGTTCGTATGGTATGACGCATGTAAAGACCATATTTAACTCGCTTCAAAGTAACGCTTCGGAACGCGGGAATGGAAACATACTTAACAAGGATGATCATTCCAAGTGGGATACCTACCTGTCACATATAGCCTGTGCGCTTAGAAGTGAACGCCATGAGTCAACAAAGGTGAAACCTTATTTTGCCATGTTCGGGTCGCATATGGTCCTTCACGCCTCGACATATGACGTGCTCCGGAAATTACAAAGTTTTCAGGACGTATAATACTAGGTTTGCAAACGTTAGATACTCGGTCGGTCAATAAGTGTGTAACAGTCTTTTGCTCGGGTGACGCTCGCCGGTCACCCAGGGTTCTTTCTCCTTCTCGCTCGTCGTTACAAATTAAAAGATTGTTGGTTTTCGATATAAAATTACAATTCTTCTTTATTTCTTGATCTCTTAGTCTATACGTACTTACATATAAATATACTTAAATAAACTTACGATACGTTGGTTTGTACGTACTCGGTACGGGGAAACCAGGGGAACTTGATTGCAGCCGAGAGTATTCGACTGCGGAAAAGGGGGTTGATGGGCGGCTTCTGCTCTTTAAGTGGTTGCTACTAGAGCACACGAGCAGCGTTCTACGGAACAGCGCGGTATAGTGAATTACTATACGAGTAAGTAAGCGAGGTCCGGGGGATAGCTACCACACTGGGAGCAAGCGGACTGCTTAGTGTCTTGTAAATTACAATATAGCGATACTACCTGGTTTTACAACCTCGATCGTTCGCTATACTGCAATAGACACAGTAAGTATGGGTGTACAACACAACAAAATTAGCCCGGTTTTACAACCTTGACAATATTGTTATATTGACCTAGACAAAGAAAGTACGAGTACTGGTTTTGCAACCTCGGCAACGTGTTACATTAATATGACTCGGCTAGCCTTGTCACCAAAAAAAGGGGCTGTTCGTGGAGAACAGTAGTCAGCGAAAAGCTGTCGGTAAAGGGGGAATTTGCTGTGAACCACAACGCTTTCTTCCCTTTGAGTAGGTATAGCTGCCTTGCCGCAGTATAGTCTACTCTCGAATAGAATTTACTACCGTGCCGTAGTATGTTCTATTCTAATTCTTGTTGATTGATTGGAGCATATAAGTGTGTCTTAATAGTTGAATTCCTTGGGAATTTTGTTTTTACCCTTTTTGGAAAAATTATTTGATTATAAATAATATCATTGATAAATTTCTATCATTCATTGGGCGAAAAACCCTTTTCCCGCAAAAAATAATTTCGTTGGTTCAACCGCCGGATTGAACCTTATACGTACTGCATACCGGCCGAGTACACTCGTATTGCGCTAAATTGATATAATGCAAAATAGGTTAATTTTGCATTATATATCGAGTGACTGGGTTTGTTTTGTATCGCAATTACTTTAGACATATGGTTTGTAGCGAAGTGGTATTTAACCAACTTCGTTACATTCCCCCCCTACTTCGGGGTGCGAAAAAGTATAAGACACACTTATAGGCTAGCAATGGGGTTTTTTTTTATATACTGGTTGGATAAGTATAACTTATAACTATTATAGGTTTTCTTAATACAGTTTGTTTATATATCTATATATGTATATGTATATATCTGGTATTTTAAAGTAAAAAATGTTTATACATAAAAAAATTTTCTCATATGGTGTGGTCACTTATTTTTTTCTGGCATATTTGGGGTGGTCTGCGACCTTTATTGTCTCGTGCCGACACCTATATGAGTTACAAGAAGATGTGTGTGTGTTTCAAAAAAAATTGTGGGTGGGTTTATTTTTTTCTTTCTTTCTTTTTTTTCCACATTTAATAGTAATATGCTTAAGTTTATGTCTAGTGATAATAGTTCCATTTATACAGGGTTTCTCTTTTTTTTTTTTTTTTTGTGTGTGTGTTTTGTTGTTTTTTTTTTTCTTTGTGTTTTTCTTTTCTGTGGTTTTGTATTTTTTTTTTGAGCAAAAGTAACAATCGGTAATAAGTAGTTTAATAGTTTAATACGTATGATAATAGTAGTAAGTATTGTAATTTATAATAGTAATAAGTAGGTTTAATTAATAGTAATAAGTATAATAGTAGTAAGTAGAAAAATATATAGTAGTAATAAGTATGATAATAGTATAAGTAGAATTAATAAGTAGAGTAATAAGTAATAAGTAATAAGTATGATAATAACAAAAAGATTTTATAATAAAAATATATGAACAGAAGGAATGCTGTCTTCTAATTGCTGTCTTTTAATTGTTGTTAATGTTGCTGGGCTGGTGGGCGTCATCTTGGATGATCGTCATGGCGCTCCCTGTGCATCTTAGCAGGATAGTGTGGTCTTGGTGGTGACTTCCGTAGATTCTTCCTCTGGGTCCGGTGATTCGAAATCTCTTGGGGGTCGTTGGAATGAGAACGCCCTCGAAGGCCTCAGGGTCGAAGTGATTACTCTTCTCGAGGGTTATGAACCTCGTCATTGGTAGTTTCTGTGTTGCTTTGGGGGGGTTTGTAGTGGTATTGGTGTTGTGCGACGGATATAAATGTGTTACATCGTTGGCCACTGGTTGATACGATGGTGTGACATTGCTGGTGTGCGACGGGTATAAATGTGTTACATCGTTGGCCATTAGATCTAGTGGCAGAATTGGTCGAGCGGACTGGATGGGCAGATGCTGTGATGTGGCTACGGGTTGCGGTGCTGGTTGACTGTATTGTACTTGTGGACGAAATGGCAGTGCGGTAGAACGAAATGGCGGAACGGCGGGACGGAGTGGCAATGGCCGATTTTGCGGTTGAGTGAGTCGTGAGACAGGTTGTTCTGCCATTAAACATTCGAAATCTTCGATCAGGATGGTTAACTCGGACAACGTGCTGAAATCCCTTCGCTTGATGTAATGCCGGTAGTCGGGTCGTAGATTGTCATAGATTCTATCGAGTTTCTCTTCAGCGGTCATGGTGGTATGCCATCGCATCAGGGCTTGAATCGATGTGAGAAATTCTTTGCCTTTTTCTCGGTGGTTTTGTGTACGACTCCGAATGCGATCCAGTAGTTGGGTGTAGAAACGTGGTGGTAAAAAAAAACGGCGCAGTTCTTCGCTAAATGCTTTCCAATTAACTAATAGCTCTTTGCTATTCCGGTACCACACCAACGCCTTCCCTTTCAGCAACTCGGGAAGAGTCCGGACGATGCGATCGAGAGGTACTTGATAACACTCGGCCAATTCTTCAACACGTTCCAAGAACTCCAGTGGATTATTTGTACCGCCGTCGTACCTCACATTCCATTTTCGTACTTTGTCCATTATGTCTGCGTCGGATAATCGGTATGCGAAAGTTGGTGGAGAGCGCGCATCTACTGCTTGTGCGGTACTTGCATCTACTTCTGCGTACATCCTGGGCGAGGTTTCGTAAATCTGACCAGTCGGCTGTGCTACGCGCAATTCCTCTTTCATTTCGGTTTTCTTCTGTGAAGTACCTGTATCTACTTCTGGGTAGATGATGGCCGGTATTTCGCTTCCTTTTTTGGTCGGGGTTAATTTTTCGGTTGGTTTCGTTGTTTTGATCTCAGCGCTTAACCTTTTCCGTAGTTCATCAACAGTGCCTGTGGAGTCGATGCCACGACGCTCCAACTCGTTGACTAGTTCTTCTTTGCGGAGAGAGTACACCGCAGAGGCATTAATCTCAGGCTCTAGTGTAGCCATTTGAAAGGTAGATGTGTTTAATTTCTGAATTTGGACACTCCCCGGTTGGTGTTCAGTCTATTGTCAGTGGTGACGCCTTCACCAATAAATTGTTACACCAATCTACTTTCAGCTACCTGGTGGGTGTCTCGGTTATCGGGTTGTCGGCTCGGGTATATATATATATATTTTATATGCTTAAATAGTTTCCAGTTAGACGGTAATACGATTTTTTTTCTAATCGTATGGTATTTTAGGCTTGCCTAGCTGCTGGTTGGACGGTGATACAACTATTCTAGTTGTCTGGTATTATATGCTTATCTAATACATATGCTTATCTAATTTCTGGTCGGACGGTGATACGACTATTCTAGTCGTCCCTGCTCGGGCGCCAAATTTGTAACAGTCCCTGCTCGGGCGCCAAATTTGTAACAGTCTTTTGCTCGGGTGACGCTCGCCGGTCACCCAGGGTTCTTTCTCCTTCTCGCTTGTCGTTACAAATTAAAAGATTGTTGGTTTTCGATATAAAATTACAATTCTTCTTTATTTCTTGATCTCTTAGTCTATACGTACTTACATATAAATATACTTAAATAAACTTACGATACGTTGGTTTGTACGTACTCGGTACGGGGAAACCAGGGGAACTTGATTGCAGCCGAGAGTATTCGACTGCGGAAAAGGGGGTTGATGGGCGGCTTCTGCTCTTTAAGTGGTTGCTACTAGAGCACACGAGCAGCGTTCTACGGAACAGCGCGGTATAGTGAATTACTATACGAGTAAGTAAGCGAGGTCCGGGGGATAGCTACCACACTGGGAGCAAGCGGACTGCTTAGTGTCTTGTAAATTACAATATAGCGATACTACCTGGTTTTACAACCTCGATCGTTCGCTATACTGCAATAGACACAGTAAGTATGGGTGTACAACACAACAAAATTAGCCCGGTTTTACAACCTTGACAATATTGTTATATTGACCTAGACAAAGAAAGTACGAGTACATAATGCAGCACAGTTGTCTGGTTTTGCAACCTCGGCAACGTGTTACATTAATATGACTCGGCTAGCCTTGTCACCAAAAAAAGGGGCTGTTCGTGGAGAACAGTAGTCAGCGAAAAGCTGTCGGTAAAGGGGGAATTTGCTGTGAACCACAACGCTTTCTTCCCTTTGAGTAGGTATAGCTGCCTTGCCGCAGTATAGTCTACTCTCGAATAGAATTTACTACCGTGCCGTAGTATGTTCTATTCTAATTCTTGTTGATTGATTGGAGCATATAAGTGTGTCTTAATAGTTGAATTCCTTGGGAATTTTGTTTTCACCCTTTTTTGGAAAAATTATTTGATTATAAATAATATCATTGATAAATTTCTATCATTCATTGGGCGAAAAACCCTTTTCCCGCAAAAAATAATTTCGTTGGTTCAACCGCCGGATTGAACCTTATACGTACTGCATACCGGCCGAGTACACTCGTATTGCGCTAAATTGATATAATGCAAAATAGGTTAATTTTGCATTATATATCGAGTGACTGGGTTTGTTTTGTATCGCAATTACTTTAGACATATGGTTTGTAGCGAAGTGGTTTTTAACCAACTTCGTTACAAGTGTATCGGCGGAACTTTGAACAAAGTAGCTTCAAGAACCAAAGGAATGCGTAATTCGCCCCGAAGTATATAAAGTGTAGGATCTCTAAGAGATTGGGCAAATCCTTGTACGAAGTTGATATTCGGGATGGCAAAACCGTCGGTACCTTTCACGCTAAAGACTTAAAATTGATCAGGTGGAATGGATGGTAAGGGCAGGTTGCTCTTGTTGCCCGGCTAGATTGTTTGGTAGAACATGCGCTTCTTAATCTCGGGGTCATGGATGAGCCCAAATTTTGAATAGGCGCTCAAGAGCCTTACGCTGGGCTTAACTAAGAAAAAAATTTAATTTGATTTTATTCTAATCGCATGCCAAGTATTTAATAAAAAAAGGGGAGTTAAAATTTTTCCTACCTTTTGAATTTCTCTCTAAACTCAAACAAAGAAGATATCAAATTCATGCCATTCTAATCTTAGATTAATTCAAGTTTTTAAACATTTGTTAGTGCTATAAGGTTTCCACGATCTTAGATGAAAATATAATTTTCACACAATTACACTTTAATTTAGATAAAAATCGTTACATACTAGGCAAAAGCCACAAATATCGCTATAAGAAAATTTATGAAGCAGGCATCTGTAATGGTTGTTTAAACAAAACCTCAAGTTTCACTTTTGAGAACGCTATATAATTTATTCAATTTGTCGCGATTAAACCAACGGTTACGTGTCGCGAGATTCCGTGCTGAGAGCAGGACTTCTATTTATTTCTACTCAAAGAGTGGTCCGCCCTGGTCGTTGTAAATTCCGGCTCGAGATTATCAAGGTATTCTTCTCCTTTCTTCCTCCCTTTCAGTTTCGTGTCGAAAGCGCGTGAAATCCTGATGTGTTGTGCACATCATGGCGTTGGATAAACGGTAAGTCCAACATTATTGGATCCCTTTTTTTATTATACAATTTATTTACGCCTAATTCCTGGCCGGGAACAGTAGTCATAGAAGCGCGGCAGCATAACGTCTCTATCGGTGTCGCATGCGCAACGTCACTTAGACGGACAAAAGACGTCCATAGTATATATGAAGGCTTAGAAAAAATATTATAAAAATAACATTCTCCTTGCTTAACAGTAAGACATATGCATCATTTAGACCTAAGCTTACATTGCAAATAAGAAAAATAAATAAGATAAAGGAAATAAAGTTAAAAATAATTTAATATATAAACAGAACTATAAGTTGATTATGCAATCGTCCTCTTTTTGTCATATCTCATATTTGTAGTAACCTACTGACCTACCCGCCTACTGCCGCGATCTGAAATCATTCTATTCTCACCGGTCGACTGTAATACGAAAAGTATTTTTCCAATGATGCAATGACGTCCTTGGTGCTTGTTAAATTGCCAGGATACAATTTAACATATTTAGTGAAAGCGTCCACCACCCCCAATAAATGTTTTCTCTTCGATTTGACCGACGGAAATGGACCAAACTGATCAACATGTAAGGTATCGAATGGGATTGGTTTCTTCGGGATTTGATGTAGATTCCGCTTTCGTACACGAATTGGCGCAGCGTACATTATGCAACGGATGTAGTTGCGGATGTACTGATCAAATTTACCTCGCATACCAGGAAACCAATAGTGTATTTTTGCCTTTTCAAAACTTTTTTGTTCCTTGATGAGCAACTGATTCGTGAATAAATTGTATAATTTGATTCTCCATTTCTCGAGGTACATACAGTAGAGTATCGCCAGTCGGTGTTGTACGATAAATCAGCCCGTCAATCAATTGGTATTCGTCTGAACTCTTACCTTCAAGTTCCTTTTTGATAGCTACAATGCTTGGATCACGCGTTTAGGTGATCTGCAAACGAAAATCAACATCATTAGCATCAATTACATCCACCTGACGACATCGGCTTAATGCATCTACATGCGTCATAGAGCTACCTCCACGATGAATAATAATATAGTTGTAGTTCTCGAGCTCAAGCGCCAATCGAGCGATCCGTGGATTAACCTGTCGTTTAGCCAACGTCATCGTCAATGAATTACAGTCGGTCACTATTCGGAAGTGTATTCCTTCCAAATATACGCGAAACCTCCTTAACGCATATATTATAGCTAGTGTTTCCAACTCGAAGCTGTGATAACGAGATTCGGCCTCAGTTGTGGTTTTGGAATAAAATGCCACAGGATGAAATCGTCCGTCATTCTACTTTTGCATAAGAGCCGCACCAAATCCGATCGAACTAGCGTCCGAATGCAACTCGGTCTCACGTGTTGGACTATATATGGCGAGAACGGGTGAACTGATCAGTTTGGTTTTTAATTCATTGAAAGCAGTACAACAAGTGTCATCAAAATTAAACTCAGAATCCTTCCGTAGAAGTCGTTGCATTGGTGACGCAATTTTTGAAAAATCTGGTACAAATCTTCGAAAATATGAGAATAAGTCCAAACAGGCCTGTAATTCCCTAACATTAGTTGGCATTGGATATTTTTTGATTGCTTCAACATGAGACCCACTTAGCGTAATCCCGTGAGTATCAACCTCATAACCGAGGTAATCAATCTTATCGTAACAAAATCGGCATTTTTTCAAATTTAATTTCAATCCTGTGTAATGTAATCGCTGCAAAACTATTTTCAACATATCATTATGCGTCTCGTAGTTAGTAGTTGGTATCAAAATGTCATCCATATATATAAAAATTTTGTGTTCGGTAATCAAATCAGTAAATATATTATTCACAAATCGTTGAAAAACAGCTGATGCATTTTTCAGACCATATGGCATTTTTTAATATTCGTATTGTCCAGTTGGTGTCAAAGATGAAATCCGCTTTTCAGATCTAAGATAGAAAAAATAACCCATAAAAATTAAAATTTTTCATCTAAATTCTCTAATCGCAGAAATTGATATGGGAGCCCCTCGATCCTGGGCCATCTTTTTTTTATTGTAGGAGAAAATCATTGAAACAGACATTTGACATCAGATGTTAAAATTGAAAAAGCTCAGATCATTTTATTCTGAGCACTTAGAGCACGCTCATACTCTGAGCAAATAAGAAACACGAACATTTATCTTGAGAACTCTTTGACTGCTCTGAACTAATTTATGAAAACGCCAAATGACAGAATATTGTGAAAACTTGTTGTTCTATCTGTAAGTTGATATCGACAACAAAAAAAACGACATCAATAAAAATACAATTCAGTATATAATAAAAATGTAAGTTGAAGTAAGCATAAAACATGTATGTCTCGTTTCATTTGCTGGGTTCAATTGTGCGTGCGCTAAGATTTCTCTCTCTCTCTCTCCATCACCAACAAAACCATGCAGCGCAGCCGACTGCGCAGCACACACCGCACAAAGTCCATAAAGGGCGACGAATATCTGATGCCAGTATAGATATTTAAAAAATGTATAAGGGCCTTGCGGCCGAACCCGGGACCCGATCACTACCAAATTTTCGAAAAAGTATTGTTTATTGGGTATACACATGTGTTTAAAATTTGAAGAAAATCGGGTAAATTTTTTTAAATTTTTGTTTGGGAGCCCCCCGACCCCGCAGCCCGAGGTGCCTCAAAATTTAATAGAAAGTGTTGTCTCCGGAAATACACATGTGTGCAAAATTTCAATAAAATCGGGCCATGGGAAGTGGGTTAAAAATTGATCGCAAGAATCCACGACAGACGACCGACGACCGACCCACGGGCAAGTGAAGTTAATATAGAGAATTTGAAAATAGTGTTCGATCAGCGGCAACGGATAATTGTCTCGGACTGTAATTTTGTTCAATCCACGATAGTCAATACACATCCTGATTTCACCGTTTCTCTTTTTTACCAACACGGTAGCTGATGTATATGGTGATTTGCTTTGTCTAGTAATTCCATCACTCGATAGCTGATTATTAATTTTAGAAACTTCACTCTTCTCATAAAAAGACAATCGTCTCGGTGCGCAGTAAAATGGAATATCAGTTGTTAAGTGTATCTTCATTTCATACTCATATGAAACAACGGGCATTGCGGTGCTCGAATATTCATCTTCGACCAGTTGCATCACCTTTTGTTTTTCCAATAAACTCAATTGCGGTCCAACATCAAACTCAAACATACCATCAGAACAATTAATACTAAATATCTCATTCAACTCATCATTATACCCGTCTGGTTTTGTCTCGGAAGTTTCAGGAATTTCGGAAGATGTAAAAGTTTCGCATGGACAAAGCATCTCGGAAGTCTCGTCTTTTTGAAGTGAAAACTTCTTTTAGCGCGGTACGCATTTTTTAGATGAGATAAAATCTCTGAACTCGCGACATGGTTACCGAGACGCTGGTGATATATGCATTAACATTGAATTTGAAGTAATGTTTTCATCATATGAAATATATGTTTTTTTTGTGATTTCAGATTGTTTATTAAACCAGATTATTTTTTTATAATATTATGTACAATAAACAAATACAGCAGGACATTTTTTTCATATTTTGCATAAAATGTCTTTAACATAGCAGTCTTAGTATAAAACATTGAATTTGAAGTAATGTTTTGCCAATAAGAACGCACCGGTTCTCGTCAGTGAGATTTTCATTCGATTGTTAAGCGGTCGTGTTTTTTTGAAAAATATTTCAAGAGCTCTTGAAGTTTTTTTTGTGTAGAAAAATAAATAAAAAAATTATATTTAAATTGTGAATTATTTATCGGTTGTCACTTTTGACTAAAAATTTTTCAAAAATAGTACGGATTTGTTTTATAAAAACGGATTCAAAAGTGCCTGCAAGTGTGAAAATCGAAGCCACGAGATTTTCTTTTCAGTTGCTTTTCTTCTAAGAGAGAAAATTGCAAACAGTTCAGTAGCAAACTGTTATTACTTTTAACAGTGTAGTGCAGCTAAACAAAAGTGATTGGCCATCGGGTCCAACAGCAAGGGATGGCGTCGGCGGGAGCAGCGCCATTGGCGAAATCGACAACACCGAATTTGGTGAATCGGTCACTGGTCGACAATCTCAATAGACGCCTGGATGAATGTTTAAGGGAAAACGAAAGATTAAAAATATTATTATTAGAAGAATACCATTATGATATTGAAGACAGAGCTTCAAAAAGAAAGAGGGCTGTAAATAGCAGAGCAGCAGCTACATCAAAACCACCAGACGAGGGGAGTGTTCATATTCGCTCTTCAAACATTCAAAATAGCAACAGGTTCTCCATGCTTTGTGAAGAGACCCTTTCTCAAGAGTTCCCAAGCTTACCAAAGGAAAATGCAGAAGCAGTAGAACCGAGAATTAAAGAGTGCAATGCCAGCACAACAACACCGAAAACAACGCCTACCGATTCTGATTCGCTTATTAAGCAATAGAAAACGAAAAATCAACAAAATAAGAAAATTGCAACAAAACAAACCACTAACAAGAAGAAAACCCCAGAAAGACAAGAGGCGGAGCCAAAAGAAAAACTCAGTGACGGAGGGACACCAGACGAGCGCAGGAGCATGCCACCAATAAATTTCTTTCATAAAGACTCAAAGGACATCGCAAAAATTTTAGACCGTGCAATTGGAAAAAGTAATTATTTTATTACGCAGATGAGCCCGACAAAGCACTCTGTGAAAGTATTCAATTATATATATTATAATAAAATTAAAGCCATATTGACAGAGACAGAGACTGAATACTTTACGTACACAGACAAGAAAGAAAAAAAAAGGGACATACCTTATAAAAGGACTTAACGTTGACTTTACACCAGAAGAAGTTCTTGAAGAACTAAAGGAACTTCAAATTGAAAATTTGGAATTTGTAAGTTCCTTTCGGTATGCTACTGCTCGTTCAAAACGAGAAAACAGAATTGGCAATTATAGCTGTGCAGCTAGCGGCAGGCAGTGATGTCAAAAAGCTTAGGGACATACGTGCCATCGGGTCCCATATAATAAGATGGGAGAAAATAACACGGAGCGATGTTCTCCAATGCAGAAATTGCCAGCGCTTCGGCCACGCTGCGTCTAACTGCAGCATGCAGTACAGGTGCGTTAAGTGCCAGGAAGATCATGAGCCTTGTAATTGTGGTAGGGGCAAGGAGTCTTCAAAGGACTCTTTGTTCTGTGTCCTATTCGGATAGGTTGGGCACCCAGCTTCCTGGAGATGGTGTGAAGTTTACTCTAATTTAAGGAGTAAACTTCAGAAAAACAAGGAGGAAGCTAAGATAAAGAACGTAGAAAAACAAAAAAAGTTCGAAAACTACATTAAGAAGGACGTCAGCTTTGCTGACAGAGTGAGAGGAGCTCAGCAGAGACCCCAACAGCCAACTACTTCTGGCAATGCAGTAAGCAAGCTGCAAGAGTAAATAAGCTCGCTTGTCAGAGTAGTTGAGAGCCAGGCAGCGAGAATAGACGCTCTTTTCAACGTGATTCAATCGGTGTCCAACCATGACTAGGGTGAAGCAGCGAAGCCTCAAAATTATTGCATTGAATGTCAATTCAATAATAAGTAATGAGAGGAGGGCAGATCTGCTTCGTTTCTTGGCAGACCATTCACCTAACGTGCTCCTTCTGAGCGAAACAAAACTAAACCCTAGGCATAAGTTAGAGTTTAGGGACTACGAAGTATTGAGATCGGATAGGAGATGTGCAATACAGGGTGGGGGAACGGCTATATTAGTAAGGAATCCACTCCGCTCTGATATAGTAGATGTAGCAGAAATTAGAAATTTTAGCTGTCTAGAAACTTGTATTATCTCCTTTAGGTTAAGAGATAATTGCAGATTCTTTGTGATATCTGCATATGCCGCAAAAATGCCCAATAGTAACTTCGACTTCGAATTTAAAAGATTGTTCGCGGTACTAGCATTAGATAGTTTATAAAACTATTTCATTCTAGCGGGAGACTTAAATGCGAAACATACCAACTGGCTCAATAGTGTGAACAACACAAGAGACACATTTTTAAATAATTTTATCGACGAGAGCCATATTGACTACAAATTTAAATTCTATAGTCCAGTTACTGCAAGCTTTCCAAGAGGGAATTCTTTTCTTGACTTTTTGGATTTGTTTACGCTAGATTAAATATTGACACCGCGAGTAGTGAATACGCGAACAAATACCGTTATTGCCTTATGACAGTGACCATAACGCCATAGTCATGATCACATCCTTTGAATTAGAGTCCGTTTTTAGCTTAGCGATCCACGAAGAAGATCGTAAATTAAATTACAACAAAATTGATTGGAGCAAATTGGGAAGATGCGCAATCAGAAAATATAGGAATGCATGTCCGGATTGGGAAGTTCCTAGTGATAGGAATCTGTCCAATTCGGAATTGGATACCTATATCGCTAAATTAGATTGCGCGTTTTTAGAAGCTGTAGAGTCCACGGTACCGAAGATAAAGAGTCGGAATTCTATGGAATGTTATCTCAACCGTGATATAAAAACCCTGCAGAGATATAAAAGTTATCTTCTCACTCAGATCAATGGTATCTATCGTCGCTTTGAGGATGGAGAAAGACGGGATGATCTGGTAAGGCTGAAGGCTTTGCTAAGGAATTGTAAGGCGCTCCTGAGCCAACAGTTTAGGAATAGCATCAGTGACTTTTGGCGATAAAAAATCAAAAACATTCAAAGATCCGATTCTAGGAACATGTTTCCGCAGATTAATCGGATCTTTAAGCCGCGAGCCAGGGTTGCTATTCCGGAACTAAAGGTCCCAGTTGTAAGAGAACCACTCTTGCAACAGGCCGGGATTTCTTGCAGTGCATTACAAGAATCAATGATGATTATGTCATCAATTCGAACGTGGACAAACTCAGCATTATCGGTAGCCATTTTGAGGCAATTCATTCTGGAGTTGACGAATCGGGCGGCAACAATGATCTGGTGAGAGATGAGGTATTCCGATTTAGTTATCGGAGTACCTTATTAAGAACTCTAGTCACGTTCTTTGAAGGGCTTAGATCAGACGCACTGACAGCGGACACGACTCAGGGGTATATTATGAATATATATTATACTATTATTATAATTGATAAGATTTTTGTACTTAATTGTAGTTCAAAATATTAGTATTATATTTACATTATAAAATTATTTAGATTTAATGCCTTATTTATTGTATATATTATATTAGTTTGTAAGTTTAGGTCTGTGATATTAGCTTTTAAATAAAATATAAATATGCTAGAAGTATTTTTTTAAATCTTTAACGTCAACATAAAATTTATGTAAAATTTATTAATAATTTAGTCTTAAACATATTTTCCAATTTAAAATTTATGTAAATAACTATGATAGCTAATGTATCGAGTGCTTTGTAAGGCCATTTTACTTAGAAGCAAATATTATCCTGTTTTCGATTTATTAAACATGTAAATATTAGTTTGATTGAATAAAAAAATGATTTATATAAAAAAAAAGCACCGGTTCTCGTCCGATCACCGAAATTAAGCAGCGTCGGGCGCGGTTAGTACTTAGATGGTGGACCGCTTGGGAACACCATTTCATCATATGAAATATATGTTTGTTTTTTGTGATTTCAGATTGTTTATTAAACCAGGGGTCACTGTTTTGATTGTCAATTCTGATTATCAACTTTTTTTTTGTTCTGCGTAAAGTGATCGCTAAAAATGTTGGAGTGCTTGGCAGCACTCACATATTATAATGTAATTTCGATCAGCTGTTGTGTTTTATTGTGAAAATGATTGTGTTGTTTATAGTCTCTTAATAACTGCAGCGCTTATTTCAGCTACAGTACTTTGTCCCATCGGTGCATTCCAATCAGCTCCAACTTGTCGTTGGTAACCACCACCTCCAAGAACATTTAAAGTTGCAGCCAGTTGGAGGATAGGTGGAATATGTGTTGATATTATTCCTGATGGTAAATCGAGCAACCGCAAAACATACATAAACGTTTCTTTGTTTAGTCGAAAATTTTTCAAGAATCTGAAATATATAATTTATATGTTGAATATGTCTTATAGGTACATTGGGCTAGGAAGTTCCAGAATATTTGCTTTATTCCTTAAGTTAATTCTGAGCATTTGAACTTTTTTGTAGTCTTTTTCTTCATTTCTCGTTCTGTTCGCCGCATAGAAAATTTGCATTGAAGTATACATTAATGTTCAATTATTTTTTCTTTTCACTTTGATAACTTTTTCACTTTTTTTCACTAATCTTTCGATTTATAGTGGAGATAAAGCTGACAAAACTTATCTTGCTCAAAATAATTGAACAAAATGTATGAAAGTGACACCTAAATAGCTGTCACCCACAAACCATAGCAAGAAAGTGATAGTCAATTTGATAATCACCTTGTGGTTATGGGCCCAGTTATTCCACGAACCAAATACGTCGTCTCCACTGGAACACCAAATCACAATATATATATATATAACCGCGTGTTTGACGGTACGAATATTTAAGGATTTGATCGTACAATTTCGATCCAATTAACTTTAACGATTACAAACACTTTGTTGATTATTTGGATATTTCGATTTAATTATTATTTTTATTTAATTTTATTTAAATCAATGAAATTGATAACAAAGTTGAATTTATAACCTTAATTGTTGCGTGTCTCGCTTTTCGTCTTTTTCTTCATAATGTCATGACAGTTCAAAATGGAGTATTATTTTTTCTTTCTTTTCCCAGTGGCGAATGAACGAATTAATTTAATCAAGGGGTGAACACAGTTTGTGCGTTGTTTCGAAGCGCTTGTACGCGTTGATGTCGCCACACTACCCCACCCCTAGCGAACGCAGGGAGCGATTAATTAAAGCGTGGAGGTTTTCTAATGGTGCGCCCTGATCGACTTGACGTTGTTGTTGCTCCGGTGGCTGAGTGGTCCAGATTAAATGTTACTGTTTTTTTAACGTGACTACTGCCATTTTTAACTGTTGGGTTGGATGATGTCTTCGTTACCGGTATCGGTTGATTTGCAGTGTTGGTGATTTCATTTGAAGTCTGGTTACTCTGTTGGTCGTTATTTCCCTGGTTATTTGGTTCTTCGTTCTCGATAAAACAGGGTTTCAACCGATTTATTGACACATTGGATTCAACACCTTTTACCATTACGGTGTAATATTTTTCCGCTCGATGGACTACACGGTACGGACCTTCATACGGAGGTTGCAGTGCTTTACGCACCGCGTCGGTACGAATTAGAACATGTGAGCAGTTCTTGAGGTCCTTGAAAACGAAAATATCCGTTTTTTTTGTATGTCTGGCTGGTGGTGATGGCTGCACGGCTTTAAAGTAATTCCGAATTTGATTGATGACTTGGCTTTGTGTCGTGAATGATGTTGATTGCATCATGTCTCCTGGCAGACGTAAACTCTCGCCGTACACTAATTCGGCTGATGAAGCCTCGAAGTCGTCGCGGAATGCAGTTCTCAAGCCTAGTAGCACCAATGGTAGCGTCTTGGTCCATTGCTGATTGTTGACACACATTATTGCTGCTTTTAGACTGCGGTGCCATCTCTCGACCATGCCGTTGCATGCAGGATTGTAAGATGTCGTACGTTTACGTTGGAATCCTATTAAATTAGCCAGACTGTTGAATAACTCGGACTCGAACTGAGCTCCTCTGTCGGAAACGATAACGGAAGGTACTCCGAATCGACTGATCCATGTTTTCAACAGCGTGTTGGCTACTGTTTCTGCCTTTATATCCGGGATCGGCGTGGCTTCCGGCCACCGAGTGAAACGATCTATGATTGTCAGACAGTACCGTTGATTTTCGGACGGTTCTAAGGGTCCCACGATATCGATATGAATTTCTGCAAAGCGATTGCTGACAACTGGAAAGTTGCCGCATTGACTTTTAACGTGCCTTGAAATTTTGCACTTTTGGCACTTAATGCATGATTTCGCCCATTGCCGCGCATTAACGTTAAGTGCTGGCCAAATGAATTTTTTTCGGATAAGCTTGGTTGTGCTTCGAACTCCCGGATGAGCCACGTTGTGGTACGTTTCGAATACCTGGCGTCGAAATTTTGCTGGAACATATGGCCTTGGAGTACTTGTTGACACGTCGCAGAATAAGAATTTGTCCGTTCCGAAGACTGGCATTCTATGGAATTTTAGGCTTTTGTTGTTCTCGATTAATGTTTTGAGTTCGTCATCCTCGTTCTGTTCATCGGCCATGAGTGAAAAGTCTATGTTGGCTGGTATTGTTAAAGCGTCGACACGTGACAGAGCGTCCGCCACAACATTGTCCTTGCCGGAGATGTGTTGTATATTTGTCGTGTACTGCGCGATTAAATCCAAATGTCTGCGTTGGCGTAGCGATGCTTTGTCTAGATTTTGTGTTAGCGCATATGTGATTGGTTTATGATCGGTGTATAGTACGAATTCTCGACCATCGATAAAATGTTTGAAATGCTTAATGGCGGCGTACGCAGCCAGCAACTCTCTGTCATATGTGCTGTAATTTTGTTCTGCACCAGTTAGTTTTCGAGAGAAGAAGCTTAGTGGTTGCCAGCTCCCTGATACATATTGTTGTACTACCGCTCCGATTGATTGGTTAGATGCATCGACCATTATAGCCAGTTTGTGGAAAGCCGACGGATGAGCAAGCTGGACTGCTTCAGCTAGTCGTACTTTGCATCGTTTGAATGCCTGATCTGCTTCGTCATGCCAGATTATTTCCCTGTTATCATTTTTCTTCCGTCCCTTAATGAACTCGTATAGTATTGCTTGTTCTTGAGCCGCATTTGGAAGGAATATGCGGTAATAATTCATCATGCCTAAAAATCGTTGTATACCTTTGGTTGTGGTTGGCCGTGTGAAGTTTACTATTACTTCCACTCTAGCTTGAGTTGGTTTGATGCCGGTGGCTGAGATGTCAAAGCCTAGGAAGCTGATTTGTTCTGCGCCGAAGACACATTTATTTATGTTTACCACCAGGCCGGCGTCCTGTAGCCGTTGAAATGCAATCTTCAGGTGTTGTACGTGTTGCTCTAGGTTGTTGGATGCTACCAAGATGTCATCGATGTACGGAAATATGAACTTGTCATCGCGAAAAATGGAATGTATCAGCCGTTGGAACGTTTGAGCGGCGTTCCGTAACCCGAACGTCATGCGCGGGAACTCGAACAATCCGAATGGTGTACAGATAGCTGTTTTTTCGATGTCCGCTTCGTCGATTGGTATCTGGTGATACGCCCGTACGAGGTCAATTTTTGAAAATATACTACATCCTTCAAGTTGATGATTGAAGTCTGTGACTGTGTCTGTGTCTGTGCCGTAATGCAACAGAAAATCTGCCCCGATGATGCATCTGTCGACGTTGGCGATCACGAATTTCCAGACGAACGGTCGTCGTAACCCTAAATTCAAAGTTAGGTTCTTTGTACCAAATGTATCTATGGATGAGGAGTTGGCAGCAAATAATTTTAAATCCGATTTGATGAGTTCTTCTCGCTGGGTTGGTGGTATGACGGAAATCTCAGCACCAGTGTCTATGAGGAATTGTTGTTTTGTTGTTGAATCAACAACTATTAGGCGGCTGTTTGAAGGGCTGCCCTCACTCGCCGCATGTAGTGAGGTGCCTACTGGTTTTCCGAAGCGTCGGCGGCCTTGCCCTTGTGGTACATGCAAGGTTTCGCACAATGTTTGGCGTTGTCCCCATATTTAGCGTGATACCAGCAGGTCGGAAATTTCCTAATTTGAGATTCGGATCGTGTCTTGCTGCGCGAACGTGTATTTTCGCCAGATGATTTTCGTTGTATGTCCCGAGCCTTACGATCGTTATTGCTAAATTGATCGAAGCGTTTCGTTAGGGCGTCAATCCGCGCTAAGATTAACTGCTCTGAATTATCCATGTTGGGTGAAGATGATGTTTTGGCAACGTTGTATATAGCCAATGGACTATTTATTTCGACAATTTTATCCGCCGATGCTGCGAGCTTTACTAATTCACATTCGTCCATGCATGATAGTATTTCTTGGACATGATTCGGTAGTCGTTGTAGCCATAAGTTGCGTAATACTGCCTCAGTGATTTGGTCTGCAGCCAATGCCTGCATTTCTCGTAGTAATTGTGACGGTTTTTTGTCACCGAGTTGTAAACCGGAGAGCAGTCGGTTTAGTTTCATCCTGTTGGAGTCGCACAGTCTATCCTTTATTGCCGCCTTTAGTGAAGCATATTTATCATCCTTCGGTGGGTTGAGCAATAGTTCGCGTACGCACTTGGTGGTTTCCAGATCGAGTGCGGCCACTAGGTAGCCATACTTTGTTTGGTCGACCGATATTCCGCATATTTGGAACTGGGCTTCCAGTTGCATAAACCATATTTCCGGGTCGTCTCGGTTGAACACGGAATGTTTTACTGACAGCTTGTATATATTAGTTGTATACTGTCCGTCGTTGTTTACTTTCTTTTTATCTTGAACGTCCGTTTCGTTGTCACTCATTTTGTTGAACGGTTTTGTAGAACAGTGCGCGCTGGACTACTATGATATTGACCATGCGGTTTTTTGGAGGTTATGTTGTCCTCGAACTTTGTATTCCCGAAGAAATTAGGCGGAATAATTTTAGCACTTCTTGACCGAAATTAAATTGTGATCACGTCGGGGTCACCAGATTGTGGTTATGGGCCCAGTTATTCCACGAACCAAATACGTCGTCTCCACTGGAACACCAAATCACAATATATATATATATAACCGCGTGTTTGACGGTACGAATATTTAAGGATTTGATCGTACAATTTCGATCCAATTAACTTTAACGATTACAAACACTTTGTTGATTATTTGGATATTTCGATTTAATTATTATTTTTATTTAATTTTATTTAAATCAATGAAATTGATAACAAAGTTGAATTTATAACCTTAATTGTTGCGTGTCTCGCTTTTCGTCTTTTTCTTCATAATGTCATGACAGTTCAAAATGGAGTATTATTTTTTCTTTCTTTTCCCAGTGGCGAATGAACGAATTAATTTAATCAAGGGGTGAACACAGTTTGTGCGTTGTTTCGAAGCGCTTGTACGCGTTGATGTCGCCACAACCTTACGTGGAGCAAAAGCATTTATTTTGATGATCAACAATCAACTATCGCCATAGCCGATTCCACCCCAGATTATTTTTTTTATAATATTATGTACAATAAACAAATACAGCAGGACATTATTTTCATATTTTGCATAAAATGTCTTTAACATAGCAGTTTTAGTATAAAACATTGAATTTGAAGTAATGTTTTTGCCAATAAGAATTTCGTCAACGACCATACCACGCTGAACGCACCGGTTCTCGTCCGATCACCGAAATTAAGCAGCGTCGGGCGCGGTTAGTACTTAGACGGAGGACCGCTTGGGAACCGTGTGTTGGCACAACCGCACTGTTTTGTGTTGTGTGTGTCAGATTTTTTACCTTTTTTTTCATATCTCTCCAGCTCACCAAACCAACTAACTCACTCAAATGAAAAATAAGAAGATGGCAGTATAGTGCTATTTTCTGGTAGTAAAGACACAATCCAGTTTACACATGAAATCAAAAACAATAGTAGATGGTAGCACATAATTATTTGTAGTTAACGCACAAACCAACTTGATGGAAGCATTTCCCGTAAAAAAATTTGATTGTACTATGTCCAATCAACGCAATTTTAGCACAACGAGATATAAAAGTACAATTGATGCGGTATTCACGAGATATTTAAATAACTTCGAATCAAAATTGTTTATTTCCTATTTTAGTTACCATGAACCTATAGTTTTTTTTAGATTGTAATAATTTTAATGATAATGATGATGATACAAGAGTGGTCGAAATTGTTAACGATGATTCATAAAAGAATATTAAATGTATTTTAAAATTTATAATAATTAATAAAATACAATTCATAAATAAAATGCAATTCATAACCCAATAACCCTAGTACCCATCTAAAAAATGTCTAACGCGCCAAAATAAGTTTTCACTTCTGTCGGCACTCCCGGAGTGCTTTACTTGAATTTTTTTAATATCTTTTGTTTCTTTCGTTGGCGACAGTAGGTTAAATTTTTTCAGAATGGAAATGGTGGTATCAAGAATCAAATCACAAAAACGCTGGTTCTTTTGAAATCTATCATATAAATTTTCTTTTATTTTCAGTAACTTCTCTTTTGAGTACAAAATTTTCTTATTATTTTTTATATTAAATTTTCGCAAAAAGTATCTTCCAAGTATTAGTGGAAATAGAATAGAATCGGCGGGTACGACAGTTAAGTTTAAATTCGTTTTTCGATCGTTTAAAATAATAAAACATTTAACACATCCATATGTTTTAATCTTTTGTCCACCGATGCCGCTGAATTGGAGTGGTACTTGGGATTTTTTAATGAAACTAATTGGACTGCCGGTATCGAAGAGAGAAATAATTTTTGTAAGTTTTGTACTATGAACTGATACACCATAAAACAACACTCACCAAATTCATTGCCTCGAAATGGCGATACATTTCATCCCCCATTTCATCCTCAGCAGTAACAGCAGCAGCCTGGGCTGAAAGGGCAGTTAGCGAAGAAGCAGTAGAAATGACGGCATGAATTGCTGTTTGAAGTTGGAGTTGGGGCAGGCAAGGTTGGATTCGAGCGTTGAATTTAAGCCAACCAAAATACGCAAAACAAACAATCACGAGGATTAAAGCAATGAAGCTGACGGTGAACTGGTGAGCTTCATGTGGTGGCCAGCCATCGGATCAGGTTTCCATCATTTGTAGATCACTAATTTGCTTTTGGATTTCTGATGTGTCATTGTTTTGGGAAGTGTAAGATTCATCGGGTAGCTATTGTAATGAACAGAGATTTCACTAAAGATGCTGGTTATGTTAATTGACGGCCATTGTCATTGTCGTTGAGTACAAATTGTGTGAAGAAATTGTTGCTCCTTGTTGTTTTATAATACAATTTGCACTAGTTTTCATCCAGATATATCCAGTATCCAGAGATAGTTTTAGTGAAAACAGTCTCGAGGCACACTATGATAATCGTGATTTGTTCTGCCAAAGAGAAAAGCCACTCACTAGGATTCAGTAGTTGTGTCCACTCAGCTTGTTACGGAGGTACAGCTACTTGGTGGCTGTTGGTTATGCCAAAGTTCAAACTCACATTTACTCACATTTGAAATCTTGTCGTATAGTGGGCGATTTTGTCTGCACAAAAGATTATCCGCTATCATTTTGACTCATTCTCCGGGGTTATATAAATCTCGATGGAGGATAACTGCGATGTAGTTAGCAGATATTTTAAGCCTCATGTACTTGGTGCCCCTACGAAGTGGGATTGGTATTACGCGAAACGTTTCAATTTGATTGTTTTTTTAATCCATTTATTTAACAAAAGAACATTATGTTTTTAAAACTATTGTTAGTAATAAATAACTAACTACGTCTATATTAGATTAACTAGTTAATTAACCTACGTTGGTTTTCACTATATGTGATGGTATATATTTTTTTCTTCTTAAATCTAACAATATTTAATTTATTTGTTTATTTTTTTCTATAGCAAATTTCAATTGAGAGAATAAAAATTTGTGAAAAATTCTCATAACATATCTTATAAACTAAAAACATAAAAACTACCTACAACTTAACTAACCTACTTAAAATACCTTACGTCAAAAATGTAAAACTGGCTGACGCACCCAGTTCCATAGCCCTGCCATCAAGGCAACGCCATAAAATCACATACGCCCGCATAGCGGCCACCACCATCCCTCACTCAGGGTTAAGTGTTGGCCACACTCCAGTCTAGCCACCAGTATTTGTCTTTATTCAGACGTTCCTCATTTAACCGGTCCCTTTCAGGCACGTTTCTACAGAATCTCCAAATTACATTTCCATCCACATTGAGCAATGAGGCATGCCGGATGGTTTTGTCTGTTGCCCTTCTAGCAACATTGTAAATAACAGGTACGTTGCATGAGTCGGACAAGTAACCCAATGCATCCATGAGGCATCAAGGAGTTTTTTTATTAGAGACATAATGTCTGAAATCGGAAGGTTCGCTTCTGTACATATGCATACATTCTCTTAGGCATTTTCTCTCGAATGCGCGGTGTTTTTCCATGCGTGAGGGGCTAATATTCCACCATATTGGACACGCGTACGTCGGAATTGGTCGTACAAATGCCTGGTAACAAACAATCTTCACATCACTTCTCAGATAGCATGAGCAAAAGAGCTTTTAAAGACACATAAATGTCGCTCTTGCTTTTTCTACCGCCTTATTTACGTGTTCATTATAAAGGGTGTTTTTTTGGGAGGTTTGTTTTTCCGATAGATGTCGTTTTATTTTATGACAGTTGTTTTGACAGCTCAAAGTGGCATTTCTACTCAGTATTGTTTGGCAAATCATTATGAAAAAAAAAAAAAAAAAAAAAAAAAAAAATGACATTTGTGAAAAATAGTCGTGGTAGCCATATGCCAGAAATTGTGTTTAAATGTTAAATGCCAAAAAATTATCTACCAAATAAAAAAAATTTTGGTCATTTCATAATTTTATATGTGTTTTATTCAAAAAAAAAAATCGGCAACCTCTTAAAAAAACACGTTATATCTAACGGGTGTTTTTTTAAGAGGTTGCCGATTTTTTTTTTGAATAAAACACATATAAAATTATGAAATGACCAAAACACGTTATATCTAACGGGTGTTTTTTTAAGAGGTTGCCGATTTTTTTTTTGAATAAAACACATATAAAATTATGAAATGACCAAAATTTTTTTTTATTTGGTAGATAATTTTTTGGCATTTAACATTTAAACACAATTTCTGGCATATGGCTACCACGACTATTTTTCACAAATGTTTTTTTTTTTTTTTTTTTTTTTTTTTTTTTTTTTCATAATGATTTGCCAAACAATACTGAGTAGAAATGCCACTTTGAGCTGTCAAAACAACTGCCATAAAATAAAACGACATCTATCGGAAAAACAAACCTCCTAAAAAAACACCCGTTAGTACAAGAATTTGTCCAGATGAACACCCAAATAGCGCACGACATTCTTTGTTGGCATTTGATTATTATTTGCACCAGATATTTGCAACTTTTTACAATTGCATCGTAGATTGTGATTTCCGCGTCTTAAAGAGGGTGAAACAGTATAACTTCGCATTTTGAATAGTTGATCTTTAGCTTCCATGTTTCGCAGTATGTCCGAAATTCATTGAATTTACCTTGCAGCCTTCTTTGAATTCTTCGATTTTGGAGCCGTGTGCATACAATATGATGTCGTCAGCATAAGCAGGGGTAGCATCATTATCCCTAAGTACTTCAGCAGTATAAATATTGAACAGGAATAGTGCTGTTTACTGTACTCTGTGGCAGACCGTTAGCGATATTGAATATTTTATGTGTCGTATTTTCTTTATCCGTTACCACAAATTTCTTTCTGTATACCATTGATATAATCATTTTGATTAAATAATATGGGAACTCTTATCTAATAATTTTATAAATTAGCGAGTTGGACCAAACCGTGTCGAAGGTTACAGCGTGCACCGTCGAGTGGTTTCTTTTAAACCCAAACTGGTTTCGCGGTATAATCTCATTTTTTTCGCACGCGGTCAAAATTGACTTACTAATAACCACTTCAAGAACTTTCCCAATATTAGGCATGAGACTAATAGGCCTGTAGTTTGTCGGATCTGAAGGATCTTTCTTTTTCTTTATTATTGAAATACCTTCTATGTTTTCCAACAATTCGGGAAGTAGTGATTATTAGGTAAGTTGTTAAAAATAACGCAATATTTCCGCATAATTTCAACTAGAAGATGTTTCAACACATTATTTGGAATGCTGTCTAAACCTGTCGAGGACTTATTGTTTAGTTTCTTAAACATTACTGTCAGTTCGGTCAGCGTCGTAAATTAGTTGTTTGTATGTTGTTCAGTCATTTCGTCGGACTTAAGGTCGTTAGAAAAATTCACAAAAGTTTCAGAATAAGTGTTAAGATTGCGAAATCTTCGCACTTCTTCTCTCACTATCTCATCAGAACCACTGGCACGAGTTTCTATTTGGTGCTCCGTTTCAAGGTGCGATCCAATAATACTGAGCTTCTCTACACCGTCTTCAACAACAAAGTTTTTGTTGATGATTGGTGTCGTTCGGCTATCAATTCCTGCTTGGGAAATGAGAAACTCTGAATTCGTTGGAATTTTCAATTCCGCGACAACGACAAAGCTACGAGGTTTAAGAGTACTATTTATTAGGAAACATGTTCCTCGAATCTGCCATTATTATATTTTCAGAGCGTTGCCTCCTCCTCCTCCAGCAGAAAAAGCTATTTATTTTCGTAATGAAGTTTGATTTAATCCTCCTAAAGATCCAATAATTACAGATGTAATAACACAAAATAAAATTATTGGTTTAATTACAATGCGCTTAAAAAAGCGTTCGCAGTTGAATCCAATCAAGCCTGATGTTTCGCGTTTAGATCTCCCGCTAGAATGAAATAGTTATTTAAACTATCTAATCCTAGTGTCTCGAATAATTTCTTGAGCTCGACTCTGCTCTGCTTTCATTTTAAGCAGGCAATAGCGCCTTTGTAAACTTTTTTGTAACTAAGTAGCTTCCGAATGAGGACTGCCGTTCTGTTGAAATTTATTCAGTGGAAATCAATCTTTAGGCAGGAGCAAAAATAAAACACGACTTATCCGTTTTGAAGATGGCCAAGAAGAGAAAGCCAGAATATATATTTCTGACATTACAATTGACAGCATTAACAAGAACTGTCTAATATACAATAGCGTGCTGGTATATTAAATCGTATTACTAACTGCGAATATACATTCTATTTTCAACACGTTCCACCACCTCTAATCGAATCGTTTCTGTCAGTTCGTACAAAGTCGTAGTCTCTGAACTCTAGCTTATGTTTAGCGTTTAGCTTTCTTCGGATAGAAAAAGAATTTATGGTTTGTGATCATCTGCCACAAAGCGCAAAACGTCACCATGTCTAGCAACGGAGATAATATGATTGACATTCAGGCAGCCTAAACATTCAGACTCACAGAGTGTAGCACATTTAAAACCGCCGTAATTTTGGCTGTTTGTGCCGCTACGAGCTTGGCTAAGTTATTTATTTTGTTCTCTAAGCTTCGCTTAAAGAATGTGAAACAGTTTGTGAGCCACTGGCGCTTCTTACGTTGTCGGCAAAGGATACTCCATTTTGAGCTTTTTGTTGGGCTGCCCTTTTTTTGATTGGAGTCGCTCGTGAAGGTTTTTGTAAACCTCACAGCCGCGCCAGGAGGCTGGATGTCCAGCTTTGCTGCAGAGCACACAGAACAACTGTTCCTTTCCTATACCTTTTTGGATTAGGCACTCTCCCGGCCCATCTAAATTCTGGCATTTCACGCACCGGAATTCCATATTACAGTTCGAAGAAGTATGTCCGAATCGTTGGCAACGGTGACATTGCAGGATTTCACTTTTTCGAATCTTTTCGAAAGTCACAACATTACCCCCGACATACCTTAAAATTCGTAAGTTTTGTACTTTGCTATCTGGAGATAGCTGTACAACTAAAATGGGTAATGCTTTGTTCTCGCGTTTAGAACGTGAGCTTACGTACCTGAACGATTTGAAGAATTTGAGATCTTCCTGGTTATTTTGTAATTCTTCTAATATTTCTTCTGGTGTGTGTTCAATATTCAACCCTTTTATTAAAAATGTATGCTTTTTTTTTGTCTTTGGCCGTATATGTAAAAAATTCAGTCTTGGTCTCGTTAAGTATATTTTTTATTTTGTCTACAACTTTGCTATTATGCACAATTAATACAGTTTTATTTTTATTTATATTTTTTAAACTAAATTGTCCTTTTCCTATGGCATCGTTTAAAATTAAATTGACGTTTTTGCTGTTATTTATATATATTATTATTATATATATTGATTGGAGGAGGTTTTTTTTGTCCCACTTTGTTTTTTGCTTCAAATCTTACGTTTGTTCCACTGTCTGCTGCTCGGCTGATTTTAACTGTCGGTGTGCTCTGTGCACTGTTACGCTTTCTTATGTTATTTGTTTTTATTTCGTTCAGTATTTTTGTTTTTGCTGGTGTGAGGTCTGGGTATTTTTGGCTCACTTCTGCTTTTTCGTCGTCTAACACTGCATAGCGGTTACTATTGATTGTTGGATTTTTGATTATTTTTGTAATTTTGTTATCATTTCTTTTGCGTTCTGGTGATTTTACTGTTTTTTCTTGTTGTTTATTTAATTGTTTACGAAGTTCGCTTATTTCGTTTCTTAAGACATCAATGGCTCGGTCATATTTTACTTTACTGACATGTGTCAGCGTAATGATTGTTCTGCTCCCTCCATTGGAGGGGACGACAACATTTTTTTTTATTATTAATTATATCTGTTGTGTTAATTCACTGTCTGTTATATAATCAATTTCACACGTTACGTTATTTCACAGGTTTCTTTTTGTTTTTTTTTTGCTTTTCTCTTCAATTTTTATTGTTTTGTTTATTTTTTTAAGTGACTGCTCACTACACGTCTAGTCGGCTTGACTATGCGAATCGCACTTTCAATTTGTTTGTTTGGCGCTAGTGGGATCTTAACCTTAAATATAATATAGTCCGACGTGACTCGTCCTTGAACATGAAGTATTTTATAATTTATAAATATTTCAAAATTCTGATTTGTTTGTTGTAGCGAAAGGTAGCTTAACAGTTGTTGGCAATGTGGATTTTATTTCTTGAAGAGCCGTTGTTAATTGTTCTGGTGTCAATAGTAACGGATTGATTTTACCCTTGTGAGAATCCATGAGAACGTCGATGATAGGGGCTTGAATTCGTTGGTAATTTCGTTGGTTTGCGTTTCCTTTACTATGTTCGCAGTTGATCCTAGCAGTGAAGTTTGATTTTGCAGTAAATGCAAAAATAATTCTCGCTTCAATGTACGTAATTATAGTCTAAACCATTGTTTGAGCAAAATCTTGGTCTAGCACTCCAAACAACTATTTGGCTAGGGACCCGATTATGTCAAATGCAGCTCTTCTACTTCTACTTGTCCAAACTTTATTTTTGTCCATTATAATCGAGTTGTAAATTATATGTCCATGTCAGACAAACTGTATGTAAACTGTGCCAAGATGTTGGTACAATAGATTTCATTCTTCAATCTGGCACATAAGGTGGATAAACGCTTGACTCCACTTTTGAATCCTTCAAACTCATTCCAATAATTCGTTAAATTAAAGTAGACTACCAACAGACAATCGTCGTTTATCAGATTTGTCAATCCCAAATTTTCGGAGTATACCTCAGGGAAAGTATCAAAGTTTACAATCTCAACTACTTCGATCGGCCTTTATTGTGCGTAAACAGATGTAAACAACCGCATGATCGCAAGTAGGCTGGGAAGACTGAAAATCTTAGCACGAGATCTTGTGATTCTTGTTGATGAGCTCTGTGCTTCAGTCTCAGGTTCGTTAGTTTTCGACTGTCCCCGAAGCTCGGTTTCTGACCCGTCGGTGGAAGTTTCTTTTGAGTTGCATTTTGACATTTTGTCTTCCACTTGTAGCGATGTTGTAGGCCGGACAAATATTCCTCAGACCACCGTCTCCAAAATTCTTGCTTGATGTGACTGACTAGCTTCAATCGTGTCAATGCATGAGCTTTTAAGAGAGTCGCATTGGGGTCTACTATTGTTGTCAGTTGATCACCAATAATAAAATGACCTGGGGTTTATTCCGCCAAGTCGTTGGCGTCCGATGTTATTGGGAAAATAGGCCTTGAATGAATTATTTCTTCACTTTCTGTGATAGCATAATTCCTCATAGGCATAGTCAATGAAGCAGAAGATACTGCCTTACGTGGCAAATGTTTTAAGGATTTTACCGATTATTCCTATAGCCCACCAAAATGTAATGCTCGGGGTGGTATGAATTGGTAATCTATGCCTTGACGGTTGCATTCTGCATGAATTTTGTCAGTCGACCATTGATGATTAAGAAATAGTATAGTTCAAGTAGCTCATTTTTAGCTCCAGTGAAGTTAGTTACCTGAGAACAGTGTTCGACAATTTCCGATGAAGCTATCTGTTGATAGATCTGAAACGACCGCTAAGTGAACTGCCTTGGTAGCAAAGCAGCAAAATACTGCAATGTATGATTTTTACGGTTTATTTCCTCGGATTTTAAAATGTGTCCACACTGGTTCAGCAAAGTCGAATCCGGTGGTTATAAAAGGACGTTCTGGTTGCACCCTTGATTCCGGCGGGCTACCCATTAATTGTTTCAACGCAGTTGGGTTTGATCTTTTACATTGAACACAACAATGAATCACACTATTTGCTATGATCTTACCCAGAACTGGCCAAAACCATGTCCTTGTTATGGCCAGTAGTGTTTAAAGTCCTACATGGTAATGCTGAATATGCAGCTCGGTAAGTACCAACCGAGTGAATATATGATCTTTTGGCAAGAGCATGGGATGCCACGCATCGAATGGGATATTTGCTGCTTGAATGCGCCCACCGACTCGTAACCATCCATTTCGTCAAGAAAAGGGGTAAGAGCCGATAATCGACTAAGCTTGTTGAATTCTCGACCATGTCTTAGGTCTTCTATTTCGTCGTTGATATATATTCCTTGGACTTCCTTTACTACTAAAACTAGTGCAGCTTGCATTTCTCTACTGCAAAAGTAGGAGTGTTTCCTTTTTATTTCGCCAACTTATAATAACTGATGAATATAAGTATAAATGCAATTGTTTTAACTAAAAAGGTAAAGGAATTCTTGTGGTTTATTTTAAAGATGAAATGTTCTTCTGTTTCCGGTGCTATGAGAATACACTTTTGCACTTTCTTCTCAACAAGGCATCCTTCTGATGCTCTAAATGCTCCAGGCCATTCTGATGAAGGGAATCATAGAAATGATAGCCCTGTAAGCCACATGTAGGTCGGCTGCAAGGTTTCGGGAGGAATTTCCCGTGAAATGTAATCTGCAGGATTTTGTTTAGTATCCACATGTCTCCAATTTTGTATGTTCGTATTTCGTTGAATATGTGAAATTCTGTTCGCTACGAACGTTTGATATGAAGATGGTTCCGAGGAGATCCAATTCAGTGCAATGGTATCAATGGTACAAGTCGTGGTATCGTTACAATTTTTGAGGGCGAGACTCTTGACTTTGAAAAAAGTAATTTTACTACATAACCGTTTTTGCCTGATGATTATATATAAATGGCCGAACCATTGAGCTCGGATTATCCGTGCATACATGCCTAAAAATCGTTACGTCGTCTAAGATTTTTAAATTCTCTCTGAAGCCTTCCCATTTGGTTTAGATTGGTTTGGTCTAGATTCAATTTTCACAGATCTTGAATAAAATTTTTGGCGATAATTACAACTGGACTTAACAATCCAATAGAGTCGAATATATGAGCGACATCGGAAAGTACAGTTCGCTTTGTAATTTTGTTCTTAACTTTCCATGCTGTTTTGATTGATATTATATCTGACCTTGGAAGTCAAATAGGCCAAAGGTCTTTAGAGCAATCATTTTCCCGTCCGTTATATCTAATTTCAATTCAATGTTATTTTCTGGGACATTTTGTAGTAGGGCACTGTGGTTACTGCACCATTTACGTAATCGCATTCCAGCTGTGCAGCATCTCAATGATTTCAGCTTTCATTTTTAATGCTTCGTCAAGTTCATTGCTTCCGGACATAATATCGACCACATAGAAATCTCGTTTTGTTATTTTTTATACAAGTGGATAAATTTGTTGATTTTGATCCGCTAATCTTTGCAAGAATTTTAATTGCCAGATAATGCGCTGCCGTAGTCCCGTATGTAACTGTCTTCAGCTTGAAGTACTCAAGATTCTTTTGTGTGTCACATCTCCACATAATAAGTTGCATGTAGGTGTCGTGATCATGTATGAAAATCTGTCTGTACATCTTTTCATTATCACCCCTGAATACGTACGTGTGCATACGAAACCGTTTGAAAACATTGAAAAGTTCTTGCTGAATTTTGGGTCCAGTATGTAGCAGCATATTCAGAGATACGTTTGTCGACGTTTTGCACGATGCATCAAAAACTACCCGCAGTTTTGTCGTGGTGGTCTCTGGTTTCATTACGCAAAGATGAGGAATGACATAGTGAGGGCTTTTAATCGTAGTTTCGTCAACAACTTCCATATTACCAAAGTCTTTGTACTCGGACTTGAAATCCACATATTGCGCTCGTACAATAAGATTTTTTGTTAGTTTTCGTTCAAGTGTAAAAAACCGACATTTAGCCGTTTCCTTTGATGAGGGAGTTAGAACAAGCTTTAAATGGCAATTATACCACAAATCGACCTTCAGAATTTCGAAAGGATGTTTCGTCAAACTGTTGTTCACATAGTTGCTCGGTCGGAGAAAGTGTGGTTTCTGTGCCAACCAAGTCGTCCATTTCCCATAATCGTTTGATATGTTCATCAATCATCTTTACGCCGCAGACTTGTTCTTGAACAAATGGTAAGTTCTCAACGTTTCCGAGCACAACCCACCCGAAGAGTTACTTTTAATAATAATAATATTCGGCGCGACAGACCATTGCGGTCCAAGGCCTAGCTTCTCGCAACCATTTGTGTTGCGCATGTTTATTTTTTGACACAAATGGAAGGTACCTACCGGATTCGAACAGCGAATTGAGAAGCTTTCCGTGACAAGTTTTCACTCTCGGAACGTTTGCCATCCATTCGCGAGAGGTGGGACACCGTGAAAAATACTTTTGGTGTTACTGGGATTCGAACCACGAACCTCCTGCTCAGTAGCCATGTGCATTTCCACTGAGCCATGGCGCCCACGAAGATTTACTTTTACTTTTCGTTAATTCGGCATTATTGAGTTTGATGCGAAATCAATGGGTTACATTAAACATGTGAGGGATCGCACCAGCGACCACATAAATAAGGTGCCTAAAAGCACGCAATGATTTTCGACCCTACTTCGTACTCTACCTATCTATCCATCCATTGCCTCACAAAATGTACTACGTAAAGTTTAAAGTGCAACAAAAAGACAAATTAACATTCGTTAATAGCACACTTGCATGACAATAAAAGTAACAATGTGCCGAAGACCTTTAGTTGTTAGTGCACTTAATTTTTAAGTTTATTTATGTAATTTATTTACGTTAATAAATGTTTTGTAATAATAATAATAATAATAAAAGTAACAATATTTCCAATAATATAATATGTGACCAGCGGTCGTTCTCCTATGACATTAAAAAATGCAACCTAAGCATCATTGGCAAACGAGCGCTGACCGCTTAGAACGTTTGGTTAATCGCCCTTTCCATGCATTATGCTGAGTAAGCGGCGCATGGAAATGCTATAGTATATAACATAACGGGCGAGGAAAGTGGAGTTAACGATGAGCACTTTTCTGCGAGTAATGTACAAAATTACTCTTGGAATGTGTGTTCGCTGTGACTGCAGTAAATAACAAAAGTATTTTATATGTTAACTCACTAGTGTGTATAACGGCTACTTTCGAGGTTAGGTTATGTAATAATTTATTCACATTGCTTTAAACGAATTAATAATATGAGTTTATTTCTTACAAAAATTCTTATGTTCTATTCTTGTAAAGGTTATAACTCAACTGAGTAAGTTAATTGACATTAAGTTGTTTGACAATTTAAAGCTAGGTTTACATACAACTCAAAGCTAGGTTAACATACAGCTTATTACAGGTTATAGTGTATGAAACAGTCTCTTTCGTCTATAGGCATGTGAAAATGAATTAATGAGGTCGTTCACTTGTGTAAATAAATATGTCAACTCAGCAGCACAAGCGAGCGAACCAAAAACCATTTGAAGCGGTAGGTCATATACTAATACATACATACATTATGCTGATCAAGCATTATTACGGAAAATAGGAATAGGCATTCAAGATAGGCATTCAAGAGTCGATGTATGGTCGAAAATCTATCAAATATTTTGTATAAAAGAAGACATTTTTGATCAATAAAATCTCTTCGAATCACAAAGTTAAAGCCTCGGCAAATTATTTCTCGTGATATCTGGCGCCCTACAGAGCAGCTTGCTATTGGGTGTTTGTTAACTAGACAACTCGCCGGACGAGGCCAGGTACCATTTCCTCGTCTTCACTAGTAAACAATAAATATTTCAAACAAATGTCAATAGAAAAATTGTCCGCCTTGATTTTTACTACGTTTTTAATTTTTTTTTTAAACTTAATTTTATGTCCATGGAAACGCTAATTACAGTTTAGTTACGTTAAACCAAAATAAATACCACGAAACTAGAGCGAATGAGTTAAGTTTTTCTGACAAGTCAATTGTAAGAAACTACAACTCAGCTGTCAAATTAAGTCTAAACTGTTCATAAGCTGTTCATGAAACCGCTACGAGACCTTTTCGCTAATTTCTTAACTACTCTATACCTTAACTAAACCACATTTCTTTCATGAAAACGTGGTATTTGTTGGCGTTACATTTCTAGGTGGCGAGCGTAATCGTTTTTTTTTATAATTTGCGTACGCGAAAAGGGGTTCGCACCCTTATAATGCTCGTCTATATGCTTGGCAAAGGATGAGAAAAGAGAAGATGTCTATGAGCTTGTGTCTTGAATGCATGTTGATCATAGTGATGTGGAAAGACAGCGCTTGGCAAAGCATTCCACATACTTGTTCTAAAGAGCGAATCCCTGAACTTTACTGTACGCCCGAAGATAAGGGTAAACTGATGAGAATTTAGAGCGCCACGAGTATTGCGGTTGAATTCAAGGAGACGTGACATACAACTGGCTACTTCTCTTGATAACCGCTGGTAGAAAGATCGATAAAACAGTGACAAGCAGGAAACGTTCCTACGGTGTTCAAGCGAATCTATTGATTTCTTTATATTTGCGTCACCGATAAGATTTATCGCGCGGTTTTGAATTCTATTTAGCTAATGCAAGGTAGTTTTAGGCGCACCAGACCAGATATGGCAATTGAACTCAAGTTTGGGTGAATAAAAGCCTTGTAGATAGTAGCCAGATCAGAGGAGTGAAATATTTCCACTGTTCGGTGAGATATACCATCAAATCACCAGTAGAACGTTGCACACGAAATCCGTATTTCCGGTCACTAAGGATTTCGTTGGTATCAAGATATTTCTTGAGCTGAAAATTGATCAGCATTTCTATGATCTGGGAAAGAATGGATGTAAGTGCTATGAGTCGGTACGAAGAAGGAGACGACGGCTCGCCTTTTTTGGGTATGGGCTGTTGTCAAATTTCTCGGGAAGAGTCCAGAAGAATAGGATAAATGGAAAAGCCTACGCAATGGTAATGCTAGCTTGGAAGAACACCTCTTCAGAACTAGTGGGGAAATACCATCTGGCCCAGCGGATTTGTGAGGGTTGAGATCGTTTAAAACTCTAGCAACTGCACGATTACGAATGAAGATTTGTCCCATAGAGTGTTCAATACTCGGAGGTGCAGGTGGCAGCAATGCACAAACTGGCAGCGTGGAGCTAGCGGAAAAATGTGCAGTAAACAGATTGGCTGCTTTGTCTTTAGAGTTGACAACTGGAGTGTCATTATAAATGAGCGTTGGAATAAACGACGAGGCTGTATTTTTGATTCTTTTCACGAATGAACAGAAAATTTTTACTACCTTTTTTTGCCTCAATTTTTGGTCGTAGGAGAATTAGACTAGCCGAAGATGAGTATTGCAATCATATCTGGCTCATTTTAAATTTATTCAGTTTTTCTCAGTAGGCTAAGCTTTCTAAAACCGAAAGCATACCTCTCTAATCTTACCAGTCATACCATCCATCCTCCCTTGGTTTGACAGACTTGTTCCTGGAGGGTATATAGTCCCTCATGTCTGACCACAATGGCGATGCCACCCAGAATTGTGTACATTGAAATCTCCCACAATAACCATTTCAGTTTTACGATACTCGTATTTTGTGACAATTCTTAAAATTGACTCAGACAGTGCATCAAACTCGATCTGAGTTAAAACACTGTCCAAGTTGGGGCTTCTATATAAAAATCAATAGTGAATGTCGCGCCCTTGTACCATCAATCTCAGCCATATGAAATTAAATTCCGGATTGAAGCATCGGCTGAATTGAGACAAAAGTTTATACGCATCACTACGGACAAAAACTGAGATTCCGACTCGAAGGAAAAATAATGGTACTAAGCTATACCTAGGCAGATTTAAATCCGAAGCATCAGAATTCTTAAATACTTGAGTTTCGTTCAGTGCCAGAATTTCTGGCCTGTGGACATGTACACACGTAAACGCAGCGAAAAAAATTTATTCTCAGCCACATATGTCGCTGCGATTCACTCTGAAATCACACATAACTAAAAAATTAACAAACAAAACACACGAATTTGTGTAGTGGATGTCTCACAGGGTTTTAGTACAGATTGCAAATCTGGCTTTATTAAGAGATTTCCTGGCGTGCGTATTAAAGTTGAATCTGTGGTGAAAATTAACACTCAGATATTTATTTTCGGTCTTTAGCGGGATGAGCTTTTGGTCAAAGACCAGCTTGAGAGTTTTCCTTACTCTTACTGCCAAATGGTGTCCTTTCCCGCTAGAGTTTCTACAACAAATTACTCCATACTTGTCTAGGTTATTTGGCGCACGCTTCAAGGGGTTCGCACCCTTATAATGCTCGGCTATATGCTTGGCACAGCGTGGGCGTTAAGGAAGAGTAGGAAAAAAGAGGAGATGTCTATGAGCTTGTGTTTTGAATGCCTGTGGATCATAGTGATGTGGGAAGACAGAGCTTGGCAGAGCATTCCACATACGTGTTGTACGGCTGAAGAACGAATCCCTGAATTTAACTGTACGTCTGAAGATGGGCTTGAGGGTAAACTGATGAGCATTTAGAGCGCCACGAGTATTGCGGTTGAATTCAAGGAGAGGTGGCATGCAGCTGGCTATTTATCTTGAGCACCGCTGGTAGAAGAACCGATAAAACAGTGACAAGCAAGAAAGGTTCCTGCGGTGTTCAAGCGAATCTATTGATTTCGCTATATTTTCGTCACCGATAAGTTTTATCGCGCGGTTTTGTATTCTATCTAGCTGATGCAAAGTAGTCTTAGGCGCACCAGACCAGATATGGCAATTGTACTGAAGTTTTGGGCGAATAAAAGTCTTGTATTTGGTAGCCAGATCAGAGGGAGTGAAATATTTCTTGCACCGGGCTAGAAAACCTAAACATTTCGCAGCATTTTTAGCTGCTTAGGTAAATATGTGGTCATTCCAACGAAGCTTATCGTTAACGCACATACCGAGAATTGCGAGATTTTCAGTTTCCTCGATACAAGTGCCATTCATGGATAATGGCATGGGGTTAAGGATTTGCTTGGACGACAGGAGACAGCATTGGGTTTTGGAAGTGTTAAATTCTACTCGATTGATTTCTCCCCATTGTATTATGCTGTCAAGGTCAGAATTTAAGGAGCTTAACATACGAAGTTGTTTGAGTTCCACATCAGAGGTGGAGGGACGTTCCTCAAACTTATATGAGAAGCTGAGAGTGCTGTCGTTAGCGAAAGAGTGAATTGGATTAGAAGTCACAGATAAGAGATCATTAATAAAAATGAGAAAGAGTGTCGGGGACAGAACAGAGCCCTGGGGAACGCCAGCATTTATGTGGTGTATTTCAGACTTGAAACCGTCCAAAACAACTTGAATTGAGCGGTCCAAAAGATAGCTTCTAATCCAATGAAGCAGTTTATCATCAACACCATAAGCACGCATTTTAGATAAAAGAGCTTGATGCCAAACTCAGTCAAATGCTTTTGAAATATCGAGTGAAACAGCTTTGCTTTCTCCAAAATGGTGCAAAGATTGGCTCCACTGTTCGGTGAGATATACCATCACCAGTAGAACGTTGCCCACGAAATCCATACTGCCGGTCACTTAGGATTTCGTTGGTTTCAAGATATTTCTTAAGCTGATAATTGATCAGCGTTTCCATGACCTTGGAAAGAATGGATGTAAGTGCTATGAGTCGGTACGAAGAAGGAGACGACGGCTCGCCTTTTTTGAGTATGGGCTGGACAAATGCTGTTTTTCAACTTCTCGGGAAGAGTTCAGAAGAATAGGATAGATGAAAGAGCTTACGCAATGGTAATGCCAGCTTGGAAGAAAACCTCTTCAGAACTAATGGAGAAATACCATCTGGCCCAGCGGATTTGTGTGTGTTGAGATCATTTAAAACTCTAGCAACTGCACGAGTACGAATAAATATCTGTCCCATAGAGTGTTCAATACTCTGGGGTGCAGGAGGCGGCAATGCACAATCTGGAAGCTAAGAGCTAGCTGCGAAATGCGCAGCAAACCGATTGGCTTTGTCTATAGAGCTGACAACTGGAATGTCATTATAAATGAGTGTTGGAATCGACGCCGAGGCTGTATTTTTGATTCTTTTCACGAAGGACCAAAAATGTTTACTACCTTTGGGACATTGTAGTATTTTTTGCCTTAATTTTCGGTCATAGGCGACTTTGACTCGCCGAAGATGGGCATTGCAATCATTTCTTGCTCGTTTAAACTTTTTTCGGTTTTCCTCGGTAGGGTTTGCTTTGTAAAACCGAAAGCACACCTCTCTAATCCTAGAAGCGTCTTTACAGCTCAAGTCATACCATCCATCTTCCTTTGATTTGATATATTTTTTCCTGAAAGGAATAAACTTTCTCATACCAATAAGAATTTTGTTTGTGATTGCATCAGCGGCGGCATCCACGTTGCTATCACGAAAAAATAGCGACCAGTTAGTTCTCCTAAAGAAGTTGTCAAGGCCGTTCCAATTGGCTTTCTCGTATTGCCATACTATTTTTTGGGAGTTTTTTTTTCTAACTACGTGGTTTATTAACGAAAAATTAGCTGATACTACACAATGGTCTGACGAGCCTAGAGGCGATAATACATTGACGGAGTATTTCTCAGGACGAGAGGTAAGGAACAAGTCAAGGGTGTTAGCGGAATTATATGCAATGTCAGGTATTCGGGTAGGCTCATTTACAAGCTGAGTAAGTTGATTAAACTCAGCGAATAACTCAACACACCTTCCTTCGGGTGTTGTCTGGCCAGAATGGCGAAGCCACCCAGACTAAGAATTACTAACAATTATTTGCACACGCGCACTGGTTTTTTTGTTATTGGATATTGCTGTGTTTGTTGTTGTTTGATTTTTTGTTATTTAGTGCTGAAGCGCAGCACTCAGCACGTCCGTTCACGACTGCATATAAATGACAACCGATAAAACAATTGTATCATTCGCATACAATACAGCACCTGGTTCTTCCATGAAGGGATCTGTAAATGGAAAGTCATTAAGAAATATATTGAATAAAGTTGTACCTAAAATAGAGACTTAAGGTAGGCCAGATAAAATTGGAATTATTTAATTTTTAATAAAGACTCTGGTATTTCTATTTGACAAGTACCTTCCAATTATTTTTATTAATTAGGCAGGGAAGTTAAGTTGGTGAAGTTTGAAGAGTAGATCTTTGTGCCACACTGAATCAAACGCGAAAATCTAATTCTAAACATACTGTGCAACGCCCATTTCTTAGGTTTTGTGTAATTTTATCTGAAAGAAGTATATTCACATGGTAAGTGGAATGATATTTTTAAAAACCAAATTGGTTGGTCTGAACAGACTTTATTTATATTTATCCCTCCTTCTAAGACTTTTTCAAACAGTTTGCCCATATTTTAAAGTAGTGATATTTATATTGACCTAAAATCCTTTATATCTCTGGAATTCTTCTTCTTTGCCAATGGGATCAATGCTAAAGGAAAATAAACATTATTAATGCAGTGATTGAAGATAATGATAGTTTAATGTCCAAATAATGGGGACATTTACGAATAATAAAGTTTGATGTACCATCTGTACCAGATTTTTCGCTTTTAAGTTTTAATTCCTAAATTTATCTGCACTTGTGAAGACAAAAGGGTTATCTGGACTTGAGGCTAGGTTAGTAGGCGAAAAAACTGTTATTATGCTGTTTCTAGCGTTGCTTAAAAGGTTATTGGCGAAATTATAGACAGTTGTGTTCAGATAGGTGTTTGCTGAAGGCAGTTGTTCAGAGAATATAGCTGCAAAGAAATCTTGAAAGGCACCCAGCTTAGTATCAGTATTGTTAAGGTCGTGGTTATTGAAAGTGTACAATTTGAAATATCAGTATCAAAGAATTTTCTACCTGATATTCTATCAATTTCTTTAAAAGCTGCAGGAGAAGGTATTATTTCTTTGAGTATTTTTGCAAAGGCCTTATTAAGATCTATTCTCACTCTATCTCTGATGATTTTAGTTAGACATTTAGTTCTATTATGCAATTCTCTGTTCTAATCTTCTATTCTGTTAAGACGATGATGGTATATTCGCTTAAGTTTTCTTAGCCAAACGGTTTCAGGATGGATTTTTTTTAAAGATGATTTATTACAATGCCTCATGCCTTTTGCAGTTTTTTTCACTGAATAATTTTAAGTATAGGAACTAATTACGCTTCTAATTCTGTTTATAAAGAGATCTAATGATGAGTTAGAAATTTTACGGTTTGTTGGTATATCGATTAGAGTGATTTTTTGATGCAGTTCTGACGTAAATGTATGCCAATCAGTGTTCACAAAGCTTGTAAGCGTTGGGATGTCGATTTCGAGTGGATGAAAATTGTGAAAGCCTAAAATTAAAAGAACTCCAAAGTGATCAGAAGGAGATGAAATCGTTGTACAGCTGTAAGGATTTGTTTGGTGGCTAGAGGTAGGAGAGATTAATGAAGATAAGATAATAAAAATCTAAGAGTAAAGACGTTCTGGGAAATGTTGTACAGAGGAGTTTATGTTAGGTGATATATAGATACTTCCAATTAAAAGATTCCTCCGCTGGTCTGTATCACTGTTGTTTGTAATACTCGTCAGGCATGTTGAAAATACACTACTTTCAAAGGTTATCACAGAATATTTATAGTCTTTTAATTATATTAATTATATTATTATTATTATATTAAAACCATCGAAACTAAGTTTGTGCCTGGCCCGCAATTTAGTTTCAGAAAGCAAATAAATTTGGGGCTTATATTTTGTTAGAATGTTTAGAAGGGAAAACCTTTTTTCATGAGTACTATGAAATTTTTGTTAAGCGAAATTATTTTTAGCTTGTTACGATTCATTACACGACTATTGAAGCTACAAAACTAATGTATTTAAAGATTTTATGTTCTACCGACCTAGATTGCATGTACCCGGGCCACTTTTTTGCCTAATTTTCGTGATTAGATCACCAAAAGAGATTCCAAAAACCTTCTGAGACTCTTCAAGAAGAACTGGTTGGTTGCTTAACTGTAGCCCTACTTTTAACTGCATCGGAATATTTTAAATTTTTGTTTACTGGGTTTGACTTCGGTGAATTAGCTTGAGATATTATATTAGAAGAGTTCTTGTTGTTAAGAACAGGAATATTGATTCTTTTTCCCTGGTTCTTTTGTTGTCTTGCTTTTTGCAAGAGAAACTCTCTGCGTTCCTTATATTTCAAAAATGCTGGACACGTAGAATCTAGCACTGAATGGGATGTATATTCTTGCAAAATTTGCGTATTTGACTCTTTGATGCTCATTATTATTTTCTTTAAGGCAAACCTCAGATTCGTGGTTTTCACCACATACAACACAACGTGTGCTGTATCCGCAAAACTGTCCTGTGTGTCCAAAGCGCTGGCACCTGAAACAGCGGGTAATATTTCTATGGGTTTTCTTTTCCCAAAAAACTCTTTGATATAGTAAAACTTTTATTTTAACTAGTTCAAGTGGCGATTTACCCCCTTCCATTGAATAGTAAAAATATTTAGTTTTTTGTTTCTCTCATTTGAACGCTGAGTAGAAAAATGTTGCTTATTTAAACGTTGGGAATCTGTTCCCTAATAGCTAAAGCTATATCCTCCAGCGATGTGTCGGCATCCATTCCTTTTGACAAAACTGAAACCTTCTAACATTCCTTTGGGGTAAAGGAGAATACTAGTGTCTCAGTTTCTCGAATCCTAGCGATCAGTTCCCTGTGGACAATATTGTTAGTGACAAATACTTTTTTTTGATACCCAACATTTATAAATTTATACTAATATTCTGTGATTTTGCACACTTTTGCCGTGAATTCAATTATTTTTTTTAAAAAAGTCACAACTATTCAGATACTGCATTTATTTTTGGGATTGTTTTTTTATTTGTGCTGTCTAAATTTTCACCCGTATCCATTTTGTTGTCCGCTAATAATTCAAACCTGTTAATATTCCCTTTATGAATTATACGTCTTCTTTTTGATGAATCATCAGATCCCCTGACTACTTTATTAGTTTTCGATTTAATAAGTGTCAATTCATGATGTGAGTTGGCAGCACTGCCTTTTTTGTCGGACATTTTCATTTTATTTTAAAGCGGTGTGGCGTCGTTTTGTAGTAGTATGGCGTCCTTTTGTAGTGGCGTGGCGTCGTTTTGTAGTGGCGTGGCGTCGTTTTTTCTTGATTGTGGGAAAATCCCTCTTCGGCGTCAAGTTGTTCGTTTCCCCTTCAAAACGACTCTACCGTAGAGCTAAAACAGATCTGTATATTTTGGAAGATTTACCCCCCATTATATTAGCACAACAACAACACATGTAGCAAAAAATGTAAACAAAAGATTTTCGCGTTTCGTGTTCGATTTCCCCTTTGAACAATTCTGCGGTCGAGCGCACTCTGGGGTAGAGTTTTTATGAAAAAAAAATTAACAATTGTTATTTAATGTCTTCATTTGATAATAGATTTTTAACACTCATTTCATTTTTTCCACAGTTAATATTCTGCAATAATTTTTGCAATCTTTTAAAAATGCCACATATTTTATGCAGGTTCCACTTTTTTGGTTGCTTCTCCCACTTAGCTTCGAAATAATCCTGTTTATTTTAAAATAATACTAATAATAGAAAATAATGCTATAAACAACAATGTTGACATCTTTGGTAAGCGGTTCAAAAGAGAATCTTAGTCCACTATATATCTAGTTTCCATGGAGGGTTGATCCTGGGTTAGCACTCATAGAAACAGGGTTCGTTAAACTCAGTTTGAACTCAACGAAAATACCTGGGTTGAGCAGAGTTGAAATTCAAAATGGCGAATTTAATTATTTTTTAAGTAGACGTCGGATTTTGTATTATTTTGTCAACATTTCAACTCGGTTTCATCCTGATTACATGGAAACGCGTGACGCCATTTGGATTTAATAAATATAAATTTCAACCCAATCCAACTCAAATCTTATTTATGGAAACGCAGTAATAGTTGAGCCTAACTGTGATTTGCGTTTCCAATCTCATAAAACTGAGTTAACATAGGTTAAATAATTCATTTACAAAAAACCATCTCTTAAAATACACAATTCTACCACTTTTTTGTCATCGGATGTTTTTTATTATGCTGCTGACAATCCTTGTACCATTATAATCAAAAAATAAATAAATAATATGTTAATATTATAGTACAAAAGTAATTCTGTGTTTGGAGTAGTTGAAATGAAATGTCAGAAAAACCTAACTCAACCGCACAAGTTTCGTTAAGTTTATTTGAGTGTGATTAATCTTTACTCTGCTTTGTGTTTCCATTCATATAAAACTTATGCTATTGCTTTCAACAAAATGAGTTAGGTATTTTTTGTGGTTAACGGCTGATCAAAGCAACAGCAAAGGCGACTCTGGTGGTGAGAATTATAAATAAAAATTTGGTTAAATATTTTTTAACCAAAAAATTTTTACTCTCGATCGATCATATGTTAAATAAACATAAATAAAATTATTTATATTGATTAACGCGTTATATCAGCACGCGTAGCACCGTAATTTAGTAGAGCAGAAGTGAAACAATTATAAACTTTAAAAAAAATCAAAACTTTATTTAACTATTCAAAATAATATTTTGTACAACTTTGAAAAAACTGGTATTTTTTAAAAAAAATTCACTTAAGGTACACAACTATTGCAAATGCTTTTGTAATATTTTCTACAACTTTTTGCTTCGGATGTTTCTGACAAACATTGTACCATTATAATTAAAAAATAAATACATAATATATTAATATTATAGTACAAAAGTAATTCTGTTTCTTGTTACGTTTGAATTTTGTCATTTTTGTTCATTTTCTACACGACTAAACTTACAAAAAATAGTTTTATGATTTAAAGCGGCACATACACAAGTCAAAAACTCATCAAGCATGAGAGAGTCAAAACCTTCTCTATCTATCTATATCATTTTATTTGCCGCATTTTATTTGCCGAGCGAGTTCGGAATTCGAATGTCAAAACCAGCCAAACGCAGGTTTTCACAATTCCAAAGAAGGAATTCGACAGTGCAATTGTTGTTGTAATTCCTTATTCCTCGGCAATTAAATACGGCTATTAGCCGTGTTAAAATATTGTTAAAATTGTTCACACATGTGTATTTCCGATGACAACAATTTCTATTAAAATTTGAGCCACGGGGTCGGGGGCTCCCATAAAAATATTTTACAAAATTTACCCGATTTTCTTCAAATTTTATACACATGTGTACCTCAGAGGGACAACACTTTTTGTAAAAATTTGGAAGTAATCAGGCCCGCATACAATTTTATAAAGAAAAGTACCCAAGTTTCTTCAAATTTTATACACTTGTATCTTTGATTAGAGAATTTACAAGGAAAATTTAAATTTGTATGGGGTGTTTTTTAACCATTCTTTCTTCCAAACCAGTTTCTTCCGGACCTTTTTACGCTAGCGCTAGTCGCACAGCGATGCAGAAATCGTCCGTGTCACGCAAGAAACTGCACGTGCTTTCATCTTTACATTTACGTAAAAATGCATGATTGAAGACTCATGCTTGATGTGTGTATATGCAACGTAAAAAACAATTTACTAATACACTCTCACATGCCTGATGAGTGTTTGACCTGAGTATATTACACGGTTATTAATAATGACATTACTTTGTGATGATGACATTAATAATGTTCGTGTAAGTCGGAGTAATGAATACTATGGGTTGAGAATCCCGATTTTCTGATTTTGTCCATTATTACTAATGTCGAGTTCTATTCACTTTTTCTGAAAAAAAAATCTTAAAAAGAAATTCCGAAATTTGATCTAGATCAAACGATCTCTTGATTTTTTTTCGTAATTAGAACACAAAACCTTGATCTGCCTGCTTTTTTTTATTCAGATCAAGCTATTTGGGTGAATAGAATATCACCTAATAATGCATTATTAATGACCGTGAAAATAGCCGTTATATCTTCACATTTTTAAAAATAATTTTTCGACACTGTTTTGTTAATATTTACTTATTGAAAACGATTTTTTTGTCTAGATAAATATTGTAAATACGAAATACTTGCTATTTCAATTGACGCAATGCCCATACGTAGAAGCCTTGCTAATTTTCGACATTCCAATTGCCTTTTCCATAAGTATGTAGACTGTGGCAACATGAAAACGTTACAAAAATATTATTCTGCTAAAGTTATCAATTTATTTCACATTTTACTCACACGTAAGAAGAATTGTTAAAGCTATGGACAGCCCAATCCAGTTTTGAAAAAGCAACGACGAAATCAAATAATACATAATGGCGGATATTGAAAATATTGCCCAGACCATAAAATTTATTAGGGAACACGATCGTGGATCGTAATATCCGCTTTTAGGTTCCTCAAACCCGGAGGTCTTAAAAAAACTGCCAGTTGTGTGGAAACTTTCTTGAATGCGATCTTTTTCCCTAAAAAGGTTTTGCAACCATTCCGCTGCCTTTTCTTCGTCATCTGGCACCACATCCAATGGGATTCGACGAACGTACATATACCCTTCAACTGGGTTTCCATTTAAAAGACTGGAAATTGTTGGTGGCACCTTTAAAAAATATTATATAAATTCTAGTTTAAGGTTAACGACACTGGTATTACAAGGGTATCTTTTTTAAACGCTAAATTTATATCATAAATAGCTGGACATCTACCACGCAAACTGGCCAAGCTGGCCGTGAAACCCTTTGTTCTTGGGATCAAATGATATTTTAAGACTGGCATTCCTCTTTCTTGTGCAAATTTAATAGAAGCTTCGTGTTTCTTTTCGGTAAAACGAGTTCCCTCAGCATTTAACAATAGCCAAACTGGGTCAGGATATGCGAATACTTCCTTTAGCTGACAATCAATAATTTCCCTATCCTTTTCATAGGAGCGTTCTAGAAAAACAAATTCTGCAAATTTCCAGGCCCATCCTATCACTGGAACATATGCAATTACTTTTTTTGCATACGCTTTACAATTGCCCAAAACAGCGCACTTTTCGGTAAACATCCATCCAGCTAACCAATCAATCTCATATGTGTGATTCATAATCAGCAAGACGTGTTCTTTTCCAGCAAATTTTTTTTCGTCATCTTCGTCTATATATACGAGCAATGTACTGTTTGAATACCAATCAGTTATAAAGATCAATTCTGTAAAATACATTTGCAATAAATAAAGTGAAAGTTTGTACAAAATTGTTACTCGACTTACGTGAATAGAGCGAATAACACAGGTAATACATCAATGACCGAAAAAGTCGCTTATTGAATGGCTTCAAACAGAAATGCAATAACATTTGAATAAAATTTATAATCAGACCTGAGGTGAAAAACGTAATTGCTATGCATAAGTGAATCAGTCTTAATTTTTTTAATTGCTCTATCGAAGACATCTTTTGTTTTTTGTGTTGGAATTATTTCTGAAATTATAAAAAAACCACCCATTAAAATTTAAATGTTAATGTAAATGTGTGCAAAGTTTAAATAAAATCGTGTTAATTTTGATAAAAACTATATGGAGCCCCTCGGCCCTGGAATATACATATTTACTTCAACGAAGATACACATGTATACCAAATTTAATATAATTTAATTTTTTAAAATTTTATATGGGAGAACCTCGGCCTTGTGGCCCGATCACTTCCAAATTTTTACAAAAAGTGTTGTCATCGGAGATACACATGTGTACAAAGTCTGAATTAAATCAGGCTTTACGAAGTGGGTTAAAAATTGATAACAAGATTTGGCTATAGCCAGCCAGCAAACAAATATTATAATTAACTTTTAAATTTAAAATCTATATATATTATTATTATGTATGGCATCCATCAACATACATATATACATATTACAATTATCTCTATAATCTGTAAGATTGGAATGGATATGACACGTTAAACTAATCTAAAAGGATAGATATTGTTGTCGAATAAAAAAAATCGGAAACGACCGAGATTAGAGTAGAATCCACAGTTTTTAGAGTCGCTGATATGAATAGTGATGGTAAGACACGCATATTAGCCACATTTTATTTGCCGAGGAATAAGGAATTACAACAACAATTGCACTGTCGAATTCCTTTTTTGGAATTTGAAAACCTGCTGTTTGGCTGGTTTTGACATTCGAATTCCTTATTCGGATTCCAAATAAAATACAGCTATTATCTTTAAGGGAGAGGTGCGATTAGGACGACATGTAAAAATAATCTAAACTAGTATACAATAAAATAATAAATTTTTATTGTGAGTCCGAAGGGCGAAGCTAATAATCAGAGGACAAGAAAATGGTTTCAGCGTGCGTGTGTACATTTGTCAGTTTGAACGTTCATCAATTTGTAAACTTGTATATTACGGCTTCTACCAGTCAGAATTTGATGGGACTTGTTTGAAAACAATTAGTTAGCGGTCGGTTAGATGATTAGTTAGATGGCGTAATTTTTCATAGGGATAGTAGATGGGAACTGAGAAAAATACCCAATCTACGCATCGCTATCGACTTTTATTAAGTCTAAGGTGATTTTTTCAGTCCATTTCTAAAATCACTTATGAATGAAAGAGCTACATTTAACGTTGCATACTATTAGGCTTTTAATATTATTCAGTCTTTAGACTTTAGATTACAACTAATAATGGCTAGCTGAGATACTCTTTACTATTACAGCTCATATAGCGAAATTCATTTGTGCGCGTGTGAAGTCACTCGCATAGCAGAATACATTAGTTCGTGTGTGTATAGCAGTGTAAAGTTTTTGGTATGAAAGATTTTCAGTACTTCTCTCAAGTTAAAGTACAAGTTTTGGTAAAATTGTTCAAAAAATATAAATTCAAAAAATAATTGCGAGCCCAAAGGGCGAAGATTATATTCATAAAAATATTGTTACGAAAAGTTGTTATTATATATAATTAGATAATAATTAGAATCCTAAGAAAAATCCCAATGTAAATACTGCATACTAAAAATAAGCATTTTTAGTGTTGCATACCCTTAGGCTATAACACTATTCTATTATTTGAAATGTAACCGCCTGCAAGTTTGACTCATTGTGTACTGGTCAAACAAGTAGTCAAACCGGTTTGTGCGGTTTGCCCGGTTTTTGTAAAAGAACATGATTGAACATGTAGTCTATTTTTAGAAGATGACTAATTACATATAAGTATCGTTAGTTGTAAATAAGGGAATAAGGCTACAATTTTCTGGATATTTCTGTCTGCAATATTTGAAGTTTCTGGAAGCTTATGATTGAGTATAAATAGAGGCGTTAGGCCGAAGTAAGATTATTAGTGAATTGGAATTTAACCAGTGAAGTTTAAAAAGTTCTTGCTTGCAGAATTATTGTAAAGTACAAGTATTATAAGTGTTCTTGTGTACAATTGAAGTAATCACCATTATAAATTGTGAACTTGTGTTAATTTTATTGTTGTTTATTAAAGTTGTTATTTGTAAATTAATTAACTTGTGTTGTTTTATTTGCAAAATCCTTTACGAACTCGAAAGCCTGAATTTCGTAACAATATATAGACATGAAAAATTTCTCACCGTGCGTGTCAGTTTGTTTGTCCACTCGTATATCTCGGCTTCTACCAGTCAGAATTTAATAGGCCTTTTTTTAAAACAACTGTGACGCTTGTCTCGTGGCCCGTATAAAAAAAAATTAAAAAAAAAATTAAGAGAAAAAGGGGAGGTGGTACAACACGACTTTCTTTTATGGGCGGGACCACAATCATCAGTAAATGTATTGTTACGAAATTTCGGCTTTCGGTTCGTAAAGGATTTTCCAAATAAACACAACACAACACAAGTTTATTAATTTACCAATTATAACTTTATTTAAGAAACAGTAAAAATAACTCAAGTTCTCAAATTTATACTGGAAAGCTTTTAAATGCACACAAAAACACTTATAATACTTGTACTTTACAATAATTTTCCTAGGTGGTAGCTTTATAATTTTGCAAGAACTCTTACAACTTGACTGGTTAAATTCCATATAACTAATAACTTCTCTGCAGCCACCTTTTATACTCATTGAAAAGCTTCCAGAAAATTGTAGCCCTATTCGCTTATTTACAACTAATATATGTAATGAGTCATTTTATAAAAATAAACTACATGTGCAATCATGTTCTTCCACAATCGGAAAAACCACTTATAATCAGCTATATTTCAAATAATCTAATTCAGCCTAAAAGTATGCAATTCTTGATTCTAATTTTAGTGCTTATTTTTGGACGAGTATGTACATTGCGATTTATCTTGGGATTCGATTTTCATTCCATGGCGGTCAGCCATTAATATAATAGGAGAATAACACAGAATGCTCTAGAATTGGAGGTGGCCGTAACTATCTCTGACTGGTGGAAGTGCGATCAAACCTCCGGAATGCGGAAGCGGAATGATTGGGCTAGTCACTTAAAATTAAGGTTGGCGCGAGGCCAATAACCTCGCACGTAAAAAATTATTATTACGGAACCCAAAATTAGCCTCGAATACACTGATGAACCACGACGACCACTGCAAAGAAAACGGCTAAACGTTCAAGGAATTTTCTCATGGAACGTACGCTCTGTATAGAGCTCGAGCTGCACAGCAGCTGGCCGATACCCTGTCTAAATATAAGGCTGACATAACAGCCATCCAGCAGATGCGGTGGACGGGGAATGGTGTCTTACAAAAATCAGAATATGACATATATTTAAGCTGTCATGCAAGACATCATGTGCTCGGGGTGGGGTTTTATAGTCAGCAAAAGAATGAAACCCATCGTTATCGGCTTTAAAGCAGTAAATGAACGACTATGCACCCTTCGCGTGCGGGGCAAATTTAAAAACATAAGACTCATAAACGTTCACGTACCTACAGAGGATTCTCCAGATGATGAAACAGAAGAATTCTTTGAATCAGTCGAACGGGAACTCCATGCCTGCCATGAGGATATGAATGCTAAAATAGGTAGGGAGCCAGTATTCAGGCAGTACATTGGCACCCATAGCTTACACTAGAACACTAATGACAATGGACAACGAGTCACAGAGATGGCAGCATGCAATAATTTGGTCGTTGCGAGTATAAGGTTTGCGCGTAAAAATATCCACAAAGCCACCTGGGTATCTTCTGATGGAGTCACTCGCAACCAGATAGACGACGTATTGATAGACCGCCGCCACAACCCAAACCTGATGACGGTACGAACTTACCGAGGTGCAAACATCGACTCGGACCACTATCTTGTTGGTATGGCGCTACGAGCGCAGATTGCATCATCACGATAGACTGCATCCGCGACTCCATCTTAGGCAGTAGTCGTAGAGATCGGAACGACTGGTTCGATGACGAATGTAAGCTAGCGACTGAACGTAAGAATGTTGTGTACCGAGCAATACAACAATCTCATAGAACGCGGGCACGCGAAGATGAATATAAAGAGCTCAGAAGATATGAAAAAACAGTTCACCGCCGAAAGTAAGCAGCCTGGGAGAAGAATCTCGTCCGTCAACTAGAACAGTACAGAGAATGAGGACCGCACCAGGCGCGGAAGTTCTACCAAAGAGTCCGCGGTATGACGCAATATACCCCGCGTTGCACATACTGCAAAGACAAAGAAGGTAATCTGATCGCCGATCTTAAAGGCATCTTAGAGCGATGGGAAGAGCACTTACATGAGTTGCTAAATGGCCAGCTAACTGAGGAATTGGCTCCACTAATGACCGAAGATCATACTATGCTGCCGCCACCAAGCATAGACGAAGTTAGCAGAGCGATAAATCGGTTCAAAAATAATAAGGCCCCAGGATCTGATGGTACCCCAGCGGAACTGATAAAAATAGGAGGCCCCACATTACACCAAGCAATTGATGAAATAATAGTGCAAGTATGGGAAGAAGAAGCTATGCTAGAAGACTGGCGAAGAGGCATCCTGTAGCTTCTCCTGTAGCTGTCCTCAACTTGTACTGATGCACTCTTTCTACTTGCTCTCCAGACACCATTTCAGAACTCACAATTGATCTGGAAGCTCCTGTGTCAAGAACATTATCGCAAGGTCTTCTCTCCAATACGCCATTGACAACCAGACTGCTGCCATCCCTTCCAAGAATTGTACTGCGTATTGTGACCCTGGGATATTTCCTTGTCTTCTTCAGCCTTTGTCCTGCAAAGCTGGTACACGACGATCGCTGCACCTTTTTCGAATGTTGTGCATCTATCCGCCGTAATCTTTCCAGATTATTGACACCATTCACAGGCTGTCTCATGTTTCACTCACTTCCTTTCAATTCCGAATGAAATGTCCAGGTTTCTGACATCTAAAACATCTTAATGAAGAATCAAATCTGCTATTTCTGTTGTTTTGAAAGCAGTTGGTTGATTTTTGAATCTCTTCTCCAATCAGAGCTTTTATGTGTGTGACGTCCTCAGTTTCCAACTTGCGTAGCCCAACAAAATTCGAAGACACACTGGCTTTAGCTGCTTCATACTACAAAGCCGATACCAAAACTTGATGCATCGTTTTTCCCATCAATGTTGTCCTCAAATGAAACTTCAACTGTTCATCTCGAATAGCATTGATGAACGCATCCACTGCCAGTCCGCCCAAGATACTAGCCGGAACCCCACAATAGGCTTGTCGTGCTAGCTTGGTTATTTCCCGTTCTAATTCTTGAAGCCGTTCTCCTAGCTGTTGTTTCTTCATATGAAGCTGTACTTTGTTTAGCTACGATCAGATAATTTAGCTGTTCTTCCACACCCCATCCATTGTGTTGTACCGCAGCTCCAAACAGGAAATTTTCAAAACCATCGAACACAGGAGGCTTCAAAATTCTTTTCTAGATACTAGATGATTCTGGAGTAACTGCTGCTTACTGCTTTGTTGAGTGTTTTCCCTGGCGAACTGGGTACGACTATCCAACCGGATCTCAAACTCAGTCATTTTTCCTTCACTTCTTCATGAAGTCCATTCATCTCACCTTTAAGCGATGTTTGAATTCCACTCATTTCATTTTTTAGCGTTGTATGAACGCCATTTATTTCTTCTTTGAGCGTTTCTTAGATTTCGCTCATTTCATCTCTTAGCTTTTGTTGAATAAGATCTAGCTTTCCAATTCAAATGTTGATCTTGTTGCTAAAACTTATCGGTCAGTTTGTAATTTAACTGCTGATTTTGATGATCCAACCTCTCGTTGCTCCTGACTCTGTTGCTGTGATTATTTCTTTTGCTGAATCAACTCTTTTTAAATTCTCTATATTAACCTCGCGTGCAGGTGGCTGGCAGGGTGGCTGGTCACATTTTCTGATCAATTTTTAACCCACTTCCCAAATTTATTGAAATTTTATTGAAATTTTGCACACATGTATATTTCCGGTGACAATACTTTCTAATAAAATTTGAGGCCCCTCGGCTCCCATACAAATGTTTTACAAAATTTACCCGATTTTTTTAAAATTTTATACAAATGTGTATCTCCGATGGAAAACACTTTTTGTAAAAATTTCAGAGAGATCGGGCAGCGGGATCTGGGGGCTTCCATATAAATTTTTTTTCCCATATAGCGACATCATATCATTTCATACTATAATGACTGTGTTCTGTGTGCGCTGATGAGTGATGCAATGTAGGCAGCGCTGCAAATTTACGATTGGGGTTGTGTTGTTGTTGCGTTGCATCTAAGAGCAGAGAGCAGAGAGTATAGAGAATTTGTGTATTGTACAATATTACGACCTTTACGAGTATATGAAGAACTGGTTTCGCACTCATCTGCTTTACAGCTTAACTCAACACAAAAGAAATAATTTTAGTGGTACATCGTACGTCGCACCAACCGTGAAAACTATAGAATCGACACTTATACAGGCAAAAAATGTACACTTGTTCGAAAATTCTTTTTATGAAGATCACATACAGGGAAAACTACAATTTCCACCCCAGCGCCACCTATCGGTTCCAATCGTTCTCAACGACTTTCTTTTTATTTAAATATTATATGGGGTGAAATTGAGCCAAATCGTTCCATAAATAAGAATTTTCGAAAGAAAAAAAACGATACCAGCGCCATCTGCCGGGCTGATTTGTGAATCTAAACCATCCAGGGCGTCACCCAAACGCATACAAAAAAATTCATTCAAATCGATCCAGCCGTTTAGAAGGAGTTCAGTGACATACACACGTACAGTAGAATTATATATATAAAGATGGGGAATTCACCAAAAAAATTCTCCGCTCAGAGAATTTACAAGAAAAATTTAAATTTTTAACTTCGCGTGCCCGTGGCTGGCTGGCTGGTGAGATTTTCTGATCAATTTTTAACCCACTTCCCAAAGCCCAATTTTATTGAAATTTTCAACACATATATTTCCGGAGACAATGCTTTCTATTAAAAGTTGAGAGTGATCGGGCCGCGGGGTTCCCATACAAATTTTTTTCCCAAATAGCGGCATCATATCATTTCATACTATGTTTTTTGTGCGGTGTGCGCTGTGCGCTGTGAGAAGCGCTGCTTGCTTTACGATTGGTGTTGTTTTGTTGTTGAGTTCTTATGTGTTTTTATATTTCAGCATTTATTGTGGTATTCAGTATACTCTTGGTTATTAGAGAATTTACATGAAAATTTTTAATTTTTATGGGTTGTTTTTTATCTCTTCACTTTGTATATTTTATTGGTAAATTTTGCTGTTCATCTGTTCACTATGCTGGTCAAATCTACAGTTAATTTGTTGTATTAGGGCATTAAACATTGGTTCCATGTTGTGCACTTCATTATTTTCCGAAGTAGACGGTTTTTGCTGCACTAACTCCGTCTTAAATGAAAACAAGCAGCTTTAACAACTTGTTGCAATCGGAGAAATAACTCTTGCTTATTTCCAGCGGTGCTTAGACCTCGCTCCAATCTCTTCTTTAAGCTACTGGGAACTATATGATTTAATGTTAACTGCACTTTCCATTTTATTATTTACTGTTTATCGATTTTTAAAAATTGCACTTAATTTATTTACTGTCTCAAGGCTTGGAAAATCACCAATTAATTTATTTATTGTCCAACGATTTGCAAAATTTTATAGTCTCTCAATTTACACGATTTGCAAAATCCCACTTCTGACACCAAGTGCTACGAAATTTAGGCTTTCGAGTTCATGAAGGATTTTGTAAATTAAACACAACACAAGTTTAATAATTTACAAATAATAACTTCATTTTAGAAACAGTAAAAATAACACAAGTTCACAATTTTTGAAATTTTGAAATACTTTACAATAATTCTCTTATGTGGTGAATTTATCACTTTGTAAGAATTTTTACAACTGGAACTGGTTAAATTCCCAATAACTAATAACTTCTCTGCAGCGAACGCCACCTTTTATACTCATTGAAAAGCTTCCAGAAACTTCCAATCTTATAGACAGAAATATAGAGAAACTACCAGAAAATTGTAGCCTTTTTCCCTTATTTACAACTTACGACATTTATATGTAATTAGTCATCTTATAAAAATAAACTACATCTACAATCATGTTCTTTCACGAAAACCGGAAAAACCGCACAAACCGGTTTGACTACATATTTACCAGTACATAATGATTTAAACTTAAAATCCGTTATATTTCAAATAATCTAATTCAGCCTAAGAGCGTGGCAGGCGTGGCGTGGAAATGAAAGTCATTCCAATGAACGTTGTTGCTACACATAACGCAGTATTTGTCTGTGTTTGTGTGTATGTTCGTCAATTTGTTGTTGTTTTGCCGTATAGAACGTTCATGATTGCGCCGGAAGTAATTTTTTGTAGTTGCTTTTCAGTGGATTCTCGGTGGAATCAAGCTTTCTCTTTCTAACTCACTAAAAATCTACCTGTTTCACTGACGTTCATTCCCATGATTGTGTAGCCACGCTCTAAAAAAAATGCAATTCTTAATTCTAATTTTAGTGCTTATTTTTGGACGAGTATGTTCATTGCGATTTATCTTGGGATCGTTGTCCATTATCTAATAACTACTTTTCGTAACAGTATATTTTTAATTTTTTTTATTATTATTTTTCCCGAGTTCTAAAATGTTCATGATTAATAAACATACAAACAAGCGAATTCAGCCTGAATTACAATTATCCAAATGGCGAGCTGTGAAGCACCGCTTTACTATAATCTATGTATCTATCTATATATGAATAACCTATCTACATACCTATACCTAAGCTCACTCAGAAAAGTGTTTGAAAATAAAAGATAAAAATATTATTATAATACTGGCAGCACAATTTTTCGAATCTATTGAGTGTTTCTTTTAGATCTTTTTTTTTAAACATTCTTAAAGATTTTCGTTTCTATTGCCTTTCAATTTTTTTGCGGCAATAATAATTGCTATATCTGACCTTAGCCATCGTAAATATTCCTCTCCTTTTCGCAGTAAACTTTGTGCTAATTATTAAGACAATTATTATGATGATGCAAGCTATATCCGGTTTACAACAGGAGCTTAAGAGCTCCGAAATACTGCGATATGGTGGAGCAGTATTTACATATTAAGTGCAATGTCGAGACTGACAAAATAGTCTGATTCAGTGTTTCCCAGTAGATGTAATGTGGTATTATGGGAATCAGAGCAGACAAAACACTTATATTCAAGTTAGGGCGATACACCTTGCATTGTCTTCCATTGTTTTAGGAAACCTAAATATTTTTCATCATTTTTAACGATGACAAATATGTGTTCGTTACAAATGAGCTTGTTGACGCACATACCGTGAGTTTCGAGTTTTTCGGTTTCTACAAAGCAAATTCCATTGAAGGATTTTTTGAATACTTTTTAGCAATGATTTTTGCGCAAAACAACACCACAAAGAATTCTACATTTCTAAAGAATTAAAAAGGATCTTTCACCCGTTATATGGCAGTGAGAGAAAAAAATTGTGAAAGAAACAGTGGTTTATGTTGAATGCAATAATGAATTCCTAAATTTTAAGAGAACGGTAGTTTTATGAAAGTTAAACTGAATGAGTCAGAATGTCATGCATTTAAATTGGTTCATTAGATTAGAATCAAAGTACAATCGTTTTTAGTGATGTAGTTAATGTTTTTTGGAGTGCAAGGTTTTGCATTTGTTTTTTTTTAAAGAATGGTTAATGACATTGTCAGAGAAGGCAAACATAGATATGTTTACCATTCGGAAGGCTTGTCTAAGCGTGCTATTATTTGCATGATCAATCGAAGTGATCATGCTGTTGGAATAACTGCCAGGGTCCGACAATAAACGGAAAAATTACAATGAAAATGTTTCCAAGGCCATTACAGAAACAAAAATTTGTTAGACAAGCCTCCAATTCAGCTGTTGAAAAGCTGAAAATAAAAATAAAAAGCCATATCAAATGAGAAAGTCTTGTTCTGCAAACTAAACTGAAATCAATCATTCACATTTTATAAAACGTTTTCTCAAAAAGTCTTCTGAAAATATAGGAATAACATTATACACTTTAGTATCCCTTCACATATGTTATATAACCTCTTTCGAAACCCCATAAAACGTGTAATCATCAAGGAGTTAATTTTTTAATTTAAAGAAAACATATGCAGAAAAATAAGTCTTTTCCTTCCGAACAATGTAAAAATGTAGATTACAAAAATAACAAAAAATGTAAAAAAAATTCCGTTTTTCAGATACAACCTTTTATTTATACGTGTGAAAGTTGGCGAAAAAGTTGACCTCAAAAAAGTTGAAAAAAAAAAACCAAATTGCAAGTGTCACATGTGCCTCACGCCATACGCGTCAAACTAGATGCTCAGAGCTTTCTTGAGACTAAGCTCCACACAAAATTTTAAATCCCTAGTGTTACCAGGGCAACGAGTAATATCGACAACCCTGGGCAACGAATAATGTGGACCCTATCAGTATTGAGTATTCAGTTTTGTGAGGCAGAGCTGTCATTTATGCAGTTGAGAATTAGGTGTGTTCCAACCACATGGTTATTTTAAGACTAATAAAGAAATCCTTTTGTTTATGAAATTAATTAGGAACTGTGTTATCTTTTATTAGCGCTACCTTCAACATAAAAAGGTAACAGATTTTGGCGACGAGGATAGTGGAAAACAAAAGTAAAAAAGTTGTTTGTTTTTCTTAACCTAAAACAATGGATGAAAATGAAAATATCTCGTTTGATATTTGTAAATAAATGAAATTTTAACAACGGCACATAAACCGAGTTAGGCTGTCAGATTACTAACAACGGCATATAAACCGAGTTAGGTTGTAGAGACTACTAACAACGGCATATAAACCGAGTTAGGTTGTAGAGACTACTAACAACGGCACATAAACCGAGTTAGGTTGTAGTGACTACTAACAACGGCACATAAACCGAGTTAGGTTGTAGAGACTACTAACAAAGGCACATAAACCGAGTTAGGTTGTAGTGACTACTAACAACGGCACATAAACCGAGTTAGGTTGTAGTGACTACTAACAACGGCACATAAACCGAGTTAGGTTGCAGAGACTACTAACAACGGCACATAAACCGAGTTAGGTTGTAGAGACTACTAACAAAGGCACATAAACCGAGTTAGGTTGTAGTGACTACTAACAACGGCACATAAACCGAGTTAGGTTGCAGAGACTACTAACAACGGCACATAAACCGAGTTAGGCTGTCAGATTACTAACAACGGCATATAAACCGAGTTAGGTTGTAGAGACTACTAACAACGGCATATAAACCGAGTTAGGTTGTAGAGACTACTAACAACGGCACATAAACCGAGTTAGGTTGTAGTGACTACTAACAACGGCACATAAACCGAGTTAGGTTGTAGAGACTACTAACAACGGCACATAAACCGAGTTAGGTTGTAGTGACTACTAACAACGGCACATAAACCGAGTTAGATTGCAGAGACTACTAACAACGGCACATAAACCGAGTAAGGTTGTAGGGTTGGATAGTTTGAACAACAGCACTTTAACCGAGTTCAAATCGTGAAGAAATAAAAGACGTTTGGTCTTGAATGATATCTTACAACTCAATTTATTTTACAAATGCAGTTGCTTAAATACTAAGTAATCGTGAGAAAAAATAAAAAATGTTACTGCAACATAAGAGATACTCTTATGTTATCAAAATACGTTAGAGATAAGAACATACCAAATGCGTTAAAGAGAATAAACATACGAAATACGTGACAAAATGTATTATAGATAAGAATACACAAAATATGAAGAAATGCATTAGAGATAAGAAGATACAAAAATACATTACAATATATGTACAGTAAAAAAATTATGTTTTATATATGAACAGTAAAGTCCTGATTTGTCTTCTGTTTGGGTTGCGGAATTGGCCCCTTTGTCCGGTTGAAGTGGCGATAAAAAATTTCCCATAACAACAGACTTGTGATAGTGATGACTAGTCCCAATGCCATATAACTTATGATAAAGTGGTGAACAGCATTGGTCCTGACTTGATGTGGCAGTTCCATGAGTTTCTGCGTCTTGACGAGCTCCTGCAAGGCCATTAGGTCTTGTAGTTGTGGTTTGTATAGATCAACTGTTTCCAATACTAATGGGGACAGCCTTGGTGGTGATATTTCTGATAGCTTGCCGAAACTTGAATAGGAAGTGGCGATGCTGCTTGGATAGATATGGTGCCCTTGTATGGTAATGACATCTTGTTTAACCACGCACTGTGGCTCCAACTGCAGCAACCCAGAACCGTTTAAGTCGATTTGAGACATTTCGCTGCCACATATTACGTTGACGCTTGTCCTTGATTTCATGGCGTAGATCCATTTGTTTGGGTGATTCAATTGGATCCATACTGGACTTCCCTTCTTCATTAGTTTGCAAGCTGCTAGCTCAGATTCTGACAGCGGAGAGTAATAATCTCTGGCTGTGTTGATTGCCATATACGTCGTGCATGGATCGATCGCCAAAAGGTTTTTCTTTTCCATAGTTGGGATTGGGATTACCTTGTAGAGGTTGAACTGATCCTGGTTTATGAGAGGCAGGGTAATTGTGAAGATAACGTGGTTGTTGCTTTACAGACAGTAGTTTATAGACCTGGAGGAGATCTTTCTGGTCTACAGGTAAATGTATTGATGCTGGAAGATGATGCTTTATTTTTGATAATTCTTGCCTTAGTTGTGATGGAGGGAGCAGCAAGGGATGAAGCGTGCCATGGTGTGTATCTGCCAAGGCGTCAAGCATTGATGATTGTATTCAGTATAGATTCGAGGACATGACCGTCATTTGAAGAGCGAGAGATGTGAAAAGCTGGAAGATCTTAATCTGATGAATTCCTAATTCGTTGTCTAAAATTCTGTTAATTAGTGAATTAACTCGATTGTCAAACGACTTAAATTTTTTCTCTGTGGCCAATTGATACCGTTTCATGATGTTCAATGTGGAGTCAATTATTGAGGTTCGATTTGCGTAAAGCATCTTCAAGTAATTTTCATTCTCCTGAACTGTGTTGATTGTGAGAGACATTTGTTCTGCTTATTCTAAGTATACTCTAAAAAGCGCATTTGCCACTTTTCCGACGATATTAACAGCTCCTCTTTATCTTCTGGCTAAAAATAGGCTATTGTCTAGTTGAAGTTCCCTTTCAGTGTGATCGAAGGTACTGATGCACATGCCTTTTTGCTGCATCTGTTGGCATAAATGACGTAATGCACGTGTACCGTTGACAAGGTTTTCCATATCTGTCCAATAAGGTCTTAGATCGTAATATATAATTAAATCCCATTCTGTTGTGATAAAGTTTACTGCTCCGATGTTGTCGAAGTGTATGCCAGGATGTTGACTCAGGTTTTCTATCCTGATGGGGTTGCTGAGAGGCACTGATAACATCAAGCAAACTATAAGCATTGTTGTTAAAAGAGAATCCCTGAGACATCTTTATTCTCTTGTGTGCCTGTTTGGAATCATCATTAATGCTTGGATTTCTTTTCTTTTCTAAGCTATGTTCATTATCATCTTGTTGTTTTAGGTCATCCTGTTCAGTGCCAATATCTGTTGCTGCTGATGAATTAGTATTCACCGGCAGACGTGCCAAGCGATGAATGGCTCGTCTAATAACTCGCTTTGATGTCTGCTACGCGGACCAAGCCATCATCGCCCGTTTAAGCGCCATTGCATAACCGGTAGATTATCGTCCTTAATAATGACCATAGTGTCTGGTTTGGCATTTTGACATTGTTCCTTCCAGTTGTACCTGCATTGAAGTTTTTTCAGATATTCCCTTGACCACCGGTTCCAAATGTCCTGTTTGATTTGTTGTATCTGTTTCCATCGTGGTTCATCAATCAAGAAGTGTCCTGGTGTAAGGGCTGCTAAATCTGCTGGATCTTCTGACATAGTGATTGGCCGTGAGTTCAAAATGAATTCGATTTCTATGATGGCCGTTTCTAATTCCTCATACATGAGAAATTCAGTTGAGACGGTTCTAAGTAGCAGATGTTTGGCTGACTTTACTGCGGCTTCCCACAGCCCTCCAAAGTGTGGTGCTCTTGGTGGAATTGTATGGAAGGTGATTCTCTTGTCACTACATATTTTAGATAGCTGTATTCGAGCTCGTTCAGAATATACGGCTTCTTTAAGCTCCACGAGCTGATGTCGTGCTCCTACAAAATTGGTAGCATTGTCGCTGTATAAATTTTGACAATGCCCTCTTCTTCCCATGAAACCGAGTTTATCTGAGTTCACGATTCGTTTAGTGACACGGTCGTTGTTGAATTGGTCCGATTTAGGCAGCCAAGATAAACCCAAGGTTTTGATGCTATTTTATACCCTTGAATCGAAGTCCAGATCTAATTCTTTATCCTCTGGCGAAATTCCTTCCAACAGTTGTGGATGATTTGCACACCACTATCGCAAGTTGAATCCAGCTCCCATTAAAATTGTATTTAATTGTCGCTGCATTTCCTTAGCGCTTGCAAGACTGTCGGATCCCGTCATGCCGTCATCTACGTAGAAGTTTTTTAGCAACGTCTGTGATCCGAGTGGACGACTGGTGATATTTTCTTGTCCCAATCGCTGCAGACACTTTGTGGCCAGGTATGAAGCAGATCTGGTTCCGTATGTGACTGTTGATAACTGATAACATCGCAGTCTCCTGCGGGTGGTTTCTCTACAGGATCAATTGATATTTTTGATCCTCTTGCTGAATAAGGATTTGCCGGTACATTTTTTCAATATCAGTGGTGAAGACAAATCTTGGTAAGCGAAAATGTAATAAAATGGCGAACCAGTCACTTTGTACAGTCGGCCCTGTATGCAGTAGGTCGTTGAGAGAATACCCCGTGGAAGTTGTGCTTGATGCATCGAAGACTACTCGCAATTTAGTGGAGCTGCTTTCAGGCTTTAGGACGCAGTGGTGTGGAAGAAAATAGTGCGGTGATGGAATGTTATGTAGGTTTAATTCCTTCATGTGGCCCAGTGCGAGGTACTCCTCCATGAACTTAGAATATTGAGTCCTCAGCTGCTGGTCTCTGGAAATCCTTTTTTTATAGCAACAAATCGATTGAGTGCGATCTACTTGGATTCACCCTGACATTTTGGATCATCCTTGAATGGTAGTGCTACAATAAAGCGACCTTTTTCGTCCCTCTTAACTGACGGATTAAACTGAAGTTCACATTGCTTCTCGGAGACTGTTGCATTGGCTTCCAGCGGGCCTAATTCTTTCAATTTCCAAAACTTTTCAATTAACTGACTAGTCTTCATATCATCAGTGACACAGTTAATACCACAAGTTGCTGAATTTAGTCGACCATGTCCAGCCCTACCCATGACTATCCATCCAAAAACTGTATTTTGTAGCGTAGGTAGATTGTCAGCTAGTTTAATCTGACCAATTGACATTAGTTGCGAATAGAGTTCCGCTCCCAATAATAGCTCAATTTTTCCTGGTGCTGTAAACTGTGGATCAGCAAGCTTGATATTTTTGGGAATGGGCCATTTGTCAATAGCAAGATTCTGTGATGGTTGTGGTGGAACGATTTGAGGTAGAATAAAGGCTTCCAACTTGTGTCGAATCCGTTCAGTTTGGAGAGTAGCTTAATCTTCGAGTTGATTCTCGCTTCCCTTGTCCTATTCCTTGAATGACCATCTTTTCGAAGCTTGTGGCCGCCTTAAGACGTTTGATAATTCGCTCCGTTATTATGTTCACTTGAGATCCAGAGTCTAAGAGAGCACGGCATTCAAGTTCGTTCCCTTCATTGGTTACCAGTTTTACTATTGCGGTGCCCAAGAGTGTATATCTGCGGTTCTTTTGGTCATCACAAGCTGTCACTGAATTATCTTTAGGTGTGAATACATCAGTAGTTGAGTTCACAGCTGTGGCAGTTTTTCCTTTATGTTTATAATCTGACTGTAGGTGTAACATGGTGTGATGCTTTTGGTTACACTTGAAACAGCTCCGAGCAGAACATCTAGCCGAACCATTGCAGATTAATGCAGAGGTTGTTTCTTTTCACAAAATTGAGACGCTCAAGTTGACTCAACTTCTTGAAGGCATGGCAGTAGTAAAGTCGATGCCTTTGTTTGCATGCAATGCAGGTGTCTTGATGACTTGTTGAAACTACTGATGTTGCTGACCTAGGGCCTGTAGTGTTTGTTCCCAATGCTTCTAACGACTGGAAACGTGTCTCAATAAACGTTAAAAATTGGTCGATGCCAGGAGGCTCCTTTGGATTCAATAATGATTGTTCAAAGAGAATATGTGTAGAACGGTCTAGTTTCTTAATTAATATGTGTATTAACAATGGGTCCCATCCGTCTGTAATAACGTCTAGGTTTTGTAGCCCTAGTAGGCACTCCTTGGTGGTGTCATGCAACGTTTTAAGGTTGGCTGCAGATGAGTTTCCGTTGGCATTATTTGGCTGTGACATTAGCTTGTTGATCCATGTAGCAATAAGCACTCTCTTGTTGTTGTAGCGATCTTGAAGTGTTTGCCAAGCGGCGTTGTAATTTTCTTGTGATGATGAAAAATGCTTTACAAGTCGTTCTGCTTCACCTGTTAAGTTGGCTTTCAAATACCACATCTTTTGACAATTTGGTATGTGTTGTTTGTGGACTAACTCCAAAAAGAGATTATAATTGGCGCCACTTTAGATAATCCCCGTCAGATTTGGGGAGAGTGAGCTTCGGCAGAGATGCCTGGTTGATGCTTTGTTGATTATGGTTTAGTGTTGTTAGGTTCTCCAACCTTGCCAACAATAAAATAAGCCAGTGTTAAACTTTTGTCTCAAGATTGTTGTTGCATTGACTGTCGTACCCTGCAGCAACTGGGTCATCCGACAACTCCCATATGGTTCGGTCGTACTCTTGGACTTCTTTCCATTGATTCGCATTGGCAGTTAATTGAAACTGAAATAGCGATTTGGATTCTGGTTCGTCGGAGAGAGTGTTAAGCAGTCGTTGAAGACTCGCGCTACTCCTCGTCGTTAACCTCTAACTGCCTTTTACATGAAGTCGTCGTTAGGATTAACTGGAATAGCTGGAGGAGTAAACTTCTTATCTTTGGGTTGTGCACCACCTTGATTGCGTGTCTGTGAATCGGCGGATATGCCGACTCCGCTAGTGGCGTCTTGCTTATCTGTTATAGCATACAACTCTTGTGCCTTTGCCTGGAAGTGAGTTGCATGTTGTTCGTACATTGTTTTAATCTTTTGATAGTAGTCTTCCGTGAAGTACGCATGCTATAGATCGTCTCCTGGAAGTCCTCGTAACTTTGAGTCCAACTCTTTAAATTTGTCCCAAGCTTTTTGAAGGCGACGATTCCTTTCGGCATAATACGGTGCATCTTTCCGAGTCACCGAATCCTTCCGATAGTTAGATATTATTCGCTGCACTTCTCCGCCAGCAGCGGATTGCAGCTCGGCGAAGGTTTCTAAATCTGTCATAATCAGGTCCTGGTCCTGATCATGTCGGGGTCACCAATGAAAATATCTTGTTTGATATTTGTAAATAAATGAAATTCTAACAACGGCATATAAATCGAGTTAGGTTGTAGAGACTACTAACAACGGCACATAAACCGAGTTAGGTTGTAACGACTACTAACAACGGCACATAAACCGAGTTAGGTTGTAGAGTTGGATAGTTTGAACAACAGCACTTTAACCGAGTTCAAATCGTGAAGAAATAAAAGACGTTTGGTCTTGAGTGATATCTTACAACTCAATTTATTTTACAAATGCAGTTGCTTAAATACTAAATAATCGTGAGAAAAAATAAAAAATGTTAATGCAACATAAGAGATACTCTTATGTTATGAAAATACGTTAGAGATAAGAACATACCAAATGCGTTAAAGAGAATAAACATACGAAATCATCATCATCATCAAATCTCTTTCAAGAGCGATCATCGATTTTTGTTACGATCCGGACAATGGTGATATTTTCGACGCATGATACGATTACTCATTCGCAAATTGAACGCAAAAGCATACAAGCGGTTTGTAAATTATATTCTACCGAAACATCCACGGGAATATAGTTTCGACGAAACAATCGTTCATCTAAAAAAAAATTTTGCACGACAGACGTAATTTTTTAATTTACGATTCAATTGTTTGCAATTCACAAAAAACCACTTGGACGATTTTGTGACGTATGCCGGACAAGTCAACAAGCACTGTGAAAATTTTGATTTGAAGAAAATTACGTCAGACCAATTCAAAACATTGATTTTCATTTGTGGCCTTAGATCATCAACAGACAATGAAATCCGTACGAGACTCCTCAGCAAGTTCAACACCGATGAAAATGTTACATTGGAGAAGCTCATCGAAGAATGTTCGCTGAATATAAATCTGAAGCGTGATACAAATTTGGTTGAACATCCACAATTAAGTAAATCTGTTCATGCAATCAAGAAATCAGTGAAACCTAAACGAAGCAAGGAGAAGCATGAAAGTAAAACACCTAATGTGTCATCGAAAAGCCAAACAGGCCCCAAATCACCATGCTGGAGTTGTGGTGGTATGCACTTTTCGCAACATTGTTTGTTCAAGAATCACAAATGTACACAATGTCTAAACATGGGTCACAAAGAGATGGTTATTGCGCTTGTTTCAATCGGGTAAAGAAGAATAACAAAACTTCCGATACATCAACAACTCCGATGTCATCAAAAAGCGTATTTTCATCTAATCAAGTAGATGTTTGCAATTCAAAGCGTAAATATGTCACAGTCAAAGTCAATGATGTATTTATCGATCTGCAAATAGATACAGAGTCGGATGTATAAATCATATCAAATGAACGAAACTTGGTTCTCCTTCAACATTTAATCCAGAGTGCGTCGGGAACCCCAATCAACATTTTTGGTGAAGTTGTCGTTCAAATGTCACTTGGAGATAAAATCGAAACAAGTAAATTATTTGTATCACATTTTAACGATCTTTTGGGCATCGATTGGATCGACTTGTGGAATGTACTGTGAATGAGGTGAAATTTGAAACAACGTCATATACTTTTCGCCAATCACATCAGAATTTCTACAAGACAGATTTCCTATAGGTTTTGATGATTCGCTAGGATTATGTACCAAGGTACAAGCGAAATTGTAGCTCAAACCAAATGCTTGACTAACTTTTTTACAAAAACAACCTGTTCCGTATACAGCGCAAGGCAAAGTTGAGCGTGAACTCAATCGACTTCAAGATTTGGGTATTATATCACCAAGGTTTTTCTGAGTGGGCCGCACCAATCGTTGTCGTACAAAAGAGTAGTGGTGGTGTTCGCATTTGTGCAGTATTTTTCCTGGTATTTTTCAAAGTATCGACGATTCCATGATCGCCGGGCTGAACAATGTGGCTGCGTCCATGGACGATATTATCGTTTCTGGTAAAATTCATGCGGAGAATCGTCAAAGTCTCTTCAAACTTTTGGAACACAGGAGTATGGGTTCAAATTGAAAATTAACAAATGTTCTTTTGGATTATCGCAAATCAAATTCTTGGGACATATTGTTGATAAGAATGGTCTTCGCCCAGATCCAGCCAAAGTCGAAGTAATTCAAAAACTGCCAACACCTCATGACGTTTCAACACTACAATCTTTTCTGAGTGCAATAAATTATTATGGCAAATTCGTTCCAAGTTTGAAAAATTATCGAGGTCCACTTGATGATTTGTTTAAGAAAGACGTAAACTTCGATTGGTCGAAAAAATGTCAGCAGTCCTTCAAGAAACCCAAAAGCATTCTCGCATCGGACTTGTTGGTCACACATTACAATCCAGAACATGAAATCATTGCTGCTGCAGATGCATCATCATATGGATTGGGAGCCGTCATATTACATTAATTTCCGGATGGAACTCAAAAAGCCATCTACCATGCTGCAAGATCATTAACAACAGCAGAGAAAAATTACGGTCAAATCGAGAAAGAAGGCTTAGCTTTGATTTTTGCTGTAAAAAAATTTCATAAAATGATTTTCGGTAGGAAGTTTTTGTTGCAAACCGATCATAAGCCTCTTCTCGCTATTTTCGGTTCCAAAAAGGGCATTCCTGTTCATACAGCAAACCGACTTAAACGTTGGGCAACAACGCTTATTGCATACGATTTCACAATCAAACACATTTCATCAGAAGGTTTTGGTCATGCTGATGTGCTATCACTATTAATCAACGAACATTCGCGACAAAACGAAGATTACGTCATAGCATCAATCGAAATCGAAAATGACGTTAACCAAATTTTTAACGTTTTACCATTGTCATTCCAAATGGTTCAAAATGCAACTGAAAACGGTGTCGTACTGCATCGGTTATCCAATTCGTTCAATACGGATGGCCTAAGAAGCAAAGTCAAATTGAAAATGAAAATGTCGCAAAATTTTTCAATCGCAAAAATTCATTGACCGTCGTTTCACGTTGTCTAATGTATGGCGAACGAATCGTTATTCCATCAACTTATCACAAGGGATTATTAAAACAGTTTCACAAGAGTCATCCAGGAATCAAAGCAATGAAAACCTTGATGCGATCATATGTATTTTGGGTTGGAATTGATCAAGACATTGAGGAACGTTGTACAAATTGCGCGTCAAGTGCAAAATCACCAACTAAGTCTCTACTTCTTTCGTGGCCTGCACCGACAAAACCTTGGGAACGAGTTCACATTGGTTACGCTGGTCCAATCAATAGTCAGTTTTACCTCGTAATCGTCGATGCGTATTCGAAATGGCCAGAAATGATTAAAACGTCACAGATCACGACAACCGCAATAATCGAAATTTTGAAGCGAGTCTTCGCAAATATCGGATTACCAGAAAAATTGGTATCTGATAACGGTACACAATTTTTCAGCGCTCGTTTCAAACAATTTTGTCTAGAAAACGGAATTGATCACATCTTCACTGCACCTTATCATCCTCAATCAAATGGTCAGGCAGAGCGATTCGTTGACACATTGAAACGAACTCTTCAAAAACACGAAGGGGAGGAAATACTAGATGACGAAATTCTGGATTCATTCCTGTTATATTATAGAAATACACCAAATCGAAGTGTACCTGGAAATGTATCACGATCAAGTATCATGTTTAGACGTACTCTTCGAAAATCAAATGATTTATTACGAGGACCTTCAACTGTCATCTTAACAAATAACCGAAATCATGCTCAAGAACGTCAATAGCAAGCACGATGCCAAAGCATGAAGATTCAAAAATGGAGATCTAGTATATGCGCAAGTACACACGCAAAACAAAAAAACTGGGTCTCTGGCAAAATCATCGAAAGAATCGGTGGTGTAATGTACAACGTATGGTTAACCGGTAATCGAACAGGACTTTTTCGATTTCATGCAAATCAATTACGCGAACGATATGAAAATCAAGAATCGTGTCAATCGAGTCCAATTCCGTTAGATGTTTTAATTGAAGCATTCGATCTACCGACAATTATAACTCCTGCCACTAGCTCAGCTCGAGATCGTCGCATCCCGGAACATCTTTCAGACTACGTTCTTTCCTAAAGGGTGAGAAGATGCCAGGGCAACGAGTAATATGGACAACCCTGGGCAACGAATAATGTGGACACCCCTGGTATTCAGTTTTGTGAGGCAGAGCTGTCATTTTATGCAGTTGCGAATTAGGTGTGTTCCAACCACATGGTTATTTTAAGACAAATAAAGAAATCCTTTTGTTTATGAAATAAATTAAGAACTGTGTTATCTTTTATTAGCGCTACCTTCAACATAAAAAGGTAACACCTAAAATGAGTAAAACATGGTTAAAAACTTTTACATGCGTCACACTTGTGTGAAAGTTGGTTAAAAAGGAACTCAAAGAAGTTGAAACAGACAGACCAGACAAAAAAAGTTGTACAAATTGACAACAAAACAAAAACCGTTGTTCTAATGGTTAGTGCGTTGGACTTCTGAGCAGGAGGTTTGATTTTTGAACCACAGAAACACAAAAAATCTTTTCACTTCGCCTTTCGGAATTGAGAAGACTACGGCATTAAATTAAAATTTGAAGAAAATCGGGTAAAGTTTTTATAAAATTTGTATTGGGCCCCCGACTCTTGGGCCCTATCACTACCCCGACTCTGTGGCCCGATCGCTGAAAAATTTGTATACAAAGTGTTGTCCATCGGATTTACACAAGTGTATAAAATTTGAAAAAAAAATCGGGTAAATTTTTTAAAAAATTTCCCGTCTCCAAAATGTGTACAAAAAGTGTTGTCTATCGGAGATACTCTTGTGTATAAAATTTGAAAAAATCAGATTAATTTTAAAAAAAAAATTTATGGGCTCCTTTAGGTCTGAGGACCCCAAATTTTAATAGAAAGGGTTGTTACCGTAAATACACATGTGTGCAAAGTTTCAATGAAATCAGGCTATGGGAAGTGGGTTAAAAATTTATCGCAATATTCCACGACAAACAAACACACGGGCACGAGAAGTTAATACTGTAAAACCTACCAATCGGCACTCTCTATAATCGGACCACCTCCGTATCGGACCACACCTTATGCTTTCCCTGCTATTTTCCATACAATTTTCCCTCTATAATCGGGACACCCGCTAAGCGTACCATGGACCACTTCTATGCTTTGCGTTACTTATTGTATTTACCTGACTAAATGGACCATGTGTAGAAAGAGATACTATGTATATGTACCTACATTTCATTTTTTTTTCGTTCTTTAATGTTCCTATTAGGGGATTCCCAATGTTATGTCAAACTCAGCATTTCGTTCGTTTGCACTTTCATTAATTTCATTAATTGGTGGTTCCCCCCCCCCTTTTTTTGGTTTATGTAAACGGATTTTAGGAGTCAGTTGAATCAATTTGCATAAGACGAACGCGTCGTTTTCAGTTTTTATTTGATTGAACAGAATTTTAAAAATAAAAAATGAATAAAGCGTAACTACCGCGAACTTGACATTGAAAACAAATTTCAAATTTGTCTCAAAGAGGTCTTGCACAGAAATTTGGTTGTAGCAAAAGTCAGAATTTGCATCGAAGGAAAGACTGACAGTAGCTTTAATTTGCAGTGCGGTGGGAGAAAAAGAGCCAGTGATGGTCATCGGTAAGATAGTTTTTTATAAAAAAAAATTTCGTTTAAACTTTTAAAAAGATGAATATCGAAAAAGCATTAGGCATAACTTGGAGAAGCAATAAAAAGGCTTGGATAACTCTGTTTTGTTTCGAGAGTGGCTTACCTCTTTCGACAAAAAAATGATAAAACAAAACCGAAAGGTTCTTTTTTTTGCAGACAACGCTCCTTCTCATGTTATATTAAAAAACGTCGATCTAAAGTTATTTCCTGCAAACACAACACAACACAGCATTTACAGCCACTCGATCAAGGCATCATCAAAAGCCTAAAATCCCATTATAGAAAACATCTTATGCAGCATTTGATTTGTGCATAGATGAAGCCTATAATATATCTGAAGTGTCAGGTAAAATAAATGTCTTGGATGCGTGCGGCTGGCTCAAACTAGCATGGGAGCACGTCACTCCAACCACAATTTCAAATTGCTTTAAGAAATGTGGATTCTTCGCAGAAGAGGAGATCAATACAATTGCTGGGGAGGTAACACTCCAACCTACTCTGTCCGACGATTTTGTTACTATGGACAACAATGTTGTAACATCCCAGGGCTGGTCGGATAATTGGGAAAATGATTTTTTTTAACTCTATTCAGCCAGCAACTTCTGAAGCTGAAGTAGACGATCACGATCACGATCTCTCACATTCAAAGATGCATTTTCGCATTTGGACTTGTTAAAAGACTTCTCGTGTGAAAATGGGTTATATGAAGTATGGTCGTCTTTAAACAGCTATTCTCAAAAATTGTTGGCAGCGTTCAAGGATAATGCTGTGGGTCAAAAAAAATTACCGATTTTTTTTCTCAACAGACAAATTAACAAACGTATGTATATATGTATGTATGTACATATGTATGTAAATATGTACATTATGTAGTACATTAATTACAATAACAAATTACCGATGTATTCAAACAGAAAAAATAAACTTTATTGAACCGAACTTTGTCTTTTAAATTTCAGATTAAATAACAATTTGCATCAATGTATTTATACCTGAAACCTTGGTAAGTGGACCGGACCAATTAAAAGGGACCTCCATAATCGGACCAACTGTTATCGGACCACAATCTTTGGCTCCCAAGGGTGGTCCAATTTGACAGGTTTTACTGATAGAGAATTTAATTTAATTAAAAAAAAGAAAAAAACAACCCATAAAAATTAAAATTTTTCATGTAAATGCTCTATGTCTGCAAAGTTTGAACCCGGTTAATTTGGAAAAAAATAATATTAGAGCCCCTTTTCTTCAAAATGTTTACAAAAAGTGTTGTCCATCGGAGATACATATGAGTATAAAATTTAAATAAAATCGGATTAATCTTTTTAAAAAAAATGTATGGGGCCCCACGACCCCAGGGCCCTGGGTCTCCAAGATTTGTACAAAAAGTGTTATCCATCGGAAATACACATGTGTACAATATTTAGAAGAAAATCGGGTTAATTTTTTTACAAAATTTGTATGGGGTCTACAAAATTTTTACAAAAAGGTTTGTCCATCGGAGATACTCATGTATATAAAAGATGAAGAAAATCGATTTAATTTTTTTTAAAAATGTGTCTTCAAAATTTTTACAAGAAATTTTGTCCATCGGAGATACTTATGTAGATAAAATTTGAAGAAAATCGGGTAAATTTTTTATACTTGTATGAAATCGGACTTTGGGAAGTGGGTTGAAAATTGATCGCAAGATTTCACGACAAACAAACAAACACACGGGCCCGCGAAGTTAATATAGAGAATTTAAAAATAAGGACCATTAAGAAACATAGTAAAATAACCCCAAATCAAAAATTAAAATAAGTAATAATTTACACAATAATTTAAAGTGAACTGAATTGAATAATTATGGAGCTAAAAAATGGGAATCAAATGATAAATAACCCGAAAAACCCAAAAAAGTCTAAATTCTATAATCGGAGAAACACATGTGTGCAAAGTTTGAATAAAATCGAGTTATTATATGGGAGACACTTGGCCATAAAGCCCGATCACCACCAATTTTTAAATTCTCTATATTAACTTCACTTGCCCGTGGCTGGCTGGCTGGCTGGCCAAATCTTGTGATCAATTTTTAATCCACTTCCTACAGCCCGATTTTATTGAAATTTTGCACACATATATATCTCCCAAGACAACACTTTCTATTAAAATTTGAGACCCCTCGGGCCGCGGAGTCGGGGGGCTCCCATACAAATATTTTACAAAATTTACCCGATTTTCTTTTAATTTTGTACACATGTGTGTCTTCGATGGAAAACACTTTTTGTAAAAATTTGGAGCGATCGGCCACTTGGGGACCCCCAGATACAATTTTTAAATATCACTATATCGAATCAGATCACGGCAAAGTCTGAGCTCTGTGCTTTGTGAGCAGCGTTTTCCAAAAATTTACGCGATTTTATTTAAATTTTGTAAACATGTGTATTTCCGGTGACAAATTTGTTTTGTAAAAAAACAACCCATAAAAATTAAAGTTGAAGAAAATCGGGTTAATTTTTTTTTAATTTGTTGGAGCCCCATAACCCTGGGGCCCGGGTCTCCAAAGTTATTATAAAAAGTGTGGTCCATGGAGATACACACGTATATAAAATTTCAAGAAAATCGGTTTAATTTTTTTTAAAAAAATTTTGGGGCCCCACCACGCCGTGGCCCGGAGTATCCAAAATTGTTACGAAAAGTGTTGTCCATCGGAGATACATACTTCTGTAAAATTTGAAGAAAATCAATTTAATTTTTAAAAAAAAAAAATTATGGGGGTCTCCAAAATTTTTACAAAAAGTGTTTTCCATCGGAGATACACATTTGTATAAAATTTTAAGAAAATCGGTTAAATTTTGTTAAATATTTGTATGGCAGCCCCCCAACCTCGAGGTCCTTGGGGCCCCAAGTTTTAATAGAAAATATTGTCACCGGAAATATACATGAAGTGGCTTAAAAATTGATCAGAAATTCTGACAAGCCAGCCAGCCAGCTGAATAAAAAAACTCAGTGTAAATTTTTGACGTACACTGCTCGCTCGGGTTGAATAAAAAAACAGACCCATTGAAAACGAACTTATGTGGCGTTCGTTTTTTCCTACACTTTCTTTAAAAAATTTTAAATTGAAACATCAGCAAACAAATCGAGTACTCTTTTGAGAAATTTAGTGCAGTATTTTTGCACTTTTGCTACTAACGAATGTTGAATTTTGGCGCAATGGATTTCGAGAGTTTCTACCAATCCAACAATTTTGTGGTCTTATGCGTTCCCGTACTTTTTTGTGTAACTGCTTTCATTGAGAGATTTTATGTCAGTTTTTTTTTTTGCAATTTTACTACAAAAAGTACGGGAATATACGTAGTAAGAAACAGAAAAAATGTATATGGATTTTTCGCTTTTGTTAGTTACCAATACATTTGATTTGAGTATTTTGTAAGCATGAATCTGTACTTTAACAGCTGGGCTTTAGATTGGCTATAGGGCATAACTGATAAAAATTTTGTATGTGCCCCAAACCAGGGGCTCGATTACTACCAAATTTTCATAGAAAGTGCCATTGGAGCTACACATGTTTGCAAAGTTTAAATAAAATCAGGCTTTTGGTAGTGATTTAAAAATTTATCGAAAGATTCCACCAGCCCCAAACGGGCACGCGAATTTTATATAGAGAATTTAAAAAAGAAAGCAAGAGTGGATGAGAATGTAAAGAATAAGCAGATCATAAACAAAGTGGCTTCTTATAAGAACACTTGCACGTGAAAAGTTGCTATTTGGTAAATATAGCGACAGATCTAGATTAGATTCTTTATTCAATAACGGTGGTGGTTTTTGGTAGCCTTAATGAGAAATCAACGTTCCATGATAATATAAGACGATTGTTAAAATAATTGATAAGTAAAACCTGCAACAAAATCCGTCGGCGGCCTTTATCGCTAACGATAACGTGCAGGCCGCTAACTTCCAACTGCCATTAGATTTCATTGTCGACTTTTATTATTTAAACAAATTTCGACTTTGGAATCAAGTTTATTAGAATGTTCTGTTTTAAAGATCGGACTTTGGCACTTCAGAACGAATTTATGTACAATTGGGCTGCCAATAGTTATGTACTCACATGTATACGTCATATATCATGATTTGTATACGCCAATACTACTTTTGTAAGCTTTAATAACACTTGAAAACTAATAAGCCATTACAGTTCGAACACGAAATATAAGAAACAATTGTTACTTACCACGTTAGGATAATTAATAAAAAATTGCAATCTCGCAACAAAAGCAATTTTATTTCCCACAATCTCTAAGTGACAAACAAAACTTTTAAAAATTTGAATTATATAATTGGAAGCGTAATATTAATGTTATTATATTATATTTATGTATATTGTACAAAATAGCCAACCGTATCTACTAGGGCAACGAAGTACTCTAATGCCCAATCATATCCCTTAGGCTGAACGTCAACTCGAACTCAAGACTCAAAAGTCAAAACTTTGTCTGGTCTCATAGTCAGGAGTATGCTAGCACCAACTGTCAAACAAATGACATAACCGCATGCCACAGCAGTTCGCGTTGCCATTTATTATTTTTATTGAATTTTCATTTTTACAAGAGCTTGTTCAAAAAAGAATACTAAAGCTAGATTAACATTTCAGTCGTGCGAGAAAAATTAGGAAGGACGACTATATTTTAATTGAAATTGTGGCTAACCTTAAAAATTTGACTCTTCGAGAATGTTATAGTTATTTTATTTTTATCGGCTAAACTGCAGTATAATCCACATTGGATTTGGGGTTTCAGACACTCCTTCCCTGAAAGCCCTCACTGTACACTCCCTGAAAACCGCATTTTTTCTTGGCAGTCAAGCCCCGTTTTAGTAGGAGGGGCTGTCAAAGTTTTTTTTTTTTCAGAAAAATCCATTTTCCCAAGTGATTTGAAGATTTGAAGGTTAATTGGTACCATATAAAAGGTAATAAAAATACCTTCAATTTAAAAAAAAAAAAAAAATAGGCCAATCGAGCTACCTTCGGCAGTGGTAAAGTCAAAAAACCGTTTTTTATATAAAAGGTAAAAAAGAGGCGTGCTTAAAAGTGGATGGGCCTAAATATTGGTAAAAAATGAAAGGTAAAAATTAGTTCTACACTGTCCTACTGTGTTTATGGGCGTAGCATAGTATAAACGGAAGGTGGATCAATTTTATACTTAAGTAGGAGTTCTTCCTTTTAAAAGGCGTTTTTGGAAATTATGGGCACAGTGTATAATACTATGCGCTCAATTAATTTATATTTAAGTATGAGTTCTTCCTTTTAAAAGGCGTTTTTGGAAAGTATGGGCACACTCTAAAATAAGGAGGTTTGGAGGTTAATTGGTATCGAATGAAAGGTATTACGGGTAAGTATTAATAAACAAAAAAAAACGGGACCACTCTTGCCAGTGGTAGGGTAATTAGAGGGCGTGTTAAAAAGTGGGCTGACATAAATATTGGTACCAAAAAAAAGGTTGACATTACCTCTATACGACCATACTATTTTTATGGGCATGGTCCAATTTTAGTGGAACGTGCATCAGTTTGTATTGCTTTTATTTCCCCATACGAAATTAGGTGTTATATGGCAAACAGCAGTATAACCCGCATGGGGTGAGGGGTTCCAGATACCACTCTAATGAAAGCCCTCATTGAGCACACCATGAAAACAGCATTTTTTCTTGTCGATCACGCCCCCTTTTTGTAGGAGAGCCATACAAAGTTATGAAATTTTACACAAAAAACCATTTTCCCGAGTGTTTTGAAGGAGGTTTGGGGGGATTTTTCTGAAAAAAAAAACGTTGGCAGCCCCTCCTACTAAAACGGGGCGTGGCCGCTGCCTTCTTTATGCCGCCCCCAAAAGTGGTGGCAGGGGTGTGGTAGGGGGCGTGGCAGGGGATGTAAATTCGCATGCGGGCTATACTGCAGAAACGCCCCACAATTGCTATTTAATTTAACAGGCATCCTGCTCATTTTTTTTCGCACGGCCAAAATGTAAATCAAGAAATATGGTAATATTGGAAAATATACTATTTCTCTCGTCAGGCTAACCACAATTTCTAATTAACAGCCGTCCTGTTCATGTAAATGTAAATCAAGCATAAGAAATATGCTAAAATAATGACAAGGAAAGAAAACAGAAGGAAAGAAATTCAGATACAAATGCGAAAACTACCAGGGAGTTTGATTTATGTACATTCTAAAAAGAGAGAAGTAGACAACTACACACAAAAATAAACATCAACAGTACATTATAGCATATTATAGCGTTATAAAAAATTATTCTCTTTCGAATACACAAATGTCACGAATGATTGCGAGCAGTGTTGGTTGAATCGTCGTCGCCAGCAGTTCATTGTTATTTTCAGTCCTGACACTCGTATTGATATATAAATTCGTTTTTCCTTATAAAAAAAGTCTACATATATTTTTATTCTTAAATACATATTAACTCTGGTCATCTTATTGCCTGACAATTCAGAAGTGGAATTTACCCAAAAGGAGCACCATACATACGTTGTATGCTGTGTCGTCGTGACGGTTTTTTTTTCGTTTTTTCGTTTTGTTGTCTTGTCTGTGCATAGGGACAGACAAAAACGGTAGTTGATCGGTTATACATACGTTGTGTGCCGTGTTGCTGCGACGGTTTTTGTTTTTGGTTTTGTTGGTCTTGTCTGCGCATATAGACAGGCCGAAAAGGAGTTGTTTGGATATACATACGTTGTGTGCCGACAGCCGTGTGCGTCCGAAGGGTTTTGTTCTGTATATCGGTATTCGGTAGATATATATACAGTCGTTGCTGGGATATATACGTCGTGTGTCTACAGTCGTTGGGTGTTGCAACTGCGCAACATTATTTGATTAACTACGTTGTATTTTATTATTGTGAGTTTTTTTAAAAAAAATGCCGAAAAAACAAATCGATGAGCTGAAAGTTAGCGAACTGAGATGTGAGCTTCTTGAAATGGGGGCGGATACGAAAGGCACTAAGGCCGAGCTCGCATTGCGCCTTAAAGAGGTTGTGCATGGGGAGTTCGTTGAAGTTAGCGCGTGTGACGAAATAACCACGTTGAAGGATCAGTTAGAAAACCTCACGTTGATGGTGGCACAATTGGTTGCTTCATCGAAAAATAGCGATTCGAAAACGGTTTCTAACGATGAGAGAAATTCAGGCTCGTCTGGAGAGCGCGAACGGGTACCTAGTGGAATCAAAAATCGAACGCTGATGCGTCAAGCTCTTCGACAAGTTGTCTCCGTGATATCATCGATATACTACCGTGTTTTAATCCTGCGGTTGAGGCAATTAACAGCCCAAAGTTGTTTGTTAACCGTATTGAAAATTTAAAAGCCGCGTATGGTTGGGACGATCGAGTTTTGGTGTTCGCAGTGCAAACAAAGCTACAGGGATCCGCGAGATTATGGATCGACAGTGTCCCAACAGTGTTTGCTATATGGGCTGAGTTTGTGGCCGAATTTTTAAACACTTTTCCGTCAACCACCGACGAGGTTGACGTTCATTTATCAATGAACTCGAGACGACAACAGGGTGAGCGTGCTGAAGAGTACTTCTTCCGGTTGAGTGCTAAAGGGAAAAGAGGCGGTCTTGATGAAGGAACAATCGCGAAATACATTCGGTTAGGTTTAAACAACCCACCTCTTCAAAACGTATTAGCTGGCGAGTGCGGTTCTTCATTGACGAAATTCTAACAGTGATTAGACGGTTTTACGAAACGCAAAATATTCCTGAAGGACGGGTAGTCAATCAACCGAGAAAACAAGTGGTAAGGCTGCCATCCGAATCAAATGCTATTATTCGCGTCGGCGACGGGCCGAAGTGCTATAATTGCGCGGAACGTGGACATTTCTCAAGGAATTGCCCAAAGCCGGCAAAAGTAGTTCGATGTACGAAGTGCGACAAAGCAGGACATTCAGCAGAAAATTGTCGTGTCGCACAAGTGAGTGCAGTTGAAGTGGAACCGAGGCGTCGATCCTTAATTAAGACAGTGTTAGTTAACGGGGTTCCCTTTAATGCATTAATGGACTCAGGTAGTGATGTCTCACTAATTAAAGTCAGTTGCGTTTCGGAGTCTGATAAGGTCCAACCATATACGAGCAGGCAACTGTTAGGAATGTTTGGGGGTAGTTACTGTTGCTTAACACAGTTGATGGCTACATTGACGATTGATGATGAAAAGTTCAATGCAGTGTTACTCATTGTTGAAGATCATTTACTAAACGAACCAGTGTTGATCGGGAAGGACATTTTGTGTTCCAGTAAAGTACGGACAATTATCGAAGGTGACGGTTGTCGGTTGGAAAGGATACGGGATCAAGTGAAAATCGGTGATAGTGTACTCGCGGGTGAAAGGAAAGAACTTTTTAAGATTCTTACGGAATATCAAGACTGTTTTGCAAGTTCGTTGATTGAGCTGGGTAAGTGTACAATTAGTGCTATGAAGATTGAAGTAAATGACGATCAACCAGTCAGTCAAAAAGCATATCGTATCCCTTTCCCGAAGCGTGAAATAGTTCGCCAGAAAGTGAACGAGTTGTATAAAAGTGGCATCATTCGGGAAAGCGATTCTGCATTCGCTTCTCCTATTGTCCTGGTTAAGAAGGCAGATGGTGATGAGCGATTCTGTGTCAATTACAGGAAACTCAATTCCATTACGGTGAAACGGCCATTTGTAATGCCAGTTGTAGAGGAAGAGTTTGCAAAGCTGAGCGGATATGCGTATTTTACAACATTGGATATAATGTCCGGATATCACCAGATTCCGTTGGAGGAATCTTCAAAGAAATACACAGCGTTTGTGACTCATGACGGGCATTTTGAGTATAATTATATGCCATTTGGGTTGGCTAATGCCCCGAGTGTATTCCAGGAAACGGCGGCTAGATTGGTGCGTAAGTTACGTGACGGAGGTGTATCTGCATTCATCGACGATTTCATCATCAAAAGCCGGAATGCCAAGGAGGGACTCGAACGTCTAGCAGAATTTCTACAGGTATTGCGGGAAGCTGGTCTAACGCTAAAATTAAAAAAATGTGCTTTCCTTTGCGAAGAAATTACTTATCTTGGTCATCGTGTTAAGGGCGGAGGAGTTCAGCCTGGTGATGTAAAAACAGCTGCAATAAGGAACTTCCCAAGGCCAGATAATGTCCACGATATTCGACGATTTTTGGGACTTACGATATTTTTTCGGAAATTCATCGAGAACTTCGCCGTTATCTCTCGTCCGTTAACTTATATGCTTAAGACAAAGGAGCAGGTGCCTTTTCAGTGGACGTCCGAACAAGAAAAATCGTTCCAAACGCTTAGGGACAAATTGTGTTGCGACCCGATACTTGTGCTGTATAGTCCGGATAAAGAGCATGAAGTAAAGGGTGTTTTTTTAGGAGGTTTGTTTTTCCGATAGATGTCGTTTTATTTTATGACAGTTGTTTTGACAGCTCAAAGTGGCATTTCTACTCAGTATTGTTTGGCAAATCATTATGAATAGGTTAACTCCAGAACAACGTTTTCAAATCGTGGAAATTTATTTTCAAAATCAGTGTTCAATTAAAAATGTTTATAGAGCACTTCGTGAATTTTATGGTGCACATAATCGTCCGTCAGAGACCACCATAAAGAACGTAATTACCAAATTTCGGTCTACATTCACTCTTTTGGATGCCAAGCCACCGACAAGAATGAGAAGAGTTCGTACAGAAGAAAATATTGCTGTCGTTGAGGCCAGTGTCGAAGAAAACGACAATTTATCGATTCGTCGTCGTGCTCAGCAAATTGGACTTTGTCCATCGACTTTATGGAAAATTTTACGTAAAGATTTGGGTTTGGTGCCATACAAAATTCAATTGGTGCAAGAATTAAAGCCACACGACCATCGTTTGCGCCGTGAATTCAGTGATTGGTCGTTAAATCAATTGAACGAAGATCCATTTTTTTACCGTAAAATTCTCTTCAGTGATGAGGCGCATTTTTTGTTAAATGGATACGTCAACAAACAAAATTGTCGCATTTGGAGCAAAGATAATCCACACGCCGTTCAAGAATTACCAATGCATCCTGATAAATGTACTGTTTGGTGCGGTCTATGGGCTGGTGGGATCATCGGTCCATATTTCTTTAAAAATGAGGAAGGACGACGCGTTACCGTGAATGGAAATCGATACAGAACCATGTTAAATGAGTTTTTGTTGTCAAATCTTGAAGATATGGATATGGATGAAATGTGGTTTCAACAAGATGGTGCCACTTGCCATACAGCACGTGAAACAATCGACTTATTGAAAGAAACTTTCAACGACAACATTATTTCGAGAAATGGTCCGGTGAATTGGCCTCCGCGTTCGTGCGATTTGACGCCACTCGATTACTTTTTGTGGGGATACGTGAAGTCATTGGTTTATGTGGATAAACCTCAATCGATTGACGCTTTGGAAACCAATATTCAACGTGTCATTGCTGACATACGCCCTCAAATGCTTGAAAAAGTGCTGGAAAATTGGACCTCCAGAATGACATTTGTGAAAAATAGTCGTGGTAGCCATATGCCAGAAATTGTGTTTAAATGTTAAATGCCAAAAAATTATCTACCAAATAAAAAAAAATTTTGGTCATTTCATAATTTTATATGTGTTTTATTCAAAAAAAAAATCGGCAACCTCTTAAAAAAACACCCGTTACATACTGATGCCAGTGCGACAGGTTTGGCTGGTGTATTGATGCAGGAGACGGATACCGATGTGTTTAAGCCGGTGATGTATTTCAGTCGGCATTGCAATGACTGCGAGCAGAAGTACCACAGTTATGAGCTGGAGGTCCTTGCTATTGTAGAGACTCTTCAACGCTTCCGAATCTATCTCTTGGGCAAGTCGTTCCGTATCGTTACAGATTGTGCTGCCATAACGACAATGAAGTCGACCAAGCCATTACTTTCACGCGTAGCTCGCTGGTGGATGGCTCTTCAGGAGTATAATTTTACCTTTTCCCATCGTGCTGGAGCGAAAATTCCGTATGTGGATGCCATGAGTCGGGCACCCTATGATCCTACGAGTGAACCACAAACCGTTGCTGACCACATTTTTAAAATTGAAGTCGACATAGGCGACTGGGTGATGAGTATGCAGCACCAAGATCCAGATTTAAAGACGATTTTCCTTACTCTCAGGGGAGAGATTCAGCACGAGAAACTGAAGCAGTGGAAGAAGGAGTTCGTGCTACAAGACAACCGAATTTTCAAGAAAGAAGACAACATGTTGCTGTTCTTTGTTCCCCGAGCCATTCGTTGGCGTATCCTGAAAACATGTCACGACGATGTTGGCCATTTTGGGCTCGAGAAAACCATACAACGAGTGAAACAGAACTTTTGCTTTCCACCACTTCGACGTTATGCCAAATCCTACTTATCGTCGTGTTTGGAATGTTGCTACAATAAGTCTGTGTCCGGTAGGAAGGAAGGTCAACTTTATGTAGAGCCGATTTTTTCGATACCATTCGGAACTCTACACTTGGACCACCTGGGACCATTTAATAGAAGTCGTTTGGGAAATCACTACGTATTGGCTATCGTTGACGCCTTTACAAAGTTTGTGATCCTCAAACCAGTAAAAAGTACCAAAACACAGCCCTTTATTGCTGCGTTAAATGATTTGACATGCTTCTTTGGACTTCCGGCACGAGTGATTACTGACCGAGGAACCGCCTTCACCGCCAAAAAGTTTGAAGAATATTGCTGCAACAACCAAATTGCTAATGTTCGGATGGCTGTTCGTACCCCACGAGCAAACGGTCAAGTTGAGCGGGTCAACCAATCGATCCTCAACTTCATTCGATGTACGACAGAGAAGTCTCACTTATGGGACGCCAACCTCAATGATCTCCAGTGGGCGATCAACTCAAGCAAGAACGATACTACACGCTTCTCGCCAAATGATTGGTGTTCGATTTTGGACTCCGTGACCGTCTTCAGAATCATCTTATTCAAGCGTTACACAGCGATGATGTTCCCAAAATTGACATAACTAATCGACGGAATCAAGCCGCTGACAATATCGAAGAGGAGCGGGCCAAATGGAAACGACGTTTCGACTCACGGCATAAGTTGCCGCATTGCTACCAGGAAGGCGACCTGGTCGTGATTGAAAGTATACCTCCGGCGACAGGAGAATCCAGGAAGATCGAGCCGAAATTGAGAGGACCTTACAAAGTTAAAAAGGTAATTGGTCATGATCGATATTTGATCGAAGATCCCGATGACGTCAGCCGAACCCGACGTCGATTTAGTTCCATCTTTGAGGCTGGACGAATGAAGCCGTGGTGCAGTCTCTCTCAGGAACTTAATGATGATGATGACAACACCGATGACGACGACGACTCTGTAGCCGGGACGTCTACACTTCAGGAAGGGCCGAGCTGTCACGAATGATTGCGAGCAGTGTTGGTTGAATCGTCGTCGCGAGCAGTTCATTGTTATTTTCAGTCCTGACACTCGTATTGATATATAAATTCGTTTTTCCTTATAAATAAAGTCTACATATATTTTTATTCTTACATATTAACTCTGGTCATCTTATTGCCTGACACAAATAAATCAATTTTTCTATTAAAATCCAAAAGAACAAGACAATAACAAATTTACAAAATATTGGTGGACACAGATTTCTCTTTCTCTTGGCCAGCTATGAAATTAATCACGCCATATGGTAATACACACGACGAAGACGAAAGTGACTGTTTCGTACGTTATAACCTGCCCTCGAAAGTAGGCGTTGTCCACAAATACTTTTATTATTTACTGCATTCTCAGCGAACACACATTCACACAGTAGTCTTGCATTGCGCATGACCAGTTTAGCAGAAAAATTGGTTTGGTCGTGTTAAAAATACCGTAAGCTACTCGCTAAAAAGGGCTTATGGTGCTCGTTAGATTGCCACTTCAAGCTTCTGACGCTTAATTTACATTTGTGGCGTGCGAGAAAAAATGAGCAGGACGGCTGTTAAATAGGAATTCGGTTCCACAATTCCTATTTAACAGCATCAATTTGGTGAAAGCAAAGCTGTTGCACTCGATATTTCTAAGGCATTTGACAGAGTTTGGCATCAAGCTCTTTTGTCAAAAATGCGCGCCTTGGTGTCGATGATAAACTGCTTCATTGGATTAGGAGCTATCTTTTGGATCGCTCAATTCAAGTTGTTTTGGACGGATTCAAGTCTTAAATATACCACATAAATGCTGGCGTTCAACAGGGCTCTGTTCTGTCCCCGACATTCTTTCTCATTTTTATTAATGATCTCTTATCTGTACTCATATAAGTTTAAGGAACGTCCCTCCACATCTCATGTGGAACTCAAACAACTTCGTATGTTAAGCACGTTAAATTCTGACCTAGAAAGCATAATAAAATGGGGAGAAAACAATCGAGTAGAATTTAACGCTTCCAAAACCCAATGCTGTCTCCTGTCGTCCAAGCGAATCCCTTTTTGCGTGCGCAAATTATAAAAAAAAAACATGCACACAAGCAAATTATAATATTGTAGCATTATTGTTATTTGAGGTGGAAACAACGTGTTAGTATATTTTCCAATGTTACCATAATGCAAAGTTTACATTTGTGTCGTGCGAGACAAAGTGAGCGTGCCGTATGTAGTTAAATTGAAGTTGTTGTTAGCCAGAAGAGATTGACACTACACGAATGTTATAGTTATTCTGTAGTAACATGGTCCGATTCTACACGCTGTATGTTTTCATGTGCAATTCCATAAGTGGGAAAGAGAAATGAGATGTGATTGAAGAAAAAAACCTGGACAATCACCAGCAGAGAAAAAGAGGAATTATTTTATATGCATATGAAAACATGCATCGTGTGATTTTTTTGTCTTCTTTATTAATAAAAAACAACCCATAAAAATTAAAATTTTTCATCTAAATTCTCTAATCGCAGAAATTGATATGGGAGCCCCTCGATCCTGGGCCATTTTTTTTTTATTGTAGGAGAAAATCATCGAAACAAACATTTGACATCAGATGTTAAAATTGAAAAAGCTCAGATCATTTTATTCTGAGCACTTAGAGCACGCTCATACTCTGAGCAAATAAGAAACACGAACATTTATCTTGAGAACTCTTTGACTGCTCTGAACTAATTTATGAAAACGCCAAATGACAGAATATTGTGAAAACTTGTTGTTCTATCTGTAAGTTGATATCGACAACAAAAAAACGACATCAATAAAAATACAATTCAGTATATAATAAAAATGTAAGTTTAAGTAAGCATAAAACATGTATGTCTCGTTTCATTTGCTGGGTTCATTTGTGCGTGCGCTAAGATTTCTCTCTCTCTCTCCACCACCACCAAAACCATGCAGCGCAGCCGACTGCGCAGCACACATCGCACAAAGTCCATAAAGGGCGACGAATATCTGATGCCAGTATAGATATTTAAAAAATGTATAAGGGCCTTGCGGCCGAACCCGGGACCCGATCACTACCAAATTTTCGAAAAAGTATTGTTTATTGGGTATACACATGTGTTTAAAATTTGAAGAAAATCGGGTAAATTTTTTAAAATTTTTGTTTGGGAGCCCCCCGACCCCGAAGCCCGAGGGGCCTCAAAATTTAATAGAAAGTGTTGTCTCCGGAAATACACATGTGTGCAAAATTTCAATAAAATCGGGCCATGGGAAGTGGGTTAAAAATTGATCGCAAGAATCCACGACAGACGACCGACGACCGACCGACGACCGACGACCCACGGGCAAGTGAAGTTAATATAGAGAATTTAAAAAGAGGAACAGCTCCTTTCCATTGATGGTTTACCAATGTTTTAGAAGGATTATCTTGAATAAATTCTTTAATTTTAATAACTTGACAAAAATTAGCTCCTTTATTATTAACTTCTTACATTGTAATTAAACCAATAATTGTATTTTGCATTATTACATCTGTAATTATTGGATCCGTAGAAGGATTAAATCAAACTTCATTACGAAAACTAATAGCTTTTTTTGCTATTAATCATTTAGGATGAATATTAATAGCAATATATTTTGGGTATAAAAAAAGGAGGCTAAACTACGGTATAACGATTAAATGGTTAGGATTTTTAGGATCTTGTTTGGGGGAGATGAAGTCAAAAGAAAGCTGAAAGTTTTTCCCATACAGCCATACTATTTTTATGGGCGTGTCCCAATTATCATGGAATGTGGATCAATTTATACTCATAACAAATTATTTCATTAAAAATAGCTTATAATGTGATTTCCCTTGCTCAAATGTTTTATGTTTAGAAATATGCTTGAATATTATGGGCACACTATAAACTCAATATACATATCATGTATTTAATTATGTATGAAAAACTCAATTATATGATATAACGTGTTTTTTTAAGAGGTTGCCGATTTTTTTTTTGAATAAAACACATATAAAATTATGAAATGACCAAAATTTTCCCCTAACATCCATCAAACCACTGAGAAAAATTAATTTTCAAAACAAAATTCAAAACTTTTGAAGCCCTTTCCTTCCAAAAGGGGCGCCACCCCAAGTCCCGTTCACATTTTTAGGCTGTGGGAATTAGAGGCGTGGCAGATGGTCCGTTCCGTGATTCCGTTAATCGCTATACCGTATATTCGCCAAAAGGGATATTTTGTTTTTTTTATCAATATAATATATTATATATTATAATATATAATAAATTTTTCGTTTTTTAACATTTAGCGCACGTTTGGGCTTATTTCAGATATATCAAATTGTAACTTAGGAAATATCAGACAAAAAGTTTTTGGTAATTAAGCCGTCATAGTTTTTAACATAAATATAACAAAATACGAAGGGCTACCGGCTCGGCTACCCACTTAAAACGAAAAACAGGAAACCAATCAAATCGATAAAATAGCTGCATTTTTTTTGCCGAGGAATAAGGAATTACAGCAACAATTGCACTGTCGAATTCCTTCTTTGGAATTTGAAAACCTGCTGTTTGGCTGGTTTTGACATTCGAATTCTTTATTCGGATTCCAAATAAAATCCAGCTAATAGCAAAATAAAGGCGATGCCATATGATAAAAATATAGATTTATTAAAATGTTAAGGTTACCGTAACAAAATCGTCACCGGTTATTAATATAAATTGTTTTCTAATTTAAAACGGTTAGAATGAACTCAACTGAATTTAATTTTAAATGAAATTAAATTTAAATGAAATGATATTTAAAATAATTTGACGTTTATAGGCTACATTGACTACGTTTTTACTACTGTAAAATACGCTCAATTAATTTATATTGAGAGAGGAGTTTTTCCTTTTAAAAGGCGATTTTGTAAATTATGCACACACTGAAAAATACAGTGCGCTCAATTAATTTATGTTTAGAGAGGAGTTTTTCCTTTTAAAATGCGATTTTGTAAACTACGCACACACTGAAAAATACAGTGCGCTCAATTTTATATTAACATTGGATATGAATTAATTTGTACTTGGTTATGTGCAGTTTCCTATAATTGAGTGGTATATCATATCAGTTTTTCATTGAGTTTTTCCCATACTAAAAAAGGTGTTATATAGCATACTCCATTATATGGTTTTCGAGATTTGGGCTTTCGGACACACCTCCCATGAAAGCCCCAATTGAGCAGATTTCCAGAGCAGCACGGCTCCATTTTGGTCAGGTTTTTAAGCAAAGCAAAGCATTCTAAGTCATTTACTGCGTTTCCAATATTCTGATTATTAGTTGGATTTGGTTGAAATTCATTTTCATTAAATGCAAGGTGTCACGCGTTTCCATGTAATCATATTGAAACAGAGTTGAAATTTTTGGAAAATAACACAAATCCAACGTCTACTTACAAAATAATAAAAATCGCCATTTTGAATTTCTACTCTACTCAAACCAGGTATTTTCGTTACGATAACCAACCCAACCCTGTTTCTATGGCGCTAAACCAGGTTCAACCTGGGATGACCCTCCATGGAAACGAGATAATTCTAAATCTAATCAAATCGGTAACTAGTTCATGTTCGTGCTTCTTGATTTGTTTCTTTTTCGTCGCATTTTTCGCGTATTGTGTGTTATTTGTTTGAGATATACGGCTAGAAAGTAATATTATAATTGTTAAATCTTATTTAATGTTTTATGTAGAAAATTTTGAGACAAAAGTTTTTTAAGGTGTTGATAAAAGTAAAACTTCTGTATCTCCTATCTGATAATTAGTAAAAACACAAAGAAATAGAAACATGATATCACCAAATACTTTTTTTTTCTTTCTGTTGTTTGCGCTGTTCACAAATTCTAATTGTAAAGGTATGTGAGGTTGAAATATACTTCTATTAAGTTGTTGATTTATGATTTTTAAGTATTGCCTTCTAAAATTTATTTCGAATTAAATTCTATTTTTGTGCAGGGAATATAACAGAATATGTTGCTACAAAATCAGGTAGGGAACCGAACTTTATACCATAAGTTTTCCTTGAAACAATAGTTTCACAAAATATTGACAACTTGAATGTTTTTTATAACAGCTCAATATAATACGACAGCAAATACTACTGTTGTTCCTCCATCGGCAAAAAATGATACTACAGTCAAGCCTGATCCGACAACACCTATTACTACTACCAGTACTAGTGCTCCAAGCACAACTACAACTCCTACAAATACTACAACTACTACAACTTCCAAAACGTCCTCAACTGTAACTACAACAGAAGAACCAAGCAATTCGACGACATCTACTACGACCACAACAGCAGCTACTCCAACTCCGGCTCCAATACCTCCACCATGTCGTCGATTCGATGGGCCTTCATTTATCGGAGGAATAGTACTAACTTTGGGTGTCTTAGCTATATGCCTGGTTGCTTACAAATTCTATAAGGCTCGCAATGAACGAAACTACCATACGCTTTGAGTAGGTTTAGAGGAACTAATGCAATTTATACAGCCTTTGCCGCTGAGGCCTACGTCACCACCGCCTTTGCACCAATAAACCAATGTATGCCAGTTCTTCATGTTTTTCTTAAGCTTTATATATTTTAAACAAACAAAAAGGGTATATTACCTAATTCTAATAGTTGATAAGTCTGTCTACAGAATTAAATTTCGCATGAAAAAGATAAATATGAAAATATAATGCAATAAAACCAACTAAAATACAAAATAATTTTTGTCTGAATTTTTTTGTATGCAAATTTTTATATATAAGAATAGCAATAGTTTTAATAATTTTATATACAGCCCTTACAAATAATCATTGATGTGCATTTTATCGTTGTTGTTGTTGTAGCAACTATTAATTCGTCTTAGTCCAAACTTTGGGTTGTTGTGTTTGTGTAGCTGTCGGAACAGTCCAGGCCCAGAAATGCGGCTGCATCGACAGGCTGTGTCCATAGTGATAGCGGTGTGAGTAACGTCGGATGGGACGGGTTTGTGACATGCCAGTAGGAATCGTTTGGCGAGAAGCTCGTTGTGCTCTTTCACTTTAAGCATTTGGGTTTCTTGATGGAGATGGTCCTCATGTGACATGCGGTGGCAGCCAGTGATGATGCGAAGAGCAGCATTCTGACAGGATTGAAGCTTCTGCCATCGTGTATGGCAGAGGCGAGGTGTCCAAATGGGTGCCGCATAGTTTAGTACCGATCTGTCAATCGCTTGATATGTGGTACGAAGGGTTTTTTTGTCTTTACCCCATGTACTGTCCGCTAGGGATTTGAGGACTTTATTACTGGACATGACTCGTTTGTTAATGTTTCCCGAGTGAATCGAAAATGTCAGCAGATTGTCGAATGTGACCCCCAAAATCTTTGGATGTTTGATTGTAAGGATTGTGCTGCCGTGTATCGAGATGTTGAGCTGTAGGTTGACTTCTTTGGTCTAGGTGGTGAAAAGTGTAGCGGACGATTTTTCTGGAGACATGATTAGATTTCGACTGGTAAAAAAGTCTTCTAGTGTATCGAGGTAGGGGTTGATGTTTCTGCAAATGGCGGGGATGTCGTTGCCTGAGCCAAGAATAGTGCAGTCGTCGGCGTACGATATCAACTTGACTCCGGTAGGTGGTGCAGGGAGTTTTGCCATGTAGTGGTTGTAGAGTGTCGGTGAGAGGACCCCTCCTTGGGGTACACCTTGCTTGACTTTCCTGTATAGCGATTTTTTGTTCCGAAATTCGACGTAGGATTTCCTACCATTAAGGAAGTTGGTAAGCCAACGTTTCGTGGTGTTGGAAAGCTGTGACTCTAGGATGTCTTATAGTAAGATGTCTAGGTCAACGGTGTCGTATGCCTTAGATAGGTCCAGTGCAACAAGGACAGTGCGGTCACAGCGACGCTATTGGTTAAGTCCTTGCGAGATGAGTGTTGTGATCTCCGAAAGGGCTGTGGTTGTACTGCGCTGCTTGCGAAAGTCGTGTTGGTGTTCTGCTAACTGGAGTTTGGAATGAAGCTGAGGAAGTAGTATAGCTTCTAATATTTGCACTGTTGGAGACAGGAGAGAAATTGGACGATACGAGGATTCTTGAGAGTTTCAAGTGAGAGGTTAAAGATTTGAGTTGGGTAAGTAATACCTGTTGAGCCAAGATGTTTGAGCATAATCATTGCGATTCCATCAGGTCCAATGGCTTTGGAAGGTTTAACACTGCGTATGGCTAATTCAACTTCGGAGGGAAGTAGAATATGTGAGGTGTTGTCGTGCTCAAGGCTGTGCAACTTCCTGAGAGTAGTACGCTTGCTCTTGTTACAGTGCGTTGGGTGTTCTATGAACTGGCGGCAGAACATTGAGGAACACTTCCTGGTCTAGTCTTGTTGTGTGCTGTTGAATGTGATGGCTGTTAGGTCTCTACGTCTGGTGGTGTTGGAGAGCTCCTTGATAGTGGACCAGAGTTTCTTTGAGCCCCCGTCACAAGATTGAAGGTACTCCAGCCATTTAGTTCCCCTATGTTGGTTGACTAGGAGATCAATCTCGTGATTTAGTAGATCGATTCTGGTACTCGCGGGGTTGAAGCTGCGAATATGATCACGTTCGTTAGCAAGCTGGACTTCTTCTACTGGGAAGTTAGGCCTAATTGTAAGTATTCTGCCGGCTGGAATGAAACGTGCAGCTGCTCTAATGACGATCCGGCGGAAGATCCTTTCACCTGAAATTGCGTTGGTGGGGGTGGTAACTGTCCCAATTGTCTGTCGACAAACCTAGTGAAACTTGGCCAGTCCGCCTTAGCATAATTGAGTGAGCTTTGTTTCTTGTATGGCAGCAATTAAGATCCCATGGTGCTCCATATAGTTGGTGATTTCTGTTACTTTCCCTCGTAAGCCGTTGCAATTCAGATGCATCACAGCGAAAGGTATGTGGTGTTCCTGTATGGTATGTTGGTAGTTTGCAGGTGGAGGTGATTCCGTGGATGTTGGTGAAGTGTTGATGCGCGAGTTGACGTTGTCTATCGGATTATGATTGGTTATGGGGGATGTTGTGGGTGGAGTGTGAAGTTGTGGGGTTGTCTGTACTGTTTGGTGAGAGCAGCATGGGGCCAAGAAGTTGGCGGTCAATTGATGACAGTTATAAAGTCCAGAGCATGTTCTAAGATGACACCAGTTCTCACAGCCATTGCATTTGACGGAAGAGGCATTGCCGTGTATGCGGCTTTGGCATACTGAGCAGTGCCAGGTAGTTGCGTTGTTGGTTGTCTGAACTCGTGCCTTGCAGCATTCCGCAATGAAACTCGGATTCCAGTCTCTGATGTTGCTAGACCTTAGCATCGTCTGAAATGGCACCAGTGTCCGCAATTGTTGCACATAACTGAGGAGATGTTTCTATTTATCCTTGTGTTGCATACGGAGCATGTCCAGATCCGAGGACTTGGATTCGGCTCGATGCCGGCTAGTAGGAGTAGTATGCGGAGCAAGGATGTTATTTGCTCAACTATGGAAAAACGTTTGGAGTGAACGAATTGTAGTTGATTGTTGACATTCTTTGGCCAGGATAATCCTGGGTGGATTCCGGGACGAAGACCCAAATGTCGTGAGAATCGTGCATTTTATCGTATGGAGCATTTGTTCATTCATTCGCGTTACAGTGACTTAATTTATTGATTTGGGGAATGTTTTACTACAGATTAGCGTTAACAATTATAATTCAAAGTACATATATTAAAATGTCATTCTTGGTTTTAATAAAAAAAACCTTTAAATTATGACGTTAATTTTAATTTTTTAATATGCGAATTACCTTTTAATAAAGAAACCCACCTAAAACATCGTACAAAATGCCAAACAGCTTCTAAATAGTAAAAATAGGAATAGGAGTAATAGTAATATAATAGTAATAGGAGAATTTATGTTGTTTTGTATTTAAATAGAAAGTGTTCTCATCGGAGATATGCATGTGTGCAAAATTTCAAAGAAATCGGACTTTGGGAAGTGGGTTAAAATTGATCGCAAGATTCCACGGCAAACAAACAAACAAACCCGCACACGTTCACGCGAAGTTAATATAGAGAATTTAAAAACTACCTAATATCCCCTATTACGCCCATACCATCTTGTAAAATGGCATGCACCCACACGTCATAGTGGACTTAAAACTGTGAAGAAATATTTCTAAAGTGCAAAAGAGAAGTGTAATAACAAGAAAGATTTGTTTCCCGAATCAACGCGGGCGAACTTATCGATAAAATTATTCGATGTTTCTTGTTTCCTTCATTCGTAATTTTTGTCGTTCGCTCCACTTTTTTGATCAATTGAAGTAGTCGCATCTGCACACGTACTGAATTTCCATATGCTTAGGGCTACCAGGTAACTTTTCCAAAAATACGTACAGAAAATATAATTATGTGTGACAATTATACTCAAATTTAGGGCCTTGTAGATAGTAGCCAGATCAGAGGGAGTGAAATATTTCTTGCACCGGGCTAGAAAACCTTACACATTTCGCAGCATTTTTAGCGACGGTGCATATGTGGTCATTCCAATGAAGCTTGTCGTTAACGCACATACCGAGAATTGCTAGTTTTTCAGTTTCCTCGATGCAAGTACCATTCATGGATAATGGCATTAGATTTAAGATTCACTTGGATGACAAGAGACAGGTAGAAGTTGAGGTCCACATTAGAAGTGGATGGACGTTCCTCAAACTTATATAAGAAGCTGAGTCTGCTGTCATCAGCCAAAGATTGAATTGAATTAGAAGTTATGGACAAGAGATCATTAATAAAACGGATAAAGAGCGTCGGAGACAAAACAGAGCCTTGGGGAACGCCAGCATTTAAGTTATGTACGTTAGACTTGAAACCGTCTAATACAACTTGAATTGAGCCGTCCAGAAGATAGCTTCTAGTCCAGTGAAGCAGTTTATCATCGACTCCATAAGCACGCATTTTGAACAAAAGAGCTTGATGCCAAACTCTGTCAAATGCCTTAGAAATATCGAGTGCAACAGCTTTGCTTTCTCCAAATTGATGCAAAAACCGGTTCCACTGTTCGGTGAGCTATAACATCAAATCACCAGTAGAACGTTGCCCACGGAATCCGTACTGCCGGTCACTAAGAATTTCGTTGGTTTCAAGATATTTCATGAGCTGAAAATTGATCAGCGTTTCCATGACCTTGGAAAGAATGGATGTATGTGCTATGGGTCGGTACGAAGAAGGAGACTACGGCTCGCGTTTTTTTGAGTATGGGCTGGACAAAGGCTGTTTTCCAACTTCTCGGGAAGAGTCCAGAAGAATAGGATAGATGGAAAAGCTTACGCAATGGTAATGCCAGCTTGGAAGAACACCTCTTTAGAACTAATGGAGAAATACCATCTGGCCCAGCGGATTTGTGTGTGTTGACATCATTTAAAACTCTAGCAACTGCACGAGTACGAATAAATATCTGTCCCATAGAGTGTTTAATACTCAAAGGTGCAGGAGGCGGCAATGCACAATCTGGAAGCGTAGAGCTAGCTGCGAAATGCGCAGCAAACAGATTGGCTTTGTCTATAGAGCTGACAACTGGAATGTCATTATAAATAAGCGTTGGAATCGACGCCGAGGCAGTATTTTTCATTCTTTTCACGAAGGACCAAAAATTTTTACTACCTTTGGGACATTGTAGTATTTTTTGCCTTAATTTTCGGTCGTAGGCGAATTTGATTCGCCAAAGATGGGCATTGCAATCATTTCTTGCTCGTTTAAACTTTTTTCGGTTTTCCTCGGTAGGGTTTGCTTTGTAAAACCGAAAGCTCACCTCTCTAATCCTAGAAGCCTCCTTATAGCTCAAGTCATACCATCCATCTTCCTTTAATTTGATTGATTTATTCCTGAAAGGAATAAACTTTCTCATACGAATAAGAATGATGTTTGTGATTGCATCAGCGGCGGCATCCACGTTGCTATCACGAAAAAATAGCGACCAGTTAGTTCTCCCAAAGTAGTTGTTAAGGCCGTTCCAATTGGCTTTCTCGTATTGCCATACTATTATTTTGGGAGTTTTGACGTGACAACGTCTCAAGGTATAAGGGGGTGCATGTTTAAAAAGTAAAATGTTAAATGCCCCACTGTTGTGAGACACTGTTAAATGTCCCACTGTTGTGAGACACTGTTAAGTGTGACACTGTTAAATGTGACACTGTTAAATGTGACACTGTTAAGTGAGACACTTTTAAGTAATCCACTTTTATATGTCAGTACTTTGGGAACTAAGCCATTTCCCAAGCGATTCGCATGAAATTCGGAATGTAGGACTAATATGTGACTATAAGACTTGTTCCTATGGAAATTCTGGGATCTGGCCAATAGGGTCTGGGATTTTTGGAACCAAGCCATTTCTCAAGGGATTTGTATGAAACTCGGAATGTAGGACTAATATGTGACTATAAGACTTGTTCCTATGGAAATTCTGGGATCTGGCCAATAGGGTCTGGGATTTTTGGAACCAAGCCATTTCTCAAGGGATTCGTATGAAACTCGGAATGTAGGACTAATATGTGACTATAAGACTTGTTCCTATAGAAATTCTGGGATCTGGCCAATAGGGTCTGGGATTTTTGGAACCAAGCCATTTCTCAAGGGATTTGTATGAAACTCGGAATGTAGGACTAATATGTGACTATAAGACTTGTTCCTATGGAAATTCTGGGATCTGGCCAATAGGGTCTGGGATTTTTGGAACCAAGCCATTTCTCAAGGGATTCGTATGAAACTCGGAATGTAGGACTAATATGTGACTATAAGACTTGTTTCTATGGAAATTCTGGGATCTGGCCAATAGGGTCTGGGATTTGTGGAACCAAGCCATTTCTTAAGGGATTCGTATGAAACTCGGAATGTAGGACTAATATGTGACTATAAGACTTGTTCCAATGGAAATTCTGGGATCTGGCCAATAGGGCCTGGGATATTTGGAACCAAACCATTTCTCAAGGGATTCGTATGAAACTCGGAATGTAGGACTAATATGTGACTATAAGACTTGTTCCTATGGAAATTCTGGGATCTGCCCAATAGGGTCTGGGATTTTTCGAACCAAGCCATTACTCAAGGGATTCGTATGAAACTCGGAATGTAGGACTAATATGTGACTATAAGACTTGTTCCTATGGAAATTCTGGGATCTGGCCAATTGGGTCTGGGATTTTTGGAACCAAGCCATTTCTCAAGGGATTCGTATGAAACTCGGAATGTAAGACTAATATGTGACTATAAGATTTCTTCCTACGGAAATTCTGGAATATGATCATTATTGTCTGGAATTTCTGGAACAAAGCAATTTTTCAAGCGATTCGCATGAAATTCGGAATGTAGGACTAAGATGTGACTATAAGATTTCTTCCTACGGAAATTCTGGAATATGATCATTATTGTCTGGAGTTTCTGGAACAAAGCGATTTGCATGAAATTTGGTATGTAGGACTAAGATGCGACTATAAGACTTTTTGCTATGGAAATTCTGGAATATGTTCATTATTGTCTGGAATTTATGGAACAAAGCAATTTTTTAAGCGATTCGCATGAAATTCGGAATGTAGGACTAAGATGTGACTGATTTCTTCCTACGGAAATTCTGGAATATGATCATTATTGTCTGGAATTTCTGGAACAAAGCAATTTTTCAAGCGATTCGCATGAAATTCGGAATGTAGTGTAACGAAGTTGGCTAAATACCACTTCGCTACAAACCATATGTCTAAAGTAATTGCTGTACAAAAACAAACCCAGTCACTCGATATATAATGCAAAATTAACCAATTTTGCATTATATCAATTTAGCGCAATACGAGTGTACTCGGCCGGTATGCAGTACGTATAAGGTTCAATCCGGCGGTTGAACCAACGAAATTATTTTTTTGCGGGAAAAGGGTTTTTCGCCCAATGAATGATAGAAATTTATCAATGATATTATTTATAATCAAATAATTTTTCCAAAAAGGGGAAAACAAAATTCCCAAGGAATTCAACTATTAAGACACACTTATATGCTCCAATCAATCAACAAAAATCAGAATAGAATATACTACGGCACGGTAGTAAAATCTATTCAAGAGTAGACTATACTGCGGCAAGGCAGCTTTACCTACTCAAAGGGAAGAAAGCGTTGTGGTTCACAACAAATTCCCCCTTTACCGACAGCTTTTCGCTGACTACTGTTCTCCACGAACAGCCCCTTTTTTGGTGACAAGGCTAGCCGAGTCATATTAATGTAACACGTTGCCGAGGTTGTAAAACCAGACAACTGTGCTGCATTATATACTCGTACTTTCTTTGTCTAGGTCAATATAACAAAATTGTCAAGGTTGTAAAACCGGGCTAATTTTGTTGTGTTGTACACCCATACTTACTGTGTCTATTGCAGTATAGCGAACGATCGAGGTTGTAAAACCAGGTAGTATCGCTATATTGTAATTTACAAGACACTAAGCAGTCCGCTTGCTCCCAGTGTGGTAGCTATCCCCCGGACCTCGCTTGCTTACTCGTATAGTAATTCACTATACCGCGCTGTTCCGTAGAACGCTGCTCGTGTGCTCTAGTAGCAACCACTTAAAGAGCAGAAGCCGCCCATCAACCCCCTTTTCCGCAGTCGAATACTCTCGGCTGCAATCAAGTTCCCCTGGTTTCCCCGTACCGAGTACGTACAAACCAACGTATCGTAAGTTTATTTAAGTATATTTATATGTAAGTACGTATAGACTAAGAGATCAAGAAATAAAGAAGAATTGTAATTTTATATCGAAAACCAACAATCTTTTAATTTGTAACGACGAGCGAGAAGGAGAAAGAACCCTGGGTGACCGGCGAGCGTCACCCGAGCAAAAGACTGTTACAAATTTGGCGCCCGAACAGGGACGACTAGAATAGTCGTATCACCGTCCGACCAGAAATTAGATAAGCATATGTATTAGATAAGCATATAATACCAGACGACTAGAATAGTCGTATCACCGTCCGACCAGAAATTAGATAAGCATATGTATTAGATAAGCATATAATACCAGTCAACTAGAATAGTTGTATCACCGTCCAACCAGCAGCTAGACAAGCCTAAAATACCATACGATTAGAAAAAATCGTATTACCGTCTAACTGGAAACTATTTAAGCATATAAAATATATATATATATACCCGAGCCGACAACCCGATAACCGAGACACCCACCAGGTAGCCGAAAGTAGATTGGTGTAACAATTTATTGGTGAAGGCGTCACCACTGACAATAGACTGAACACCAACCGGGGAGTGTCCAAATTCAGAAATTAAACACATCTACCTTTCAAATGGCTACACTAGAGCCTGAGATTAATGCCTCTGCGGTGTACTCTCTCCGTAAAGAAGAACTAGTCAACGAGTTGGAGCGTCGTGGCATCGACTCCACAGGCACTGTTGATGAACTACGGAAAAGGTTAAGCGCTGAGATCAAAACAACGAAACCAACCGAAAAATTAACCCCGACCAAAAAAGGAAGCGAAATACCGGCCATCATCTACCCAGAAGTAGATACAGGTACTTCACAGAAGAAAACCGAAATGAAAGAGGAATTGCGCGTAGCACAGCCGACTGGTCAGATTTACGAAACCTCGCCCAAGATGTACGCAGAAGTAGATGCAAGTACCGCACAAGCAGTAGATGCGCGCTCTCCACCAACTTTCGCATACCGATTATCCGACGCAGACATTATGGACAAAGTACGAAAATGGAATGTGAGGTACGACGGCGGTACAAATAATCCACTGGAGTTCTTGGAACGTGTTGAAGAATTGGCCGAGTGTTATCAAGTACCTCTCGATCGCATCGTCCGGACTCTTCCCGAGTTGCTGAAAGGGAACGCGTTGGTGTGGTACCGGAATAGCAAAGAGCTATTAGTTAATTGGAAAGCATTTAGCGAAGAACTGCGCCGTTTTTTTTTACCACCACGTTTCTACACCCAACTACTGGATCGCATTCGGAGTCGTACACAAAACCACCGAGAAAAGGGCAAAGAATTTCTCACATCGATTCAAGCCCTGATGCGATGGCATACCACCATGACCGCTGAAGAGAAACTCGATAGAATCTATGACAATCTACGACCCGACTACCGACATTACATCAAGCGAAGGGAGTTCAGCACGTTGTCCGACTTAACCATCCTGATCGAAGATTTCGAATGTTTAATGGCAGACCAACCTGTCTCACGACTCCCTCAACCGCAAAATCGGCCATTGCCACTCCGTCCCGCCGTTCCGCCATTTCGTTCTACCGCACTGCCATTTCGTCCACAAGTACAATACAGTCAACCAGCACCGCAACCCGTAGCCACATCACAGCAGCTGCCCATCCAGTCCGCTCGACCAATTCTGCCACTAGATCTAATGGCAAATAATACAATATACCCGTCGCACACCAGCAATGTCACACCATCGTATCAACCAGTGGCCAGCGATGTAACACATTTATACCCGTCGCACACCAGCAATGTCACACCATCGTATCAACCAGTGGCCAACGATGTAACACATTTATACCCGTCGCACACCAGCAATGTCACATCGTCGTACCAACCAGTGACCAACGATGTAACACATTTATACCCGTCGCACACCAGCAATGTCACATCGTCGTACCAACCAGTGACCAACGATGTAACACATTCATACCCGTCACACACCAGCAATGCCAACCACCGGACCTCTACCACGAACTCCATATATTCACATCCGTCGCACACCAGTAATGCAACACCAACCAGCGCATACGAGCGAAAAACCCACTGTTGGGCATGTAGTCAGCCTGGACACCTGCGGAAGCATTGTCAACAACCACGCCTACTTTTCTGCTCATACTGCGGCACTCAGGGGATACAGACCCGCCACTGCCAATGTAGACCGGGGAAACGTCAACGGGCCGTCCAATCTTGTGAGGCATTAGACGCCCCCACCTTGACTACCCTCAGCCACGCCTCATATACATTACCCATATCCTTTTATAATCACCAATACAACGCCGTCATCGACACCGGGGCCGGAAGGTCATGCATCGGAAAAACCATACAGCGAATCTGTAAAGCTAACCGAGTACCAGCCCGACCGATAGCCATGACTTTCGCTTTAGCCGATAAGTCCACTATTACCGCCCACCAGGCGTATACGACAAAATTAACATGGGAGGGACGCACCTTTACGCACGAGTTCGTGTACATACCGGAACTCATGGACAAAATCCTGATAGGAACCGACTTTTTGTCCAAGTTCGGATTTACCATAAAATGCGGTAATGAGACAATAACAGCTCGAACCCAGCCTGGCCGACCAGTTATCCAAAGCCTCTTTTCCGAAGAACAACAACTGAAGAAACTCCTGGCAACCGAAATACCCACGTTTGAAAAGCTGAAAGGACCAACCGACATCACAGAACATGAAATACGGCTTAAGCATCAACGCCCATTTAAGCAACGATACATGCCAAGGAATCCCGCCATGCAGGCAATCATCAATCAAGAAATAGACCAGCTATTAGCAGAAAACAAAATCGAACCATCAAATAGCCCCTATAGCTCTCCGATAGTCCTAGTAAAGAAAAAACAAGGCACGTGGAGGCTATGCGTAGACTACCGTCAATTAAATGAACTCTCTATCAAAGACGCATACCCTCTACCACAAATCAACCACGTACTGGACAAACTAAAGGGAGCTAGATATATTTCAACAATCGATTTAAAGCAAGGTTATTGGCAAATACCACTAAAACCAACCAGCCGCCCGTGTACCGCTTTTACAGTCCCTGGGAGAGGACTTTTCCAATGGAAAGTCATGCCGTTTGGACTTCACTCCGCTCCTGCCACTTTCCAACGACTACTCGACAAGATAATCAGCCCCGAGCTAGAGCCGCACGCTTTCGCCTATCTAGACGACATTATCATCATCGGGCGCACCTTTTCAGAACACATGGCAGCGTTAAAAGAAGTATTCCGACGACTGAGAATGGCAAAACTTAAAATAAATCCCGACAAATGCGAATTTGGAAAAACCGAGATGCGTTACCTCGGCCATATGGTGAACAGACATGGCATACATACCGACCCAAGCAAAATTGAAGCCGTAAAAACCCTCATGGCACCACGAAATATAAAAGAACTCCGGCGAATCATCGGCATAGCATCCTGGTATCGACGTTTTGTACCGAACTTCTCGACCATAACCGCACCGCTTACCAGATTGTTAAAGAAAACTCAGAAATGGTCATGGGGAGAAGACCAGAAGAAAGCCTTTGAAATGTTAAAAACAAAATTAACCGAAGCACCAATACTTGCTTGCCCCGATTTCACCCGCCCGTTCGTCCTACAGACAGACGCCAGTGCCGATGGTCTCGGTGCAGTACTCTGGCAAACAATCAATAATCAGGAAAAGGTAATCGCCTATGCCAGCCGAACGCTCAACGACGCAGAACGGAACTACTCGGTCACAGAGCGAGAATGTCTAGCGGTGGTCTGGGGAATCCGAAAGATGCGTCCATATCTAGAAGGGTACCACTTTATAGTACATACCGACCATCAGTCTCTAAAATGGTTGCATAATATCGATAACCCCTCAGGACGACTAGCACGCTGGGCCATCGAACTCCAGCAACACGATTATGAAATCCGGTACCGAAAGGGATCATCCAACACCGTGGCTGATGTACTATCTCGACACCCAAACGGAAAACCCCTTAGACTTATACTACCAATAACCGAAACATGCCCATGGTACGATGCCAAGATAAAATCCGTCACAACGAAACCCGAGGAAAACCCGGAATATCAGGTCGTGGAAAAAACCCTCTACCGACATATATTCACCCCCACCAGTTATACCGAAGCCACCACGTCCGCCTGGAAAATTTGCGTCCCCAAGCCACTTCGCCGACAGATCATGCACGAAAATCACACGGATGTGACCGCAGGCCATATGGGAATTGCCAAAACCATTACCAGAATCGCAAAAACCTATTACTGGCCCGGGCTATATCGCGATACCGCGCGATTCGTTCGACGGTGCCCCACGTGTCTCGAGTACAAAGTCCCGACCCGAAAACCTGCAGGGGAGATGCACGTAACCACCGCAAGCCATCCATGGGAAATCGTATGCTCCGATTTTATAGGCCCGCTCCCACGATCGGCAAAAGGAAACACCATGATCCTGGTCTTTTACGACAAGTTTTCCAAATGGACAGAATTCCTGGCTCTCCGTGACGCAACTACTCCTGCCCTCATCAAAGGATTCAAAGAACGTATACTCAGCCGGTATGGCTGCCCCAAAATCCTGATCACCGATAATGGCACGCAATACCGGAGCAAACAATTCCAGACCCTACTATTGCAACTACAAATTAAGCAAAGATTTACCCCACCGTATACCCCGCAAGCGAACCCAACCGAACGGATGAATCGTGTGATAAAAACAATGATCTCACAGTACGTCAGAACCGACCACAGGCGATGGGACGAATATCTACCAGAGTTTATGTTAGCCATCAACACCAGTCACAACGAAACCACCGGTTATTCCGCAGCCTATCTTAATTTCGGTCGCGAATTACGGCTCCCTACCACCCCAGATATACCACTCAACAAAGAACCTGACACACCAGAACGCATCACCATGCTAAACGAAATCCTGGCCCTGGTCAAGCATAACCTGGCCAAAGCGTTTAATACACAAAAAAAATATTATGACCTCCGTCGACGCCCATGGACACCAGCAATCGGGGAAATGGTCTATTACCGACACCGACCACTCTCCTCAGCCACGCAAAATTTCGCCGCTAAATTAGCACCTCGATTTATTGGACCGTACCGAGTCTCCAAAAAACCATCCCCCGTCATATGCATCCTAGAGGGAGAAAAAAACAAAACAATAACCGCCCATGTGAAGGATTTAAAGCAACTACCCGATACCCCTACCATAGACGAAGATCAAACCTCAGGTATGATCAACACCACTGGCCACTCAGCAACACCAGTACCAGTCACGATGGCAACGGAACAACATCGCACCAAATTTCTCGGCGAAAATCCGGAACCGGGAGCCCACCGCCGCACCAGACCACGCCCTGTATTGGCACCACCAACAACAACAACTACCGCCAAACAACAGCTCCGAAACATCAAGTGGAAGAAACGGCCACCACCCCCTAACCGGCCACTTACAGTACACGAGCTACAGCGGCTGACAGCATTGGCACCCAGCATCAAGAATGATGTGGCCACCCCGCTTCAGTGGGGCAAACCCCGACCCACCACCGCTCAAACCACCAAAGGACCCAGAATCGCCCACCGGACCATCCAACAAAATAGCCTAAACCAGAAAACCCAAAGCCGAACCCTAAACCAACCCCCCTCCAACAACACCCAACCACCTACAGATAACCTAACCCTAAACAAACCTCCCTCCAACGCCACCCAACCGCTTACCGATAACCCAACCCAAACAACCAACCCCAACACCAATACCACTACAAACCCCCCCAAAGCAACACAGAAACTACCAATGACGAGGTTCATAACCCTCGAGAAGAGTAATCACTTCGACCCTGAGGCCTTCGAGGGCGTTCTCATTCCAACAACCCCCAAGAGATTTCGAATCACCGGACCCAGAGGAAGAATCTACGGAAGTCACCACCCAGACCACACTATCCTGCTAAGATGCGCAGGGAGCGCCATGACGATCATCCAAGATGACGCCCACCAGCCCAGCAACATTAACAACAATTAAAAAACAGCAATTAGAAGACAGCATTCCTTCTGTTCATATATTTTTATTATAAAATCTTTTTGTTATTATCATACTTATTAATACTTATTACTACTATATATTTTTCTACTTACTACTATTATACTTATTACTATTAATTAAACCTACTTATTACTATTATAAATTACAATACTTACTACTATTATCACACTTATTACTATTATCATACTTATTAAACTATTAAACTACTTATTACCGATTGTTACTTTTGCTCAAAAGAAAAAAAAAAATATACAAAAAAAATAAAAAAAAAAAAAAAATACAAAAAAAAAAAAAAAAAAAAAAAAAAAAAAAAAAAATACAAAACCACAGAAAAGAAAAAATACAAAACCACAGAAAAGAAAAACACAAAGAACAACAAAACACACACACAAAAAAAAAAGAAGAGAAACCCTGTATAAATGGAACTATTATCACTAGACATAAACTTAAGCATATTACTATTAAATGGGAAAAAAAAAAAGAAAGAAAGGAAAAAAATAATAAACCCACCCACAGTTTTTTTTGAAACACACACACATCTTTTTGTAACTCATATAGGTGTCGGCACGAGACAATAAAGGTCGCAGACCACCCCAAATATACCAGAAAAAAATAAGTGACCACACCATATGAGAAAATTTTTTTTTATGTATAAACATTTTTTACTTTAAAATACCAGATTTATACATAAACATATATAGATATATAAACAAACCGATAATAGTTATAAGTTATACTTATCCAACCAGTATATATATAAAAAAAAAAAAAAACCCATTGCTAGCCTATAAGTGTGTCTTATACTTTTTCGCACCCCGAAGTAGGGGGGGAATGTAACGAAGTTGGCTAAATACCACTTCGCTACAAACCATATGTCTAAAGTAATTGCTGTACAAAAACAAACCCAGTCACTCGATATATAATGCAAAATTAACCAATTTTGCATTATATCAATTTAGCGCAATACGAGTGTACTCGGCCGGTATGCAGTACGTATAAGGTTCAATCCGGCGGTTGAACCAACGAAATTATTTTTTGCGGGAAAAGGGTTTTTCGCCCAATGAATGATAGAAATTTATCAATGATATTATTTATAATCAAATAATTTTTCCAAAAAGGGGAAAACAAAATTCCCAAGGAATTCAACTATTAAGACACACTTATATGCTCCAATCAATCAACAAAAATCAGAATAGAATATACTACGGCACGGTAGTAAAATCTATTCAAGAGTAGACTATACTGCGGCAAGGCAGCTTTACCTACTCAAAGGGAAGAAAGCGTTGTGGTTCACAACAAATTCCCCCTTTACCGACAGCTTTTCGCTGACTACTGTTCTCCACGAACAGCCCCTTTTTTGGTGACAAGGCTAGCCGAGTCATATTAATGTAACACGTTGCCGAGGTTGTAAAACCAGACAACTGTGCTGCATTATATACTCGTACTTTCTTTGTCTAGGTCAATATAACAAAATTGTCAAGGTTGTAAAACCGGGCTAATTTTGTTGTGTTGTACACCCATACTTACTGTGTCTATTGCAGTATAGCGAACGATCGAGGTTGTAAAACCAGGTAGTATCGCTATATTGTAATTTACAAGACACTAAGCAGTCCGCTTGCTCCCAGTGTGGTAGCTATCCCCCGGACCTCGCTTGCTTACTCGTATAGTAATTCACTATACCGCGCTGTTCCGTAGAACGCTGCTCGTGTGCTCTAGTAGCAACCACTTAAAGAGCAGAAGCCGCCCATCAACCCCCTTTTCCGCAGTCGAATACTCTCGGCTGCAATCAAGTTCCCCTGGTTTCCCCGTACCGAGTACGTACAAACCAACGTATCGTAAGTTTATTTAAGTATATTTATATGTAAGTACGTATAGACTAAGAGATCAAGAAATAAAGAAGAATTGTAATTTTATATCGAAAACCAACAATCTTTTAATTTGTAACGACGAGCGAGAAGGAGAAAGAACCCTGGGTGACCGGCGAGCGTCACCCGAGCAAAAGACTGTTACAGTAGGACTAAGATGTGACTATAAGATTTCTTCCTATGGAAATTCTGGAATATGTTCATTATTGTCTGGAATTAATGGAACACAGCAATTTTTCAAGAGATTCGCATGAAATTCAAAATGTAGGACTAAGATGTGACTATAAGATTTCTTCCTATGGAAATTCTAGAATATGATTATTATGGTCTGGAATTTCTGGAACAAAGCAACTTCTCAAGCGATTCGCATGAAATTCGAAATGTAGGACTAATATGTGACTATAAGACTTGTTCCTATGGAAATTCTGCGATCTAATCAATAGAATAGAACACGCACATATTTTTGACGTGACAACGTCTCACTACAAGTGGTGCATGTTCAAAAAGTCAAATGTTAAATGTCCACTGTTGTGATCAACAGAATGTGCCACTGAGTTGTGTTCAACAGATTGCTCACACTGTTGTGGTCACTGCTAATGTTTTAATATCAAGAAGGCTTACCGTACTTGAAAATTTGAGAATCGCCTAGAGAAGACTATATTTAGAAATTTTCATTTCAGTCTCGTTTGGCATTTTGTGCATAAAAGTTTGAATGGTTTTTGCATTTTTTAATTATTATAAAAAGTATTACAGTAATTTATTTTTTGTTATTTACATTAAACAATATTTCCTTGTATTGCAGATATTAGCTTTAATATATTTAAGTAATAATCTTCTACAAAAAATCATTTTAAACACAGATTTTCACAAAACGAAATCCCATCTTTCCGAATTATAATCGTTTAATTCATATTATCTATAAATATTAACTATAAACATCCCTTTATACTGATAGTTTACTATATATAAATAAGGAAACAAAATATAAAAGATAATTTTTAACAGCTCTTACTTCTGCTACTACTATCGACGCAACTGCATTACTATGTTTGTGCAGTGATATGTTATATTTAATATGTACCCACCTCACAATAAATTGTTATGAACATTTAAATCAGCTTATAAATTATTTATTCTGTTGTATTTGATGTGATTGAATATCATGTATGTGGTTTCAATAACATACAATCAAGCAGAGCAGAACGAAACAAGCATATGCAGTAGTAGGCTGCGGTCAAGAATTCAGCCGCTGCGCAGTTTATGCTGCATTTTGGTCAAAAATTCAATTTTCAACCAATGCATTAAAGAAAAATCGACTGCGCACTTACGCAGCTACTTAAAATTGGATGCAAATAGCAAAATGTAAGTCCATTCAAAATATAGCCGCAATTTCGTGCATACCGACTGCCTGGCATTTTTTTGTGCAGCACAAGCTGCGAAGCTACTTAATTCTTCACTTCTATTTTCTATCAGTGCTCTCCTCTGCTCTTTCTATCAACATTGCATAAATGATACAGTGCTCTGTGAGAGAGAAAAAAAATACAAATTTTGTTGCTGCTATTTCCTTTTCTTTTGGCTTATCTTATCCTTAGTCATGTATACAGTAAGTTCGATTGCTCATTGCTGGTTTGATTTTTTAATATCAAGAAGGCGTTTCGTACTTGAAAATTTGAGAATCGCCTAGAGAAGACTATATTTAGAAATTTTCATTTCAGTGTCGTTTGGCATTTTGTGCACAAAAGTTTGAATGGTTTTTGAATTTTTTAATTATTATAACAAGTATTACAGTAATTTATTTTTTGTTATTTACATTAAACAATATTTCCTTGTATTGCAGATATTAGCTTTAATATATTTAAGTAATAATCTTCTACAAAAAATCATTTTAAACACAGATTTTTTTATATAAAAATGAAGCTAAATTTAACATTATAAAAATGCCAGTCTCTCAGTCAAAGAAGAGATGTTCGATCGTAAGTTGGATGTCTGCCACTGAACAATGAATCTACCATCGACCATTGAGTCAACCATCAAATATCATACATGGCATTAAGCATCGGTTCAAAATAACTATTCGATCATTTACAGAAATAAGAGAACAATGCAAAAGAAATTTAATGAAAATAATTGGCCTGCGTGTTTCAAAGTGACATTCTTACCATACCATTTCGAAGCATGGGCAGCACTACTCACTACTTTTCTCTTCTAATTTAATTTAAAACTACTTAAATTTTTTATGAGTTGAAACCAAAAGCTCCATTACTGTGTTTGGGCAGTAATATGCAATATGCAGCAATTTCAAAGATAGTGCTTATGAACAGTAAAATATAAATAATTTATTTATAATGTGATGTGATGATGAAGCCTGTGATGAGCTACGGTGCAAGTCGTAGGACTTGTTTTTAGTATAGAAAAAATATATTTTTAATATATCCGTCCGTGTTTATGACCACAGACAACAAGATCTTTGTTTTCTCTGCTTTCGTCCCGGACAGACGTTGTCACGCTCAAAACCCACGGCCGTGTCCTCGACACAGCCTACCCTGCTCGTTTTTCTCTAACTACGTGGTTTATTAACGAGAAATTAGCTGATACTACACAATGGTCTGACGAGCCTAGAGGCGATAATACATTGACGGAGTATTTCTCAGGACGAGAGGTAAGGAACAAGTCAAGGGTGTTAGCGGAATGATATGCAATGCAGATATGCAGGTATTCGGGTAGGCTCATTTACAAGCTGAGTAAGGTGATTAAACTCAGCGAATAACTCAACACACCTTCCTTCGGGTGTTTTCTGGCCAGAATGGCGAAGCCACCCAGCCAACATTGAAATCGCCCGCAATAACGATTTCATGCTTTTTATCAATTCTTAAGATTGAATCAGACAGTGCATCAAACTCACTCTGAGTTGAAACACTGTCTAAGTTGGGGCTTCTGTAAAGGAAACAGTAGTAGATGTTGCGCTCTTGTACCTTAACTTTGAGCCAAATGAAATTGAATTCCGGTTTGGAACTTTGGCTAAATTGAGGCAAAAGCTGAAACGCAATACCACTCCGGACATAGATTGCGAGTCCGCGTCGAGAGAAAAATAATGGCACCAAGCTATACCCAGGCAGATTAAATTCCGATACATCAGAATTATCAAACACCTGAGTTTCACTCAATGCCAAAATTGCTGGCCTGTGGACATGTACATGGTTAAACACAGAAAAAGAATTCGTTCTCAGCCCACGTATATTGCTGAGATCCACTATGAAAACACACATGCTACAAAAAAACAAACACACATAACACAACTTACTGCTTCTTTAAACCGTATTGAGAAGAGTATGTCTCAAATTGGATTATTAACACAATTTGTCGCCAGTGTTATGCCTTCACGACAAAATGAGTTAAATCACCAAAAGAAACAAACCTCATAATCCGTTATTCTTATAGCTAAATAATTAGACCATCACACTGCCGCATGCGAGCATAAAACAGTTGTAATTCACTGAATTCTTTAGCTGGGCTGTTGGGGACGGGAAGCATGGACACCATACACTGCACTTTACACTAACAAAATAGGCACACGCGAGCCGGCGAGCTTGGACAATTAGCGTTTTTGTTGTTGTTGTTTTTTGTTTATTTTGTGCAATGGCGATGCGCAGCTCATCCGCGCACGATGGCGTATAAGAGACAACTGATGAATTGCATCAGCAGCGTAATCCACGTTGCTATCACGAAACAATAGCGAGTTAATTCTTCCAAAGAAGTTGTTAGTGCCGTCCCAATTGGCTATCTCGTACAGCTATACTGTTTTTTTGGAGTTTTTTCTCTTACTGCGTGACTTATTAACGAGAAATTAGCTGATACAACACAATGGTCAGACGAGCCTAGAGGCGATATTATATTGACGGAGTAATTAACAGGACGGTGGGCGGCGTGGCTCAGTGGAAATGCACATGGCTACTGAGCAGAAGGTTCGTGGTTCGAATCCCAGTAACACCAAAAGTATTTTTCATGGTGTCCCACCTTTCGCGAATGGTTGACAAACGTTCCGAGAGCAATATCTTGTCACGGAAAGCTTCTCAATTCGCCGTTCGGATCCGGCCTTAAATTGTAGGTCTCTTCCATTTGTGTCCAAAAATATACATGCGCAATACAAATGGTCGCGAGAAGTTAGGCCATGGACCGCAATGGTCTGTCGCGCCGAATATTATTATTTATTAATTATCAGGACGAGAGGTAAGGAACAAGTCATGGGTGTTTGCGGAGTGATTTGCAATGTCAGGTATTCTTGTAGGCTCTTTTACAAGCTGAGTTAGGTGATTAAACTCAGCGAACATCTCAACACACCTTCCTTCGGGTGTTATCTGGCCAGATTTTTTTTTTTTATATATATTTAAACTTATTGCCAAGGGAATACTCCCTGAATGACTTGCGCCACGGCAATAAGGTTGGCAAAGCCCTTTATTAAAATTAAGAATTAAATCGGAGAAATGTGATTTACAATATATCACATTTCTCACGTTTGTAGCCGGCTTCAATTTTATTTTCTCGGAATTCTCCCTGATTCATTGACAAAAGCAAAAAGCAAGAAAAAAACCATCACGAAACTAAAACGACGCGAGTCCAAATGCTTTAATGAATGGATCATGGTCAAGGAAAACTACAAAAAACCTTGACCAAGAAAATATTACAAAAAAAAATGACATACGTGAGCCTTCAAAATCCTTGGAGCCTCTATTGAAAAATTCTGTCTTTCAGGAACTAGCTGACTTCTTTCTTGATTGCCCACAACTCGAAAGTTAATTGTACCGGATTCGTTTGTAGTACCAGGCCTAACAAACGAAAAAGGCTCGCACAACCATCGAGCCGATAAGCTCCAACGCTAAACATTGCACCAAGGATGAGCGTAAAATCTGGACTCAAATTGAACTCTTGATGATTCTCGGCGGTTCCTCGTAACTTCCTCCAATTCTGGCCTTTCATGATGATTTGTAATTTTTTTTTCTTTTAAATTTTTATGATTTTGAATGGCGAAGCCACCCAGAATTGTGTACATTGAAATCGCCTGCAGTAACAATTTCAGTTTTACGATACTCGTACTTTGTGATAATACTTAAAATTAAATCAGACAGTGCATCAAACTAGCTCTGAGTTGAAACATTGTCTAATTTGGCGCTTATGTATAAAAAGCTGTAGTGTATGTTGCGCTCCTGCGCCTTTACTCTGAGCCATATGAAATTAAATTCCGGATTGGAACGTTAGCTGAATTGAGGCAAAAGCTAACGCAACATCACTACGGACATAAATTGCGAGACCGCGTCGAGGAAAAAATAATGACACCAAGCTATACCCAGGCAGATTTAATTTCCGAGGTATCGGAACTAACAAATACCTGAGTTTCACTCAGTGCCAGAATTGCTGGTCTATGGACATTTATTTTATTTATTTATTTATTTATATGATACACATAATAATAAAAAAATAATATAAAAAAACTAATAATAATTACAAAAAAATAATGATAAATTAAATATGATTAATTATGACTTTATAACAAAAGAAATAAAGAAAAAAAATAAGAAAAAATAAAAAATATAAAAAATACATTAACTATAATAATGAACAAGTATAAGATCAAACACAATTAGCATAGCAGCTGGACTAGACCATGGATGGCAAATGAGAGTTGAAAACCAGATTACATAGCATAGCCGCATCCGTGCTACCTAACAACAATTCTCCACGAGAATGCCATAAAAAGATCGGAACGGAGTTCCACAACCGAATAACCCTTACCGTGAAAGATAGGTCCATAGTGGAAAAGCGATGGGGCGGAATAATAAAAAACATTTACAAATGTAAACACAGCGAAAAAATTCGTCCTCAGCCCACTTATGTTGCTGACATCCGCTTTGAAATCACACATAATTACAAAAAAAAACACACAAAACACAACTTACCGCTTCTTTTAACCGAATTTGTGTAGTGCATGTCTTACATTGGATTATTGACACAAACTGTCGCCAGTGTTATACCTTCACGACAAAATGAGTCAAATCACCAGAAGAAACAAACACTCACAATCCGTTATTCTAATTGCTAAAGAATTAGATCCTCAACAAACCGCCGGTTGGATGGGATACACGGACACACATACTGCCCTTTGCACTTATTTTACTATTGCACTTTTATTTAGAATTTTTTGTGTGCAAACACAAACTGAATTGAACACAACACTGAATTGATGTTGCTTCGATCAATATAAGCAACAGCGCGCATGCTGAAGTGCAGCACGACCGTGCACAGCGGCGATTGGAAGTATTGAATGTTAAAACAGTAGATGGCGTGGCCATACATTTCAATAATATAAATATGTATTCATAATGTATTCATAATATACCAAGCGCGCAGTCCAACTGGAGAATATAAAAGTAACGCACATAATGGTTACATAAAATAACAAATGCGCAGTCCTACTGGAGAAATAAATTTAAATCCTTATCTTAAATTCTGGTATAAGAGATCCAACATGTTTTCGTCTGCAAATATCAAAACATGTTTTGATCCAAATTTAGGGACAACCGAAGTCCAATAATAAATCATATGCATGTTCTATCATAAATTCAGATCTAAGCTATCAACATGTTGTAACGGAGTTTTCCCAGCCGGGGTAAACTCAGCGTGCCCAGGGTTCTGAGGCAAGGGGTCGTTACAATAAAATTTATATTTTGGGACTTTTCGAAGTATTTTCTTTATTTTCTACTTTTATTATAATCTATAATTTAACGTCCTGAGCGATGCGTTAGCCTTCGACGAGCGCAAGTCCTGAGCGATGCGTTAGCCTTTGTCGAGCGTAAGTCCTGGGCGATGCGTTAGCGTGAGACCGTCGAGATTTCTGAGCGGTGTGTAGGCGTGAGACAGTCGGGACTCCTGAGCGACGAAATGACGTGAGTGACGTGGGTAATGCCTTAACGAAGTGACGTGAGTGACGTGAATGGTGACGAGCCTTGACGTTAGTAACGTCGAGCGACGTGAATGGTGACGAGCCTTGACGTTAGTAACGTGAGTAATGCCTTGACAAAGTGACGTGAGTATCGACGAGCCTTGACGTGAGTGACCTGAGTAATGCCTTCACAAAGTGACGTGAGTATCGACGAGAATGGTGACGAACTTTGACGTTAGTGACGACGAGCGACGTGAATGGTGACGAGCATTGACGTAAGTAACGTGAGTAATGCCTTGATAAAGTGACGTGAGTATCGACGAGCCTTGACGTGAGTGACCTGAGTAATGTCTTGACAAAGTGACGTGAGTATCGACGAGAATGGTGACGAACTTTAACGTAAGTAACGTGAGTAATGCCTTGACAAAGTGGGTAGGGGAGCCACACAGCGAAGTTGCGTCGTACGAATGACGGAAGCAGAGGAAGACGTCGGCAGCGATCTGCTGGATGTACCAGCGCAACAACCCGTAGGGGAGCCACACAGCGAACTTGCGTCGCACGAATGACGGAAGCAGAGGAAGACGTCGGCAGCGATCTGCTAGATGTACCAGCGCAACAACCCGTAGGGGAGCCACACAGCGAAGTTGAGTCGTACGAATGACGGAAGCAGAGGGAAAAACGTCGGCAGCGATCTGCTGGATGTACCAGCGCAACAACCCGTAGGGGAGCCACACAGCGAAGTTGCGTCGTACGAATGACGGAAGCAGAGGGCAAAACGTCGGCAGCGATCTGCTGGATGTACCAGCGCAACAACCCGTAGGGGAGCCACACAGCGAAGTTGCGTCGTACGAACGGCGGAAGCAGAGGGAAAAAACGTCGGCAGCGATATGCTGGATGTACCAACGCAACAACCCGTAGGGGAGCCACACAGCGAAGTTGAGTCGTACGAATGACGGAAGCAGAGGGAAAAACGTCGGCAGCGATCTGCTGGATGTACCAGCGCAACAACCCGTAGGGGAGCCACACAGCGAAGTTGCGTCGTACGAATGACGGAAGCAGAGGGCAAAACGTCGGCAGCGATCTGCTGGATGTACCAGCGCAACAACCCGTAGGGGAGCCACACAGCGAAGTTGCGTCGTACGAACGGCGGAAGCAGAGGGAAAAAACGTCGGCAGCGATATGCTGGATGTACCAACGCAACAACCCGTAGGGGAGCCACACAGCGAAGTTGCTTCGTACGAATGACGGAAGCAGAGGAGAACGTCGGCAGTCAGTGAATTAAGTGAACTAATTTTATTAACAATGTCTTACCACCACGTGATCCGAACTGCACAGGAAGCAGACTAAGAGTCGGAGACCGACTGACTGCATGCTCGCCTTTTATAGCTTTTTGTGTGGCAAAAATTGTAAATAGCGTGCTGCGCTGTGATTGGTCAGTCCGGTGGCGTGATGTTGTTTTGACTGTTTTTATATCCAACAATCGGATAGTTGGCTGCACTGCGTGGGTACCGGGTACACCCGAATTTGGTAAAAAGTATATTGCATGTTTTGTGTGAACAAAATTCGGCCACAAGAATTTTGTTCCTCACACTCCCCCGTTATTTCGGCAAAAAACGTATGCTTCCCTAACTAGTTTTACTAGCGGGGAGTCTACTTTCGTAGTCCCAGTTTACATTGTTGCGTCTGCTGCTGGTACTACCTCTGTTGCCAATGCTTATGTTGACTCCGCTGCTGCTGTCGACTTCATTATTGCTGTGCCTGTTGTTATTGTTGTTCGGTTGATGCGTTGAGCTCTGATGTTGTGCTCGTTGTTGTATAGTTCTTCTAGTGTACTCTGTTGTTCTCCGGATTAACTGGCATATCCTTTGCTGTGTCTGTGGTTGTTGTTGAACAATTTTTGCTGCTGTGATCGTTTTTGTTGCACCTTTTACATGGTCGTTTTTGTTGTTGCGCACGCTGTTATGATCGTTTCGCTGCCGTTGTTGGTTTTGTGGTTGGGTTACTGCTGTCGACTTCCTGCAGTGTTGGCTCTTGGGGCGTCTGTGGCAATTTCTGATGGGAGTCTTCACTGGAGTTGTTTCATTCGGAGCTGGTAGCACTTGTATCACGCCAACTGTAGTACAGTGCTGCTTTAGAAAGAGGTGACTTTCATCACCTCTTGCGCTCGTGATAACTTTAGACGACGTTTTCGGCTGCTGCGGCTTTGGAAGTTGTGGCTGCATTGGCTTTCGGAGTTTGTTGCAAGTCGGTCATTTAATCGTTCTTGCTGGTCCAGTTTGGAGTGATATGTACTCACCTCCGAAGCGTAAAGTGGCTCGCGACCTTGCAAGGAAGTCCATCCCCAGTGTCAGGTCATCAACGGCGGTCGGTAGCACCAGCAGGCGCAGTGCATACGATGACACCCCAAAACGAACGTTGACATTCAAGCCTTCGCGGACAGTTGTCCGACTCCCGTTGGCCATTTGAATTGGGATGTTCACGGGAATGGGGTTATCTAAATTTCGAAGACTATCGGCCAAACGTTCGCTAACAAAACTACGGGATGCGCCGGTGTCAATGGTGGCTTGGAGGGATTTGCGGCCGATCATGATGCGGGCAAGAATTCGCTGTCGGTCCTGGATCAGAGTTGCCCTTTTTTTGAACTGGACAGAATGACGCTGCTCAATGTGTGAAGTAACTAGACGGCAGGAGTCTATTGTTTTGATTCCTCGTTGGCCACAATCCCAACAGAACATCAATTGTTGGTTTTGGCAACTTCGTCAGGTGTGCCCTTCCTGGCCGCAGCGTCGGCATGCCGTTCGAACGTTGATGCGCTCCTCCTGACTCTCTGTGACCAGAAGGTTCCTCTCCATTTGTCGGTGTCTGGGTGTCTGTCTGATTGGTTCAGGCGCGCCGGATATATCCTCCAGATCTTCTGCTAATATAATCAGATCCTGTAAGTCCTGGAACTCCTTCCTACGGACGTACAGCTGGTACTCTCTGCGGCAGTTCCTGAATATTCGGTCGGTCTGCTGGGTCCTCGTATAGGTGGCATGTCGCATGAGGTTCTGCATGGTTATGACATAGTCCTTAAAGGGCTCTCCAGCTCTCTGATGGCGCTGTCGGATCTCATCGTCCAGTTGCTCCATGTATCTGGCTGGCAAGAAGAACCTCAGGAAGTCCTTCTTAAATGCATCCCAGTTCGACCACCGCTGGTTATTATTTCGGAACCACAACAGAGCTCGGTCTCGCAATACTTCCGGCATAGTTTTTGCCAGGAGATCCTTGTCAAGGGAGTAGGCATCGGCCAGTTCCTCCAGCCGTTCGATAAAAGCAATGGGGTCTTTCCCACCGTCATACTTCACTGACCACTTCCGCACCGTGGCTATAACCACTGGGTATAGCGTTGTGGGAACTTCTTTGACATTGCGAGGTGGGGCTGTGTCCTGCGATGCCGGGGCCGCCGCGTGGGTTGTCAAAGTCTTCAGTTCCCCTTGTGGATTATCCGGTTTCTGGAGCGCGGGGGGTAACGGTGATGTGCCGCGTCGATGTTTGGCCTCTAGTTCGCCCAGATGAATTTCGTCGCCTGAAGATACGTCTCGGCCGGAGATGTAGTTTGAAAAGCGCTTCCTTAATTCATCTACTCCGCCGGTAGTATCTAGCCTGAATTCTGCCATGTAGTTTTGTAGTTCCTCTTTTGAGAGAACATAGAGCCACCCAGTCTTGACCATCTTGGCCTTTCCTTTTTACGTTTTCCTTCGTTCGGAGGTTATATTCCTTTTGCTAAGAAAGTCCCTGCTCGGGCGCCAATTGTAACGGAGTTTTTCCAGCCGGGGTAAACTCAGCGTGACCAGGGTTCTGAGGCAAGGGGTCGTTACAATAAAATTTCTATTTTCTATAATTCTATAATTTAACGTGAGTCCTGAGCGATGCGTTAGCCTTCGACGAGCGCTAGTCCTGAGCAATGCGTTAGCGTGAGACCGTCGAGATTTCTGAGCGGTGTGTAGGCGTGAGAGAGTCGGGACTTCTGAGCGGTGTGTAGGCGTGAGACAGTCGGGACTCCTGAGCGACGAAATGACGTGAGTGACGTGAGAGCTTCGATGAAGTGACGTGGGTAATGCCTTAACGAAGTGACGTGAGTGACGTGAATGGTGACGAGCCTTGACGTTAGTAACGTCGAGCGACGTGAATGGTGACGAGCCTTGACGTTAGTAACGTGAGTAATGCCTTGACAAAGTGACGTGAGTATCGACGAGCCTTGATGTGAGTGACCTGAGTAATGCCTTAACAAAGTGACGTGAGTATCGACGAGAATGGTGACGAACTTTGACGTTAGTGACGACGAGCGACGTGAATGGTGACGAGCATTGACGTAAGTAACGTGAGTAATGCCTTGATAAAGTGACGTGAGTATCGACGAGCCTTGACGTTAGTGACCTGAGTAATGCCTTCGTCGTCGGCAGCGATCTCCTGGATGTACCAGCGCAACAACCCGTAGGGGAGCCACACAGCGAAGTTGCGTCGTACGAACGGCGGAAGCAGAGGGAAAAAACGTCGGCAGCGATATGCTGGATGTACCAACGCAACAACCCGTAGGAGAGCCACACAGCGAAGTTGCGTCGTACGAATGACGGAAGCAGAGGAGAACGTCGGCAGTCAGTGAATTAATTGAACTAATTTTATTAACAATGTCTTACCACCACATGATCCGAACTGCACAGGAAGCAGACTAAGAGTCGGAGACCGACTGACTGCATGCTCGCCTTTTATAGCTTTTTGTGTGGCAAAAATTGTAAATAGCGTGCTGCGCTGTGATTGGTCAGTCCGGTGGCGTGATGTTGTTTTGACTGTTTTTATATCCAACAATTGGATAGTTGGCTGCACTGCGTGGGTACCGGGTACACCCGAATTTGGTAAAAAGTATATTGCATGTTTTGTGTGAACAAAATTCGGCCACAAGAATTTTGTTCCTCACACTCCCCCGTTATTTCGGCAAAAAACGTATGCTTCCCTAACTAGTTTTACTAGCGGGGAGTCTACTTTCGTAGTCCCAGTTTACATTGTTGCGTCTGCTGCTGGTACTACCTCTGTTGCCAATGCTTATGTTGACTCCGCTGCTGTTGTCGACTTCATTATTGCTGTGCCTGTTGTTATTGTTGTTCGGTTGATGCGTTGAGCTCTGATGTTGTGCTCGTTGTTGTATAGTTCTTCTAGTGTACTCTGTTGTTCTCCGGATTAACTGGCATATCCGTTGCTGTGTCTGTGGTTGTTGTTGAACAATTTTTGCTGCTGTGATCGTTTTTGTTGCACCTTTTACATGGTGGTTTTTGTTGTTGCGCACGCTGTTATGATCGTTTCGCTGCCGTTGTTGGTTTTGTGGTTGGGTTACTGCTGTCGACTTCCTGCAGTGTTGGCTCTTGGGGCGTCTGTGGCAATTTCTGATGGGAGTCTTCACTGGAGTTGTTTCATTCGGAGCTGGTAGCACTTGTATCACGCCAACTGTAGTACAGTGCTGCTTTAGAAAGAGGTGACTTTCATCACCTCTTGCGCTCGTGATAACTTTAGACGACGTTTTCGGCTGCTGCGGCTTTGGAAGTTGTGGCTGCATTGGTTTTCGGAGTTTGTTGCAAGTCGGTCATTTAATCGTTCTTGCTGGTCTAGTTTGGAGTGATATGTACTCACCTCCGAAGCGTAAAGGGGCTCGCGACCTTGCAAGGAAGTCCATCCCCAGTGTCAGGTCATCAACGGCGGTCGGTAGCACCAGCAGGCGCAGTGCATACGATGACACCCCAAAACGAACGTTGACATTCAAGCCTTCGCGGACAGTTGTCCGACTCCCGTTGGCCATTTGAATTGGGATGTTCACGGGAATGGGGTTATCTAAATTTCGAAGACTATCGGCCAAACGTTCGCTAACAAAACTACGGGATGCGCCGGTGTCAATGGTGGCTTGGAGGGATTTGCGGCCGATCATGATGCGGGCAAGAATTCGCTGTCGGTCCTGGATCAGAGTTGCCCTTTTTTTGAACTGGACATAATGACGCTGCTCAACGTGTGAAGTAACTAGACGGCAGGAGTCTATTGTTTTGATTCCTCGTTGGCCACAATCCCAACAGAACATCAATTGTTGGTTTTGGCAACTTCGTCAGGTGTGCCCTTCCTGGCCGCAGCGTCGGCATGCCGTTCGAACGTTGATGCGCTCCTCCTGACTCTCTGTGACCAGAAGGTTCCTCCCATTTGTCGGTGTCTGGGTGTCTGTCCGATTGGTTCAGGCGCGCCGGATATATCCTCCAGATCTTCTGCTAATCCAATCAGATCCTGTAAGTCCTGGAACTCCTTCCTACGGACGTACAGCTGGTACTCTCTGCGGCAGTTCCTGAATATTCGGTCGGTCTGCTGGGTCCTCGTATAGGTGGCATGTCGCATGAGGTTCTGCATGGTTATGACATAGTCCTTAAAGGGCTCTCCAGCTCTCTGATGGCGCTGTCGGATCTCATCGTCCAGTTGCTCCATGTATCTGGCTGGCAAGAAGAACCTCAGGAAGTCCTTCTTAAATGCATCCCAGTTCGACCACCGCTGGTTATTATTTCGGAACCACCACAGAGCTCGGTCTCGCAATACTTCCGGCATAGTTTTTGCCAGGAGATCCTTGTCAAGGGAGTAGGCATCGGCCAGTTCCTCCAGCCGTTCGATAAAAGCGATGGGGTCTTTCCCACCGTCATACTTCACCGACCAATTCCGCACCGTGGCTATAACCACTGGGTATAGCGTTGTGGGAACTTCCTTGACATTGCGAGGTGGGGCTGTGTCCTGCGATGCCGGGGCCGCCGCGTGGGTTGTCAAAGTCTTCAGTTCACCTTGTGGATTATCCGGTTTCTGGAGCGCGGTGGGTAACGGTGATGTGCCGCGTCGATGTTTGGCCTCTAGTTCGCCCAGACGAATTTCGTCGCCTGAAGATACGTCTCGGCCGGAGATGTAGTTTGAAAAGCGCTTCCTTAATTCATCTACTCCGCCGGTAGTATCTAGCCTGAATTCTGCCATGTAGTTTTATAGTTCCTCTTTTGAGAGAACATAGAGCCACCCAGTCTTGACCATCTTGGCCTTTCCTTTTTACGTTTTCCTTCGTTCGGAGGTTATATTCCTTTTGCTAAGAAAGTCCCTGCTCGGGCGCCAATTGTAACGGAGTTTTTCCAGCCGGGGTAAACTCAGCGTGACCAGGGTTCTGAGGCAAGGGGTCGTTACAATAAAATTTCTATTTTCTATAATTCTATAATTTAACGTGAGTCCTGAGCGATGCGTTAGCCTTCGACGAGCGCTAGTCCTGAGCAATGCGTTAGCGTGAGACCGTCGAGATTTCTGAGCGGTGTGTAGGCGTGAGAGAGTCGGGACTTCTGAGCGGTGTGTAGGCGTCGGGACTCCTGAGCAACGAAATGACGTGAGTGACGTGAGAGCTTCGATGAAGTGACGTGGGTAATGCCTTAACGAAGTGACGTGAGTGACGTGAATGGTGACGAGCCTTGACGTTAGTAACGTCGAGCGACGTGAATGGTGACGAGCCTTGACGTTAGTAACGTGAGTAATGCCTTGACAAAGTGACGTGAGTATCGACGAGCCTTGATGTGAGTGACCTGAGTAATGCCTTAACAAAGTGACGTGAGTATCGACGAGAATGGTGACGAGCTTTGACATTAGTGACGACGAGGGACGTGAATGGTGACGAGCCTTGACGTTAGTAACGTGAGTAATGCCTTGACAAAGTGACGTGAGTATCGACGAGCCTTGACGTGAGTGACCTGAGTAATGCCTTGATCCAGGATCCAGCGATCTGCTGGATGTACCAGCGCAACAACCCGTAGGGGAGCCACACAGCGAACTTGCGTCGCACGAATGACGGAAGCAGAGGAAGACGTCGGCAGCGATCTGCTGGATGTACCAGCGCAACAACCCGTAGGGGAGCCACACAGCGAAGTTGCGTCGTACGAATGACGGAAGCAGAGGGCAAAACGTCGGCAGCGATCTGCTGGATGTACCAGCGCAACAACCCGTAGGGGAGCCACACAGCGAAGTTGCGTCGTACGAACGGCGGAAGCAGAGGGAAAAAACGTCGGCAGCGATATGCTGGATGTACCAACGCAACAACCCGTAGGGGAGCCACACAGCGAAGTTGCTTCGTACGAATGACGGAAGCAGAGGAGAACGTCGGCAGTCAGTGAATTAAGTGAACTAATTTTATTAACAATGTCTTACCACCACGTGATCCGAACTGCACAGGAAGCAGACTAAGAGTCGGAGACCGACTGACTGCATGCTCGCCTTTTATAGCTTTTTGTGTGGCAAAAATTGTAAATAGCGTGCTGCGCTGTGATTGGTCAGTCCGGTGGCGTGATGTTGTTTTGACTGTTTTTATATCCAACAATCGGATAGTTGGCTGCACTGCGTGGGTACCGGGTACACCCGAATTTGGTAAAAAGTATATTGCATGTTTTGTGTGAACAAAATTCGGCCACAAGAATTTTGTTCCTCACACTCCCCCGTTATTTCGGCAAAAAACGTATGCTTCCCTAACTAGTTTTACTAGCGGGGAGTCTACTTTCGTAGTCCCAGTTTACATTGTTGCGTCTGCTGCTGGTACTACCTCTGTTGCCAATGCTTATGTTGACTCCGCTGCTGCTGTCGACTTCATTATTGCTGTGCCTGTTGTTATTGTTGTTCGGTTGATGCGTTGAGCTCTGATGTTGTGCTCGTTGTTGTATAGTTCTTCTAGTGTACTCTGTTGTTCTCCGGATTAACTGGCATATCCTTTGCTGTGTCTGTGGTTGTTGTTGAACAATTTTTGCTGCTGTGATCGTTTTTGTTGCACCTTTTACATGGTGGTTTTTGTTGTTGCGCACGCTGTTATGATCGTTTCGCTGCCGTTGTTGGTTTTGTGGTTGGGTTACTGCTGTCGACTTCCTGCGGTGTTGGCTCTTGGGGCGTCTGTGGCAATTTCTGATGGGAGTCTTCACTGGAGTTGTTTCATTCGGAGCTGGTAGCACTTGTATCACGCCAACTGTAGTACAGTGCTGCTTTAGAAAGAGGTGACTTTCATCACCTCTTGCGCTCGTAATAACTTTAGACGACGTTTTCGGCTGCTGCGGCTTTGGAAGTTGTGGCTGCATTGGTTTTCGGAGTTTGTTGCAAGTCGGTCATTTAATCGTTCTTGCTGGTCCAGTTTGGAGTGATATGTACTCACCTCCGAAGCGTAAAGTGGCTCGCGACCTTGCAAGGAAGTCCATCCCCAGTGTCAGGTCATCAACGGCGGTCGGTAGCACCAGCAGGCGCAGTGCATACGATGACACCCCAAAACGAACGTTGACATTCAAGCCTTCGCGGACAGTTGTCCGACTCCCGTTGGCCATTTGAATTGGGATGTTCACGGGAATGGGGTTATCTAAATTTCGAAGACTACCGGCCAAACGTTCGCTAACAAAACTACGGGATGCGCCGGTGTCAATGGTGGCTTGGAGGGATTTGCGGCCGATCATGATGCGGGCAAGAATTCGCTGTCGGTCCTGGATCAGAGTTGCCCTTTTTTTGTACTAGACAGAATGACGCTGCTCAACGTGTGAAGTAACTAGACGGAAGGAGTCTATTGTTTTGATTCCTCGTTGGCCACAATCCCAACAGAACATCAATTGTTGGTTTTGGCAACTTCGTCAGGTGTGCCCTTCCTGGCCGCAGCGTCGGCATGCCGTTCGAACGTTGATGCGCTCCTCCTGACTCTCTGTGACCAGAAGGTTCCTCTCCATTTGTCGGTGTCTGGGTGTCTGTCTGATTGGTTCAGGCGCGCCGGATATATCCTCCAGATCTTCTGCTAATCCAATCAGATCCTGTAAGTCCTGGAACTCCTTCCTACGCTGGTACTCTCTGCGGCAGTTCCTGAATATTCGGTCGGTCTGCTGGGCCCTCGTATAGGTGGCATGTCGCATGAGGTTCTGCATGGTTATGACATAGTCCTTAAAGGGCTCTCCAGCTCTCTGATGGCGCTGTCGAATCTCATCGTCCAGTTGCTCCATGTATCTGGCTGGCAAGAAGAACCTCAGGAAGTCCTTCTTAAATGCATCCCAGTTCGACCACCGCTGGTTATTATTTCGGAACCACAACAGAGCTCGGTCTCGCAATAATTCCGGCATAGTTTTTGCCAGGAGATCCTTGTCAAGGGAGTAGGCATCGGCCAGTTCCTCCAGCCGTTCGATAAAAGCGATGGGGTCTTTCCCACCGTCATACTTCACCGACCACTTCCGCACCGTGGCTATAACCACTGGGTATAGCGTTGTGGGAACTTCCTTGACATTGCGAGGTGGGGCTGTGTCCTGCGATGCCGGGGCCGCCGCGTGGGTTGTCAAAGTCTTCAGTTCCCCTTGTGGATTATCCGGTTTCTGGAGCGCGGGGGGTAACGGTGATGTGCCGCGTCGATGTTTGGCCTCTAGTTCGCCCAGACGAATTTCGTCGCCTGAAGATACGTCTCGGCTGGATATGTAGTTTGAAAAGCGCTTCCTTAATTCATCTACTCCGCCGGTAGTATCTGCCATGTAGTTTTGTAGTTCCTCTTTTGAGAGAACATAGAGCCACCCAGTCTTGACCATCTTGGCCTTTCCTTTTTACGTTTTCCTTCGTTCGGAGGTTATATTCCTTTTGCTAAGAAAGTCCCTGCTCGGGCGCCAATTGTAACGGAGTTTTTCCAGCCGGGGTAAACTCAGCGTGACCAGGGTTCTGAGGCAAGGGGTCGTTACAATAAAATTTCTATTTTCTATAATTCTATAATTATAGTCCTGAGCTGAGCTGAGTCCTGAGCGATGCGTTAGCCTTCGACGAGCGCTAGTCCTGAGCAATGCGTTAGCGTGAGACCGTCGAGATTTCTGAGCGGTGTGTAGGCGTGAGAGAGTCGGGACTTCTGAGCGGTGTGTAGGCGTGAGACAGTCGGGACTCCTGAGCGACGAAATGACGTGAGTGACGTGAGAGCTTCGATGAAGTGACGTGGGTAATGCCTTAACGAAGTGACGTGAGTGACGTGAATGGTGACGAGCCTTGACGTTAGTAACGTCGAGCGACGTGAATGGTGACGAGCCTTGACGTTAGTAACGTGAGTAATGCCTTGACAAAGTGACGTGAGTATCGACGAGCCTTGATGTGAGTGACCTGAGTAATGCCTTACCAAAGTGACGTGAGTATCGACGAGAATGGTGACGAGCTTTGACATTACTGACGACGAGCGACGTGAATGGTGACGAGCCTTGACGTTAGTAACGTGAGTAATGCCTTGACAAAGTGACGTGAGTATCGACGAGCCTTGACGTGAGTGACCTGAGTAATGCCTTGACAAAGTGACGTGAGTATCGACGAGAATGGTGACGAGCTTTGACGTTAGTGACGACGAGCGACGTGAATGGTGACGAGCCTTGACGTAAGTAACGTGAGTAATGCCTTGACGTAGGTAACGTGAGTAATGCCTTAACAAAGTGACGTGAGTATCGACGACCTTGACGTGAGCAACAGTGGTGGATGCAGCGAGAGAACGTCGGCAGCGATATGCTGGATGTACCGGCGTAACAACCCGTAGGGGAACCACACAGCGAAGTTACGTCGTACGAATGACGGAAGCAGAGGGAGACGTCGGCAGCGATCTGCTGGATGTACCAGCGCAACAACCCGTAGGGGAGCCACACAGCGAAGTCGCGTCTTACGAATGCGGAAGCAGAGGAAGACGTCGGCAGCGATCTGCTGGATGTACCAGCGCAACAACCCGTAGGGGAGTCACACAGCGAAGTTGCGTTGTACGAATGACGGACGCAGAGGAGAACGTCGGCAGTCAGGGAATTAAGTGAACTAATTTTATTAACAATGACTTACCACCACGTGATCCGAACTGCACAGGAAGCAGACTAAGAGTCAGAGACCGACTGACTGCATGCTCGCCTTTTATACCTTTTTGTGTGGCAAAAATTGTAAATAGCGTGCTGCGCTGTGATTGTTCAGTCCGGTGGCGTGATGTTGTTTTGACTGTTTTTATATTCATATCCGATTTTTGGCTGCACTGCGTGGGTACAGGGTGCACCCGAATTTGGTAAAAAGTATATTGCATGTTTTGTGTGAACGGCCACAAGTATTTTGTTCCTCACAATGTCAACTCAAGGACAATCAAGTCCAAGAACAAAATTGCAAGTTGGACCGCAAATAGAAATAGTATATAAGTATATAAGCTGTATGAATATTATACTAAAAATTAATGTTGATTGTACTCTACAATGATTCAGTTTACTTTTATTAGTCGCGAAGTAAGTTGTTGTAAAATAAATATCGCACAATTTATAATGTAAATACTTTCTTTTTAAAAATATATGTAACAAGAGAGAAAGTATCGGATGGAGGTGCAACTGCTGGTGTCAGACTCTGGCATTGATATACAGTACTGCGATCGCGATGGTAGGAGGTTGGCATTAGTCTGGTGTTTTTGCATACGTTCTTTTTTAATATAATATAATAATAATATTCGGCGCGACAGACCATTGTGGTCCAAGGCCTAACTTCTCGCGACCATTTGTGCTGCGCATGTTAATTTTTGGGCACAAATGGAGTGGACCTACAATTTAAGGCCGGATCCGAACGGCGAATTAAGAAGCTTTCCGTGACAAGGTATTACTCTAGGAACGTTTGTGAAACACCGTGGGACACCGTGAAAAATACTTTTGGTGTTGCAGGGATTCCAACCTGAACCTCCTGCTCAGCAGCCATGTGCACTTCCACTGAGCGGCGTGTAAATTGGTTCAATGGCAATACATTTAAACCAAAAATATTAGACTTATTATTAGTAGTATTACACCGGTTACTCGTACCACGGTGCATCGTTTCATTCTTATCTTGAAATATTATAAAAATTTTCAATAATAATATATATATAATATTATAAAATACATAGTCTAAGTGCGTAATCGTTAATTACTTAAACACAAAAGAAATTGAAGACATACAAATTGACATTAAGGAGCACCACGTCTTCGTTTGGTTCGTCGCTATCGCTAAATTCGACATCTACACAAACATCAGGCGTTCGCGCGAGAGAGGCGTATCAGAAGAAGTCGAATGTGAATCGAGAAGGCGCTCGGCAAGATTCGTGGCAGTTTTAACAGGAGCCAGGAAAGAAGAATTGAAGATTTTTATTTGCGAAGGATAAACTCATTCGGAATTCGTGGTGAAATCAGAAATTTGCGTTCCATTCGTTTCACACGAAGTTAATATCGCCAATAGCGTTCGGTCTGCGATTTACATTCGGGGGTATTCGGTGAAGAAGTTCTCTCTGTAAACGAGAAGAATCGTTGATAACGGGTTGTTCTTGCTTACGTTAGTGGCAGTGTTAATGAAGGAATAAAGTTGCAATTTCTCTACAATTTAAAATGAATTCTTGGTAATTTGTTCACGCGTCAAATTCCACTTTCATGTGGAGTGAAAAGTAGCCTGTACACTGCAATTTTTTTGTGCGAACATCATCGAAAGGGAAAAAGTTACACCGTATTAATTTCTCCCAAGATAATACACCATAAAATTATCAATTTCTTCGTGGCATTTTGTTTGTGCGGCGTTGTTACATTGCAACAGCTTGCATTGCACCATAACCAAGCAGTCAATACCAACAAGTCGTCGCTTATCTGTCAGGGGAAGTGCAAGGGCGTGGTCGATAGGCCGTTCGCCCTGCAGTGGCGTCGGCAGCGGGTAATTTCCGTTTTCGCATGCTGATGCCAATGTCAACGTTAAGCAGCTGCATTGAGTTTTCGTCCTAACATAGTGGCGGTATAGTCGAACGCGAAATTCATCGACCCGGTACTTTGTGTTGTACAGTGAAGAAGCATGAATAGCTTGCTTAGAGAATTGAATGAAAAAAAAACTTAAAAATGAATCATTGTTATTGGAGTAACCTAAATTTAAATTTCAAAAGGTGATAAAACGTGAAATTATTTGGTTTTGCCCGAACGCTAAATCTATCGTTGGTTGGAATGCGTTGGGCAACGAGCGAAGTAGTTGCTTTCGTTTTAAAGGAACACAACCAATATAAAAACAATTACAAGAAAACTGTTTCGCGTTTGCTTTCAATTCAATCATCATCATCTTCAAACCCTTGTTGTCAGCCTCAGCAGCTTCGCCATCGAACATCATTGCAGGCTTCGGTCGCGTCGGTATTATCACCAACAATGACCATTGTAATTTTGATTTAAATATCATGTAGTAGGGTTTTTTTTACATATATACATTATATATATATCTAGTATTTAATCTAATTAATTATAATTAAACTCTTTGATAAATGTTGTCTACCCATTTTTGTCCATTATATTACTTTTTCTATCTATTTTTTTTATAACAATATTATATTTAAAATTAAAATTAGATCTAAGGGTAGATAGTAGTTTTGTTACAATAAAAGAAACAAAAAACGCAAATTAAATTTCTTATTGTCATAAGAAGGGGGTGATGTCCGTTTAGGCGGGGACCCTTGAGGATGAGGCGGGGTCGGATGACAGGCGGGCACGGCAATTCCTTCCTCCTGCGGTTACACCTGGCACTTTTATACCCGTCAACCCCCACTCCCATACCCTGACGCCTAGCCGGCAATGACCACGACGGGTCCTTAATGTGCCTTTTCTGTTAACCCCCCCCCCCCCTATGATCAGTGAAAAAGGGGGCGGTTGTTACAAAGTTGAAGGGAGAAAGTGTGATTGACGTGGATGAAGGTAATGATGTGGTTGATACGGTGTTAGTGACGACGACGAAGAAGCGACATAACGAAATTTAGCAGTTGTGTGAGCGATCGGGAACGAGATAAGGAAACAACTGAAATGCCAAACATTGTTAGGGAGTGGAAAAGTCGTTTCGTTTCGTGATGCTGAAGAAGCAATTGTCAAATATAGCGGAGATGGTTATATTCTAATAAAATTGTGGCTAGAATAATTAGATGAACTAAACCGAGTTTTTAAATATTCCGAGTTGTTGTTGGTGCGGCTAAACAGTTCGTACGGCTGATGCGCGATGTTCGAATGTACGGAGCTACGAATTATGACGAATTAAAAATAAAATTCGCAGAATACGATCGAGTGATTAAGAAAAACCAAAACGATTTAGAAATAAGAGAAGTGAAAATAAATCAAAAGTTAAATGCTACTAGTGCGGTGTTATTGTACAAATCGCTAACAATTGTCCAGATGGAATGAAAGGTCCTGTGTTTTAGATGCGGTTGTTTCAGGAATATTTCAACCCATCGTATACAGGCGGCTGATGGGAATAAAGGTCTTTTTCAGTTTTCTTTTTCAAACAATATGACGGTGTTGGTGACAGTCGATTGACCGGAGATCGAGGTGTTAGTGGATACGGGTAGTCAGGCGAATTTAATGAAGAGTGATGTGTTCGACGTTTTAAAAAAGTGTAAAGTGGATACTACTTCAAAGACATTCACGGGTTTGGGTGGGCTGGAAGTAAAGCCTCATGGCAAGATTATTAAGCCCATTGTCATTGGTGGTGACAACTTTAACACAACATTCTTCATAATTCCAGTTGGTAGTATTCCACGAAAGCTGATCATTAGACAGGATCTGTTCAACAACACTGATTTTTTCATCAAGAGAAATGAGATAATAATAAAACATATTCCACTAGAAATTCCCGATTCTTGTCAGCATGTTGATGATCACGAAGACGATACCCTTTTGATCGAGATAGCAGCTTCCAGAGACGAAATTGACGTTCCAATTAGATACAAACTTGCAATTGAGAATCTAGTTGAGGAGTATAAACCAGAAAAGCGGAACGTTAGTAGTGTGCAGACAAAAATAACCGCAACAGATACAACTCCAGTTTACATTCGTGCAAGAAGATTGGCTCCGCTGGAGAATAGAGTGGTCAACGAAACAGTCGATGAGTGGCTTAAAGACTGTGTCGTTGTCCGCAGTCGCTCAAAGTGTTCAAGTCCGGTTGTTATAGTAAGAAAAAGGGACAATAATTATAGATTGTGCATCGACTATAGGCGTCTCAATAATAATATTTGGCGCGGCAGACCATTGCGGTCCAAGGCCTAACTTCTCGCGACCATTTGTGCTGCACATGTTAATTTTTTGGAGGTTAATTTAAGGCCGGATCCGAACGGCGAATTGAGAAGCTTTCCGTGACAAGGTATTAATTACTCTCGGAACGTTTGTCACCCATTCGCGAGAATAAGCAGGTGTTGCTGGGATTTGAACCTGAACCTTCTGCGCAGCAGCCATGTGCATTACCACTGAGCCACGGCGCCCTCAATAGCCTAGTGCAAAAAGATCGGTTTCCTATGCCGCGTATCGACGATCAGCTGGACAAGTTATCTAAAGCGAAAGTGTTCTCCACGCTGGACTTCAAAAACGGATTCTTCCATGTGCTTTTGAAGGAGGAAAGTAGGAAATACACAGCGTTCTCTACGGTGAACATTTTGAGTTTACTAAGACTCCGACTATGTATTTCGCCATAGAGTTTCTGTCGCTTTATAAATTATGTATTCTAAAATTTGATGAAAGAGGGTATAGTGGTTGTATATTTCGATGACATAATTATACCATCAGCAGACTATGAAGAAGGACTTAATTGTTTGAAGTTGTTTCCAAAAAAAGGTGAAATATTTGGGGCATGTAGTTGAAGATTCAAAGATTTATCATTCACCTACAAAAGTTAAGGCTGTTCAAATATTTCCTGAGCAGAAGAATGTGAAACAACTGCAATGATTTCTGGGCTTGGTCGGGTATTTTCGAAAATTTATCGACGGATTTGTAGAAAGGGCTTATCCATTAACGGTTCTGTTGAAAAAGGATGCTCCATTCGATTTTGGACCGACGCAAAAGCAGGCGTTTGGTAGCCTGAAAATGAGTTTGATTGAACAATCAGGACTACAAATCTATGATCAAGAGGCGGTGACAGAATTGCACACGGACGCAAGTAAGATTGGCGAGAAGGCTAAACCAAGTTCCATTCTATCTACTACTGGAGAAAATCAAAATCGGACGCAGAGAAGAAATATTCATATGAGCTTATGGTGTTAGCTATAGTGAAGCTACTACAAAAACTACGACCATACTTATTTCCCATCAAATTTACAATCTTTGCGGACTACTCAGCTTTTCAACGGTGGCAGCTTTGGTGAAGCAGGCTCTAGATTTTATTTAATCAACAATATGCGAACTATGTGTTGCAAAATGATGTTTTGATGGATGGTAAAACTTTGCTAGTGGTACCCTCAAGCATGGAAAATGATTCGACGTGCTCACGAGAAAGGTCATTTCGGTGTCAAAAAAATGGTGGAGTGGAAGAAGACATCCAGAAGCTTTCGGAGAAGGCGGAGAACTGCATCAGCTGTTGCATTCAATGCATTTTAATGAGACGAAAATATGGTAAACCGGAGCGGGAACTTCATCCCATATCTAAGGAGTCACAACCGCTAGATACGTTTCATGTCGACCACGTTGGATCTATGACTGGAACAGGGAAAGGTTATCAACACATTTTCGTGGTTATACCCGGTGAGATCGACAGGTAGTCGTGAAGTCTTGGACTAACTGGAGATGCTAACGAAAACATTTGGATATCCAAGGAGAATAGTATCGGATCATGGGGCGGCTTTTAAGTCGAAAGACTTCAAGAATTTTTGCTCAAGAAACAACATTGATCACGTAGAGGTCACAACAGGAGTAGCTAGAGGGAATGGTCAAGTTGAACGAGTCAACCAAGTCCTCGTCCCAGTTCTAAGCAAGTTATCTATTGAGCATGCGGAAAAATATAAAATGGCGATAGAATGGCGAGCCCGAGTGGAAAAGCTTATATTCAGAGGTCATTAAAATTTTTCACCGAACGTGTGTACGTTTGTAACGTTTGTATGTTTGTTGTGTTGTATATCTCGGCTTCTACCAGTCAAAACTTGATGGGACTTGTTTTTTAAAAAAACTTTGTTTTAAAAAAAAAAATCCAAAAAAATAAGAAAACATTTTTTTTCTCACAGAAAAATAATTCCGCAAAAAATTTTTTTTACGAAGTTTGTGAAAAAATGGCTTTTAAGATAATTCAGTGGTTAGACTGTACTACAATTATCCATATGGCAAGCTGAGAAGCTCGCTTTACTATCTTAAAATATGTATTGTTACAAAATTCAGGCTTTCGAGTTCGTAAAGGATTTTGCAAATAAAACATAACACAAGTTAATTAATTTACAAATAACAACTTTAATGACAAACAATAAAATTAACACAAGTTCACAATTTATAATGGTGATTACTTTAAATGTACACAAGAACACTTATGATACTAGTACTTCACAATAATTCTCTTAGGTTATAGCTTTATCACTTTACAAGAACTTGTACAACTGCACTGGTTAAATTCCAAACAAGTAATCCATCTTATTTCGGCTTAACGCCTCTATTTATACTCAATCATAAACATCCAGAAACTTCTAGTATTGCAGACAGAAATATCCAGAAAATTGTAACCTTATTCACTTATTTAAAACTATTGATACTTATATGTAATGAGTCATCTTCTAAAAATAGACTACATGTTCAATCATGTTCTTTTCCAAAAAGTAGGCAAACCGCACAAACCGGTTTGACTACTTGTTTGACCAGTACACAATGATTCAAACTTGCAGGCGGTTACATTTCAAATAATCTAATACTGTTAGAGCCTAAAAGTAGGCATCACAAAAGTGCTCATTTTTAGTATGCAGTATTAACATTCCAATTATCTTAGGATTCTTATTCCATTATATGCGCTACTAACTACTTTTCGTAACATTACCCCTACCTTAATTCTGTTCGTCCCGAACAGATTCAGCACTCCTTCTGATGTTGTACCTTGTCAATCTGTCAATGTGAACAACTTCCTTTTGACATCTGGGGTTTTGTTGAATCTGATATACTGCGTCGTTTTTCCTCTTGTAGGGCTTTCCCAACTTTGCTGTGGTTTCTGTAATTTCCCTTGTCTTGTCTTGGAATTGTATAGCCAAACGAAGTCTCCTTCCCACAATTTTTTATAGTTCACACGCAGGTGATTCTGTGTTTTCATTCCTTCGTTACCATGTACGACATTGTTCTTTGCTGATCTATTGACATTGATCACCATTGGTCTTCGATCGGAATCCTTTGCATCTAGCCCAACTATTGGCGCTACAACTTTGTATCGATGCGCTTTCCCTTTAGCTGTTTGTTGCAGTTCTCTTCTTGCAGCGTTTTTTTGACACGTTCGGCACCAGTTTTCGACATCTCTGCGACAATTGGCCCAAAAGGATCTACTTCTTACTTTATTCAGTGTCCTCTTAATTCCAAAATGTTCGCCTAATGTTCCACTGTGTGCATCGTGAAAAACTTTGTTCACCAAATTCGTTGGTAGCACTACCTTTGATTTGTGATACCGACCATCGGTAGATTCCCATTGCCTTACTAGTAGTCCATCTTTGAATCTGAGCCCAATAACTTTTTACTGTCGGACTTGCTGTTGCAATTTCGTGCCACTGCGGTCTTTCTCCTTGCTCCATCCATCGAAGTACTTTCTCTCCAGACACCATTTCAGGACTTACAATTAATCTGTGCTCCTGTGTCTAGAACCAAATCGTAAGGTCTTCTCTCCAATACGCCATTAACAACCAATCTGTTGCAATCCCTTCTAAGATTTGTGCTGCGTATTGTGACCCTGGGATATTCCCTTGTCTGCTTCAGCCTTTGCCCTACAGTACAAGACGATCGCTCCACCTTCTTCAAATGTTGTGCATCTATTCGCCGTAATCTTTCCAGATTATTGATTTCAGATTCCAGATTCACAGGCTGTCTCATCATGTTTCCAGCGCTCAGCTCTTGCAATCCCGAATGAAATGTCCAGGTTTCTGACATCTAAAACACCTTAATGTAGAATCGAATCTGCTACTTCTCTCATTTTGAAAGCGACCAGTGGTTGATTTCTTCAATTTCTAATCAATGAGAGCTTTTATTTGTTCGACGTCCTCTGTTTCCAACTTGCGTAGCACAACGAAATTCAAAGACACACTGGCTTTAGCTGCTTCATATTCCAAAGACGATGCCAACACTTCATTCATCGACTTTCCTCTGGCTGTTGTCCTCAAATGAAGCTTCAATTGTTCATCTCGAATAGCATTGATGAACGCATCCACTGCCAATCCGTCCAAGATTCCAGCCGGAGCCCCACGATAGGCTTGTCTTACTAGCTTAGTTATTTCTGGCTCTAGTTCTTGAAGTCGTTCTCCTCGTTGCTGTTTCTTCATCTGGAGCAGTATTTTGCTTAGCTCCTGTGTGTGAGACTGTCCATAACCCAAGTCTAACTCCTTCAAGATTCTTCCGGAACTCATCTCGGCATTTTGAATCATTTGTAATACGTCAGCCGCCTTGCCCCTCAACGCCAGGATTAGAGAATTTAGCTGTTCCTCAGCGCCCCAATTATTATGTTGTACCGCAGCTGCAAACTGGACATTGTTCAAAAGCTGTGTCGCCATCAAACGCAGGTGGCTTCAAAATTCCTTTCTGGTTACTAGAAGATTCTGGAATTACTCTGGTATTGCTTTGTTGAGTATTCTCTCTGACGAACTGGGTACGATTGTCCAATCGGGTCTCAAAGTCTTTAATTTTAAGACCACTCATTTCTTCATGAATTCCATTAATTTCACCTTTAAGCGATGTTTGTATTCCAGTCATTTCACCTCTTAACTTTTCTTGGATTACATCCAGCTTTTGATTTTGCTGATCAAATTTGGAGTTTAATTCCTGTTTCAATTCTTAGCTTTGACGCTGCGATTGTTGATTTTGCCGATCCAATTCTTTCTTCAGATTTTGGCCTTGCTGTTCCAACTTGTCACTAATTTGAAAATTCAAATCTTTCTTCAGACCTTGACTTTGCTGTTCCAACTTCTCGTTTAATTTGGAACTCAATTCTAAATTCATCCGTTTATTCTCCTGACTCTGTTGCTGCGATTCTTGCTTTTGCTGAATCAACTCTTTTTTAATCTCTTGATTCTGTTGCTGCGATTGTTCACTTTGCCGGTCAAGCTTGCTGTTCATTTGCTCATTTTCCTGCTCAATTTGTTGCATTAAAACATTAAACATCGCCTCCATGTTGGTTGCTTCCTTATCTTCCGAAGTAGCCGATTTTCGTTCCACTAACTCCGTCTCAATTGAAAACGTTTCACCAGCCTGTTGTTTTTCTGCTTTAACAACTTGTTCCAATCGGAAAAAAACTCCTGCTTATTTGCGGCAGTCCTTAGACCTCGCCGTCCAAGCTCTTCTTTAAGCTCCTGGGAACTATAGGATTTAATGTTCACTGCACTTTCGATTTTATTATTTATCGATTTGTAAAAATTTCACTTTATTTATTTACTGTCTCAAAATTAGCAAAATCACCAATTAATTTATTGTTTAACGGTTTGCAAAATTTAACTGTCTCAAGATTTGCAAAATTTTATTGTCTCACGATTTGCAAAATCCCACTTCTGACAACAATTGTTACGAAATTCAGGCTTTCGAGTTCGTAAAGGATTTTGCAAATAAAACACAACACAAGTTAATTAATTTACAAATAACAACTTTAACGACAAACAATAAAATTAACACAAGTTCACAATTTATAATGGTGACTTAAAATGTACACAAGATCACTTATGATACTAGTACTTCACAATAATTCTCTTAGGTTATAGCTTTATCACTTTAAAAGAACTTGTACAACTGCACTGGTTAAATTCCAAACAACTAATCGATCTTACTTCGGCTTAACGCCTCTATTTATACTCAATCATAAACATCCAGAAACTTCTAATATTGCAGACAGAAATATCCAGAAAATTGTAGCCTTATTCACTTATTTAAAACTATTGATACTTATATGTAATGAGTCATTTTCTAAAAATAGACTATATGTTTAATCATGTTCTTTTACAAAAACCAGGCAAACCACACAAACCGGTTTGACTACTTGTTTGACCAGTACACAATGATTCAAACTTGCAGGCGGTTACATTTCAAAAAATCTAATACTATTAGAGCCTAAAAGTAGGCAACACAAAAGTGCTCATTTTTAGTATGCAGTATTAACATTGCGATTTATCTAAGGATTCTTATTCCATTATATGCGCTACTAACTACTTTTCGTAACAATATGTACAGACATAAATTTATTTTATTTTGCGTTTTACTCATATACACACAATATTAAAATCTATATATGTATATATATATATATATATTAATTTTCTGGAGTACATTGAATTAATATACATCAAACATACATTCCATATGATATAAGAAAATGGCCACCCAAGAAAATAAAGTGGTGATAGATCCATTTAAATACTTAAATTCACTCCCATACTTTGACGGAAATCCGGACAAGTTACTAATATTTTCAAACTTAGTAGACCGAATATCCCAATACCTATTTTCCGACATCATTACAAGTAAGTTAGTTAAAAGAGCCAGAGAAGTAATGGAAATAAATACTCAAGTCATTGCTTGGAGCAGTTGAGTAGAGAGGCGTAACTTTTAAAAACAACGCTTCTTTTACGAAATCAAAGACAGACTAAGGACACTAAACAATAAAACTTTATTAGTCTTTGGTCCAAATTAATGTGCACTAACTAATATACGCACTGCTCTAAATGTTTTCAAAAGTAAAATATCCGAACCTATGAAAACTTGTAGAAACCCTGAAGGTTTGAAATTGCAATCGACTTACTAAGTCAAGCAGGTTACGCAGACCATTCAAACTCTGACCAATCTTATAATAAAATAAATGATTAAATAGATACAATAATCAATACCCTAATCAACAAGGAAATCAAAATAGGAGCGAACAATATAGCAATCATAGATACGAACAGAATCAAAATAGAAACAGACAATATAACAATCATAGATACAAACAGAATCATAATAAAAACATACAATTTAACGACCATAGGTACTCGTATTATCAAAAGCAAAATAAAAATGAACAATATAATAACTATCGACATGATCAAAATCAGAACAGGAATAGGCAGTACAGTTCAGTAGATAATAAACTATAATATATTTTCAAGTGACATTCAAGGTAATTTGCCAAGTGTTCATCAAAATCAAACCATTGAACCCATGAATGTAAGTTAATAAATGCGAATAAAGTGAAAAATTTCACATACAAGCCTCAGAAGTGACTTACCATATGTGATAAATAAGTCAAATAAAAATCCACTTAAATTCGTTTTCGAGGCGCCGTGGCTCAATGGAAATGCGCACGGCTACTGAGGAGGAGGTTCGTGGTTCGAATCCCAGTAACACCAAAAGGTTTTTTTTTCACGGTATCCCACCTCTCGCGAATGGGTGACAAACGTTCCGAGAGTAATAACTTGTTACGGAAAGCTTCTCAATTTGCCGTTCGGACCCGGCCTTAAATTGTAGGTACTTTCCATTTGTGTTCAAAAATATACATGCGTAACACAAATTGTTGCGATAAGCTAGGCCTTGGACCGCAATGGTCTGTCGCGCCGAATATTAGTATTATTTAATTCATTATGGACACTGGAGCAACGAATTGAATTATTAACACAGGTATCTGCAATCCTAAATGGAAAATACCATTTAAACCAACACAAATTAAAACATTAAAACATAGTATAAATATTACTGAAAGAGGAGCAATCCCTCTTTTCAAGGAATTTGGCATTTCTGAGCAAAAATGTACTTCTTGGTTTGTGCATTCCATGATAAATATGACGGTATCATTGGCAATGACATAGTGAAACGATCTAATGCTAAAATAGATTATAAACAAAATTTATTAGAAATAAATGGCCAAACAGTACAAATCTTGTTCCAAAATTTAAATCAGCACTTATTAATAAATCAACAAAAAGGTTAGCCTATCTCAAGAAGAAGATGTTCTTGGAAGGTAAAGTTATTGCTGCTGAAGGAATTTACAACATTGAAAATCATAAGATTGAAATTCAAACCAATGTAAAATACATATGTCCTGTTGAAATTAGACCTAATGAAATCGAACAAGTAACTACTGAAAACTTTTGTGTAATAGATAAACTTGATAATATACCCTTAATGAAACAACTACAAACTTAAAATTTAAACTTAGAAGAAAAGCAAAATTTATAAAAAATAATAAATCGATATTCTGATATTTTTTTATCAAGAAGGTTCAAACCTTACTTTTACAAATGCAATCAAGCATGAAATTCGTACAATCGACAATATACCATTAAAAGTGAAATCATATATACATAAAGACGAACTCAAACAGATTCAAGAACTCCTCAAAAATAAAATAATAAGGCCAAGTTATTCCGCCCTGTTTGGATCGTTCCGAAGAAGGGTGACGCAAGCGGTAAGCAAACGTGGAGGCTTGTCATAAACTAAATGAAGTGTAAACTAAATGAAGTTACAATAGACAATAAGTACCCTCTACCAAATATTGATGAAATTTTAGATAAACTGGGCAGATGCTAGTATTTTACAATCCTTGATTTAGCGAAGGGATTTCATCAAATAGAAATTGAGAAAAAAGATATCCATAAGACCTTCTTTAGTGTAGAAGGAGGACACTATTAGCTCTTTCGATTTGCAGATAAGAGGTAAAATTTCTCTCTCGCTACTGGTTGGATGTGATGCCAATGCACACAACGAAGAGTGGTGGAGCACCGATACAAATAGGAGTTTTTGGTGAAGAAAAACCTTGATGTACACAATGTAGACAGGGTTCCAACTTTTGCAACTAGGGTTAGGTTAGGTACTCGACATCACCTCAGTACTCAATAGATGTGGAGCGAAGAGCTGTCAGCCGTAGGCGGGTGAGGAAACTCTTTAAAACCGCCAAGAGGAGGGACATTTGGCAGTAATACAGAGAAGTGAGAAGAGCCAAACGAATAAGCTTCCGTAATTTTGGCGAGGAAGTAACTAATACTACAGCGTCTGCCAGAATGTATAAAGCAATGGAAAAAGATGCTTAGAGTATAAAGACATCACTGATAGACCAGAACGGAGCAAAGCGCCCTCCTTCTCTTTGAGAACACTCTTCCCAGGAAGCGCAGTGACCAGAAACGAGCCCGATATGCGCTTAACTATCACGAGCAGATGCTGCCTTAAAGAGGGAATTAGGGTGAACCCAAACAAAACCACCGGTTACCCTCAATGGAAAAGAGATTACTATCAGCAAAGAGGTTAAATTCCTGGGACTGATATTTGATAGTAAACTGCTATGGAATAGGCACCAACAGGCAGTAGTGAAAAATTCAAACGGTGTGCCGAAGGGTGGCAGGAAAATCCTGGGGTGTTAGTCCCAGGATAATGCACTGGATGTACACTATGATTATTCCATTGATTACTTATGGAGCAGTGGCATGGGCGAATAGAACCAAGCTAAGCTCCACTAGAAGGGAATTGGAAAAAATGCAGAAGATGGCATGTATTTTAATAACACTTTGATGCATTCGGAGAGGCATTCTTTCACGATGACGTAAACGGCACACGGAGCACCATACCAACAAGAGAGTGGTCCGAGTTGACGTTGGCACCTCGGTACGTTCGTACCGTCATCAGGTTCGGGTTGTGGCGGCGGTCTATCAACACGTGGTCTATCTGTTTGCGAGTGGCTCCATCGGGAGATACCCAGGTGGCTTTGTGGATATTTTTACGCGCAAACCTTGTACTCGCAACGACCAAATTATTGCTTGCTGCCATCTCTATGACTCGTTGTCCATTGTCATTAGTGTTCTCGTGTAAGCTATGGTTACCAATGTACTGCCTAAATACTGGCTCCCTACCTATTTTAACATTCATATCCCCCAGAATGATTTTTAAATCATACTGAGGGCAGGCATGGAGTTCCCGTTCGACTTATTCAAAGAATTCTTCTCTTCATCTGGGGAATCCTCTGTAGGTGCGTGAACGTTTATGAGGCTTATGTTTTTAAATTTGCCCCGCACGAGGAGGGTGCATAGCCGTTCATTTATTGCTTTAAAGCCGATAACGGTGGGTTTCATTCTTTTGCTGACTAGAAACCCCACCCCGAGCATATGATGTCTTGCATGACAGCTGTTATATATATCATATTCTGATTTTTGTAAGACACCATTCCCTGTCCACCGCAGCTCTTGGATTGCTGTTAAGTCAGCATTATATTTGGACAGGGTATCAGCTAGCTGCTTTGCAGCTCGAGCTCTATACAGTGAGCGTACGTTCCATGAGAAAATTCTTAAATCGTTTAGCCGTTTTCGTTGCCGTGGTCGTCGTCGTTCATCAGTGTATCCGAGCCTGATTTTGGGTTCCGTAAAAGAAAAATTTTTGCAGGCGAGGTTATTGGCCTCGCGCCAACCTTACTTTGAAGGGACTAGCCCGATCATTCAGCTTTTCCTGCATTGGAGGAAAATTACCAGCGGCCACCACGTGGAGGTTTGATCGCACTTCCACCAGTCAGAGATAGTTACGGCCACATGCAATTCTAGAGCATTCTGTGTTATTCCCCCTATTTCTGCTGATGGCTGACTGCCATTGCAAAAAGTATGACTGTGTAAAACTCCTATCTATATATAAATTAATTGAGCACACGTTACTTACAGTATGTCCATAACGTTCAAAAACAGCTTTTAAAGGAAAAACTCATATCTGAATATAAACAAAATAAGCGAGGGAATCATATCATCTTTTGTTGTAGTTTTATTAAATAAAAATTGGGTCACGCCCATAATGCAGTTATAAATAGAAACGTAGAACAAATTTTCACCTTTCATTTGATACCAATATTTAGGACCGCCCTCTTTTGCACACGCCCCCAGCTGAACTTTAATGTGAAAGTCATTTTTTTCTCTAACTCTGACGAGGGGGGTTTGATTGGACCCAATTTTCTATAGGACGGAAGGTATTTTTATTGCCTTTTATTTGATACTAATTAACGCCCTAACATCCATCAAACCAATTAGAAAAATTCACTTTTCCTAAAATAACTCAAAAATTTGGAAACCCCTCTCAACTAAAGGGGCGTCTCTTCCAAACAATATTGCGGTTTTTGAGGTCTGCTCAATAAGGGCTTTCAGTGTCCGAAAGCCGTAACCAAGTAAAACCTATAATACACTTTGCTATATAACACATGTTTTTGTATGGAAAAAACTCAATCATATGATATTTCACTCAAATATATGAAAAACCACATGAACCACGTACAACTTGATCAAACTTCCGTTTTAGCTGGCGTACGCCCATAAAAAAAGTACGGCCGTGTAGAAGTAATTATCACCTTTCATTTCATACTAATATTTGGGCCCGCCCACTTTTGAACATGCCCGCTGATGAACTTTAAGGTGAAAGTCATTTTTTGGCTCTTACTCTATCGAGGGAGGTTGGATTGGACAAAATTTTTTATAGAAAGGAAGGTATTTTTATTGCCTTTTATATGATACCAATTAAACCCCTAACATCCATCCAACTACTTAGAAAAATGCATTTTTTAAAAAAGGGCTCAAAAAATTAAAACCCCCTCTCTCCTTGAGGGGGAATTTCCGAGAAACAAGATTACAGTTTTTGAAGTATGAACGATAAGGGCTTTCAGATGGGGGGAGTCCGAAAGCCGTAACTTTATATTCGGTAAGATTCACTTTAGCCTATGATTTTTAAACAAGGATGGTTCCTTTTAATTCTAGAGCCTGATTCGTATTTCCTTCCGTGTTCGTTGGATTCGTTTTTAATGATTTACATTTCACAATCCATTTGCAGTGTTTTCGAATTAACACAAGGATCATAAAATTCAATATTATTTTATGGTGATTACAGCATTCTGAATCATCGTCAAACTACCAATTTAATTCATTGTCTTGCTTGGTCCATTCCACACATTTTTCAACTATTATTTGTTTTAAATGTTTATAGTGAGGAGATTTGTCGAAAACGCTATTAAACATCTCTATACGATTCTTACTTATTTCAGTAAAAATTTCTGAAGGGGGATGAAGTGAGGCAAAATCCGAATCTTTCTTATAATTTTTATAAAATTTTAATGACTCATTTCATTCAATTTTCTCATCCGATTTTATTAATCTGCCTTCACAATGCGTACAGTTAATTTTTAATTTCAAACGGGACACCACATATTCAGCATAATATTTTTCCGATCATTCACCTAATATAGGAAGCGTTTCAATGTTCAATGTTCAATTTGCTCTCTAAAAGTACTGGAGAGTGCTATGACGCCACTTTGGCCCTAGGCTCAATGAAAGGAAAATCCCTATGCACACCTCCCCGTGGTAGAGAGTGGGTAACGCTAACGTGCAGGGAGACCGAATGGATGCCGGGATAAGCAGACAAACCAGCGATGCTGGTCAGGGCACAAAAAGCCTCCAAAGGGCGGAAGAACTGCAGGTGGCGGTCAACGGCATGAAAGTCTGGTGGCATGAAAGGAGCCTATCTTGAAAGGCCAACGGCAGCAGCAATTAGCGTCTGTAATCCCATATTGGGCGGCTACAAAAGGTGTCTGTTTTCCCATAGTTATAAATCGTATCTCGGAAAACACCATGGTGGAAGGATATATGCAAATACATGAACTATGTCAACAACTGGAAATGAGTCCCCAAGAGGTAACCTTTTTATGGCGAATCCTTCTGCAGCTTCGGCTGCAGTAAACCGCACATCGGATTTGGGTGTGCGGCATCTTTCATGTACGAGCGTCAATCAAGACGCCATAATAATAAACGAATCATTAACAATTAGAAGAAGTCTTTCTAGAAGCGCAAATGTTACTTTTGGCTACCACATACGTACGAAAATCGGAGCATGGAACGTTCGATCCTTGTACAGCGAAGGTTGATACGAGCAGGTTGAGAGTGAAATACTTCGCCTAAAGATCAGTATCCTGGTCAATAGCGAAACTAAGTGGAGAGGAAGAGCTGAATACAGATCTGACACTGGACAAACGAGAATGCTGTATTCCGGGGTGGATGAAAGAGAGTGTGGCCAAAGACTGCATGGTGTCGGAATTATGTTGAACGAAGAAGCGAGGCGTAGTCTTATGTCCTGGGCGCCCATTTCTGCGAGATTAATGACTGCAAGGTTTCGTTCAAAAATCCGTAACATAACAATTATTCAGTGCTACGCCCCCACAAATGAAGCGACCGAGGAAGACAAAACCGCGTTCTACACTCATCTTAATTCGGTTCCGAGAGCTGATATTATAATCGTCATGGAAGACCTCAATGCCCAAGTCGGATCTGACAATTACGGTCTGGAACACGTGATGGGAAAAAATGGTTTGGGGTCACAGAACGAAAATGGCGATTTGCTTGTCGACTTTTGTAATGCGAATCGTCTTGTGCTAGGTGGGACTGTATTTAAGCATAAGACGTGCAACAAAACCACCTGGGTGTATCCGGATGGTCCAACTGAAAACCAAATTGACCATATCATGATTCAGCGGCGATGGAGGAAGTCAATGTGTGATGTCCGAAGTATAAGAAATGCCGATGTGGGAGGTGACCACCATTTGGCTCTGTTGAGTCTCAAACTACGAACCGCTGCCGTACATAGACAACCGCAGGATGCTGCAAAGAGTTTAATATTCAATACGAATGCTTTAAACGATCCCAACATTCGTCGTAACTATGTCACCACCCTTAACGGCTGGATCCGAAACTTTACCCAAGCGGACAAGAGTTGGAGACTTTGGATATCCCAAGACACCTGGGATAGAATAGAACTTCGCAAATCGTTGAAAATGCAAATAAATGCCCAAGCAGATGTTCAACGAAAGGCTGAATTGCGAAGCGAGTATCGCATTGCACACAAGTTGGTCTATCGCTGTGTGAGACGTGACAGGAGGGTGAGGTTAGATGGACTCGCAGATAATGCGGAAAACGCTGCAAGAAGAGGAGATATCCGTGAACTGTACCAAATATCTAAAGATGTTATTGGGAAAAAAAGCTACACCAATCATCCTGTAATGGATGCCACACTTTTGGTATCAATTGAGGATCAGCTACGCAGATGGAAGGATCATTTTTGTGCCCTGCTAAATGAGGATTCCGTTGAGCAGAGTGCTGAACTGCTCCAACTTAACGAGATGCGCAGGTTCTATAGGGGTATCGACAGCGAAAATTCAATAAATCTCCACGAAACCAACAAAGTAGCTGGACTTGATGGAATACCAGCTGAATTCCTGAAAGCCGATCCCGTAACAACGGCTAGTATTCCACATCCATTGATACAAATTATTTGGGAATACGAAAGCTATCCCAAGGACTGGAAGGATGGTGTAATTGTTAAGCTGCCAAAGAAAGGTGACCTTAATAATTGCAACAATTGGCGTGGTATCAACGTTTTGTCTGTTTGCAGTCGATGGAATTTCAATCACCGCTTTACCTCATGTTCGTGGATTTTGAGAAGGCCTTTGATCGAGTTAGCCGAGAATGTATATGGAGATCGTTGCTTGGTAGAGGAATTCCCCCAAAAATTGTTGCCATTATTACGAGTCCTACAGCAACGCAATGTGTATTGATTTACACAATGGGCAGCTATACGACTCCTTCGTAGTGCATCAGGGGGATGTTCTATCGCCAATCCTTTTCCTGCTGGCGATGGACGACGTATTGACGGCCATTTGTAAGGCTCAGTCATTTAGACTATGCCGATGACATATGCCGCCTGGCTAATAACATCAGTGGGCTGAACGAGATGTGCCAAACACTGAAAGTGAAGGGAGAATCGAGTGGTCTAAGAATAAACAGCAAAAAGACAAAAATAATGCTCACAGGCCGCTCCACACAGCAGCGTATTATTATACAGGAGACGCCAGTGGAAGAAGTCGAACAGTTTAACTACCTTGGCAGTATTGTTTCTGCAAATATGGCGGTACGGATCTGGACGTTATAAGTAAAATTAATAAAGCTCGTGCTGCCTTTGGTACTCTGACCCTAATTTGGAAATCCAGTCTAATCTCCTTACGCACTAAGTTGAGATTCTTCGAATCCAATGTCAAATCCGTGCTGTTATATGCACAGGCATTCAAAACACAAGCTCATAGACATCTCCTCTTTTCTCCTCCTCTCCCTTAACGCCCACGCTGTGCCAAGCATATAGCCGAGCATTATAAGGGTGCGAACCCCTTGAAGCGTGCGCAAATTAATAAAAAAAAAAAAAAAAAAAAACAAAAAAAAAAAACTTGAATATGTTTGCACAATTGGAGATTTACATAGAGACTTAGCTATATGCTATTACAGCAAAGTTTAAATTTTTTTATTGGGAAATTTAATAAAGTTATTATGTTTTTTCTTTACATCAAATGATTAAATTTAATTCAATAAATTGAGAAGAAAAAAAAGACAAATAACCAAACACAAAACACAAAAACAAGAAAAGTAATACTTAAACTACAGGTTTATATATATAATATATATACGAGAATATATTATTTATATATAAAAACAATGATAATAATAATAATAGCAATAATAATTATAATGATAATAATATACATAATATTTTAAAATTTTACAAACTTTCAAGTGTTTGGAATCCAAATGAATATCTTCAGTTGAAGCAAAATAAGGACTATTTTGAGACATTCTAAGGATTTTATTTTGTTGTACTTGTAATTTTTTAATGTGAGTTTTGACAGAGTTTCTAATTATTGGCGAACCATAACTTATTACTGGCCTCAAAATTACTTTAAATAGCTTTAGTTTGCTATTAATACTAAGCTTCGAATGCCAGTTTATAATACTGTACTAAATTTTTAATGATTGTAAGTTTTTTCATTTGTGTATTGTAAAAACCGGAGCCTACCGAGCTTAATTTTCTTCACGATGTCGACATCGCGGTAACGCTCGTAGATCTCATCATTATAGAGTCTCCGGAATCGTCCTTGCTCACATACGGGGCCAAAAAATCTCCGTAAGACTTTTCTCTCGAACGCGGCTAAGTGGAATGCTTTTTGCTAAGCACCCAAGTCTCGGATCCATATGTAAGTACTGGTATCACCATTGTCTTATATATCAGCAGCTTGGATGTTATGGATGTTATGTCAGTTCCGCTGGGATCCCATCAGATCCCGGGGCCTTATTATATTTGAGCCGATTTATCGCTCTGCTAACTTCGACTATGCTTGGTGGTGGCAGCATAGTATGATCTTCGGTCATTGGTGGAGCCTCCAATTCCTCAGTTAGCTGGCCATTTAGCAACTCATGAAAGTGCTCTTCCCATCGCTCTAAGATGCCTTTAAGATCGGCGATCAGATTACCCTCTTTGTCCTTGCAGTATGTGCAACGCGGTGTATATTGCATCCTACCGCTGACCCTTTGGTAGAACTTCCGCGCCTAGTGCGGTCCTTGCTCTCTGTACTGTTCCAGTTCACGGACGAGATTCTTTTCCCAGGCTGCTTTCTTTCGCCGATGAACTGTTTTTTCATATCTTCTGAGCTCTTTATATTCATCTTCGCGTGCCCGCGTTCTATGAGATTGTTGCATTGCTCGGTACGCAACATTCTTACGTTCAGTCGCTAACTTACATTCGTCATCGAACCAGTCGTTTCGATCTCTACGACTACTGCCTAAGATGGAGTCAGCAGTACTAATGACAGTATTCTTAAGGCGTGTCCATTTCTCTTCTTCGCCCGACATCTCAACCCCAGGACTTACTCTCCCTGCATTTAGGGCAAGTCCTATCGCTTGACCGTAGTTGTTTCTGGTCTCTTCATTGCGAAGTGCAGCCGTGTTGTCTCGAATATGATTCGCGGATGCAGTCTTCCGTGATGATGCAATCCGCGCTCGGAGTACCATACCAACAAGATAGTATTTCGAGTTGACGTTGGCACCTCGGTACGTTCGTCATCAGGTTCGGGTTGTGGCGGCGATCTATCAACACGTGGTCTATCTGTTTGCGAGCGGCTCCATCAGGAGATACCCAGGTGGCTTTGTGGATATTTTTACGCGCAAACCTTGTACTCGCAACGACCAAATTATTGCTTGCTGCCATCTCTATGACTCGTTGTCCATTGTCATTAGTGTTCTCGTGTAAGCTATGGGTGCCAATGTACTGCCTGAATACTGGCTCCCTACCTATTTTAGCATTCATATCCCCCAGAATGATTTTTACATCATACTGAGGGCAGGCATGGAGTTCCCGTTCGACTGATTCAAAGAATTCTTCTTTTTCATCATCTGGGGAATCTTCTGTAGGTGCGTGAACGTTTATGAGGCTTATTTTAAATTTGCCCCGCACGCGAAGGATGCATAGCCGTTCATTTACTGCATTAAAGCCGACGGTGGGTTTCATTCTTTTGCTGACTAGAAACCCCACCCCGAGCACATGATGTCTTGCATGACAGCTGTAATAAATGTCATATTCTGATTTTTGTAAGACACCATTCCCTGTCCACCGCATCTTCTGAATTGCTGTTAAGTCAGCATTATAGCATTGGCTAGCTGCTGTGCAGCTCGAGCTCTATACAGTGAGCGTACGTTCCATGAGAAAATTCCTAAATCGTTTAGCCGTTTTCGTTGCCGTGGTCGTCGTCGTTCATCAGTGTATCCAAAGCTGATTTTGGGTTCCGTAAAAGAAAAATTTTTGCAGGCGAGGTTATTGGCCTCGCGCCAACCTTACTTTGAAGGAACTAGCCCGATCATTCAGCTTTTCCTGCATTGGAGGAAAATTACCAGCGGCCACCACGTGGAGGTTTGATCGCACTTCCACCAGTCAGAGATAGTTACGGCCACATGCAATTCTAGAGCATTCTGTGTTATTCTCCCTATTTCTGCTGATGGCTGACCGCCCTAATACTAAATTAAGGCTAATTTGAAAAGGTAAATTCCCTTTTTTCCCCTTTTTTTATAAAGTATTTGTACTTCTTAAAAAAATTCTTAAATCTAACTAAAACTAAGAAAAGAATGACCTCGTTACACCTGTACCGAAGACTCATAGAATCGTCAAGGACTAGACCGACTAAAGTCTGTCCATCTGTCTTTGTCACCAGTCAGTTACAGTCATTTTTGGCGGAACGTCGGAGATGTAGAGAGTTTTATGGTGAACGGACGTCTTTTCAAATCGCTGCCGGAATAAAGTAGAAATCTGTTGTCAGTTTGATTTACTTTGACCTGAATAATTCTCTAACTGTTGGATAAGTGATAGGAAAGTGACTTTTAGTTTTTTATTTCTTTTATTTTCGCTTATAAATAAAACCAAGTTAGAAAAATTAAAAAATTAAGTGTACTCTATTGAATATTAAACCCTCGCCACCATTATTTTGTCTTCGACTTTACTTTGTGTCGGCTCTCTTAAAACGTTAAAAAATGAACGCGTGTGATGTTTGCGGTGAGAACCTGCCCTGCGACGGTGATTTCGTTACTTGTGTACCATGTACAAGAAAATACCACTACCAATGTACAATGCTATCTGAAAGAACCTACCGTAATCTTTCGGCCACGAAAAAATCGACCTGGAAGTGCCAGAAGTGCCGCATCGATAAAGCTGAGCCTGGGCAACAACAAATAAGTGATGTCCAACCAAATAAGAGAACAAGAAGCGTAACTAGTCCAACTAATACTAATACTATAAGTTGCACTAACAACAATAGCAACATAAACACTAATACTCGGTTAAATTCGGGCAATGAGAGAGGAATTAAGAAACGTTACAACCAGCTGTGACTTTCTCTCTCAAAAATATGAAGACGTAAACAAAAACATAAAAACAAACACCGAAATAATGCAAAAACTAAGAGATGAAATTGCCGAACTAAAACAATGCAACTCAAAAAAAGATGAAGTCATTTCTGATATGCAGGCACAAATTAATAGACTCGAACAGCAACTTTTAAAAAACAGCAAAACAATGATTGTCCAGCCGCAACGACTGTACTATGTAGTAAGTTCCTATAACTACTTAGGGATCACAATCGACTGCAACTTCAGATGGGACTTGCACATAATAAATCTTCTTCGTAAACTAAAGAGCGCCTTGTTTGCACTATTCTACTTAAAAAAATGCACACAAAAACCAGTTTTACAACAAGTATACTATTCGCTGATAGAGTCACAGCTTCGCTATGGCATTCTAGCATGGGGTTGCGCGGCAGATACACACATACAATCACTGGAGAAACTCCGAAACAGAGCCCTGAAAATAATAGCCAACAACGATTTCAGAACTCTAAGCGTTTCAAAAATATTCAAATTGACAGTTGTACTAGAATTTTACGAAGACAATCGCTTCCAAACCCCTTTACAACATGATGTCAATACAAGAAGACAAGCTCAACGTATACTACACATTCCACGAATCTATAACATATATGGAAAACATCAACTAAACCATCTGTTTCCTTCCCTCCTTAACCAGTTACCCAGAAGTCTCATCAACATCAGAGGTCAACACAGAAAAAAGTTTCTTATAAAACAACATTTTCTAACATTACATTAAAGTCAAAACTAGTAAAAAAAAAAAAATTAAAACTAAAATTAAAGCTAGATTTAAATTAATTAAATTAAATCAAATATTGAATATCCAGTGTTTTGGAAAAATCCCATTCAACTCTTAACATTTTTATACTTTTTTAGTAAGATAACCTCCTGCAGATAAGCCATAAGCTTTGCGGGAAAACAATGTAAAATAACGTTTAATTTTTGATAAATAAATATATGATAATAAAAAAAAAAAGCTTACACGGGGATCACTGATCCCAGCCACATACCATGCTAATTTAATTTAGCCCTGCATCGTTGCTAAAACCTATTCGGAATAACAAGAATAGAAGGGCCTCCAAATGAGGTGTCTTTAACCCACCGGGTAAAGACAATTAAACCTCAGCTGGTTCTCATACGTTATAAAAATTTTATTCAATAATCACTCGCTTTAAAGAAGAAATTCAAAGAAAAACAATTCAAAATTTTTTCAAATATTTCAATATTAATTGTATCTCTACGATCTTTATGTATTTACTATGATTAATCAAACCAATTTTAAGGAAAATTATATTAAAAAGGAAATTAAAAGGAGTGAGAGGAGGAGAAAAGGATATAAAAGTATTATTTACTACCCTTAGTAGCCTTTATCATTATAATATGGATTATGGATTGAATTTGGAATATGGAATTTGTCGTATTTAGCACAAAAATGCATTGTTGCCAAAGTGTTATTTGACACATGTGCACATGTGTAAATTTGAAGAAAATATGGCTTTAGGATGTGGGTTTAAAATTGATCGTGAGATTACACCGGCCAGCCACCCAGCCACCGACCAACAACCTGTCACGCGAAGTTAATATAGAGCATCAAAAAAACCCATAAGAATTAAAACTTTTATTGTAAATTCTCTAATCAGAGATACACGTGTGTATTTGAAGAAAATCGAATAACTTTTCTAAAAAAAAAATGGGAGCCGCCCCGGGTCACTTTTTTACAAAAAAACACACATGTGTATAGAAAATCGACTAAATTAAAAAAAATTGTATGAGAGCCCCCTGAACCCGGGGCCAGATCACTTTCAAACTTTGATAGAAAGTATTTCACGGAAATAAACATGTGTACAATTTCTGGAAAATCGGGCTTTATGAAGTGAGCTCAAAATTTATAGCAAGATTTCACCAGCCATCTAGCCAGCCACAGACAACCGTGCACGCGAAGTTAATATAGAGCGTAATTTATTTGCCTAGGAATAAGGAATTAGAAATTGAAAACCAGCAAATAGCAGGTTTTCTTATTACAAAGAAGGAATAAGGTAGTGCAATTGTTGTTGTAGTTCCATATTTATCGGCAAACAAAATACGGCTATAGAGAATTTAAAAATTACAATTTTTCTTGTAAATTCTCTAATCGGAGATTCGATTTTGTGGTGAAATTTCCCATTTGGCGGTGAAAACATAGCAGCCACAGCGCACGGTTGGTGCGACGTGCACACAACGACGTACGAAGTACTCTTTCTTTTAAGTCGAGTTAAGCTGTAAAGCAGTGTGAGTGCGTAACCAGTTCTTCATATAATATGATACAAACACAAGTTAAGAATGCACTCACACAACTGAGTGTACAACCCATTTCAATTGCGGAGCCCATTCATTTTTGTATAAAATTTTTGTTCTACTTCGTGCTCTATACTTTTGGTAGAAGTGAGGTAGGAATCATTACGGGTTTCCTAACATGACATTGTAGACTGAAGGGGCACCTGAAGAAAACAAAACTAGAAGAGGATGGCAGCTGCAGGCGTTGTGGGGAAGCTGAGGAAACCCCGTGCTACCTTCTCAATGAATGCGGAGAAACGATCCGACAGAGGAGAGACCACTTGGGAACTCACGCGATATGAGAGTCAGCACACCATATCATTAGGTTCATAAGAGTCATTGGTATGGAGGGGGTGCTATAGGGACGGGCATGCATTGTCTCCATAGCACTAGTTAGGGGGAGCGCAATAGATCCTAATGGGTCGTAGTACTATTGGTAGATACCCCTTTTTTCATTACATCATCAAAATACTTAGCAGGAACAACAGAACAGAATCTCTTACTTTAAATAATAAAGAATTAATTTTAGAAAGCAACAAACAGATCTCCTTTAATTCTAAAAGTCCCCACCAATAAAAAAAAGACATAACAGACCATATTCAAAGGCAACAATTAAACATCACACAGATTTAAAATAACATTAACATACTAAATAAAAACGATATCAATAAATTACAAGACGAAATAGACTACGTACAAAGCATTTATCAAATTAATTACGATATACATTCATTTCGAGATCATATAGACGACATAGAACAAATTATTTTAACAAGCAAACGGCATATTGCCTAGAAATATTTTGACAAAAGAAGAACTTAGGATAACAGAAGGTATTCAAGATTTTAAAGACACCAAAATAGCCGTAATATTCGAATATAAACTTATCATCTATCTAAAATTTCCTACTCTACTATTGTTATCGAACCGATGCCAAAATTAAATAATAAAAAAGCTATATTACTCAATGAAAGCATTTTTTTTAAGTATGAGAATAATAATGTATATAATAGAAGAGTATAAGATAAATTAAAGAAAAACCTACATGAAATAAAAGATTCTTCAAATATTATTAAATTTAAAGAAGTATACTGTCAAATGGAAAACTTTACGGGAGATAAAATAGAGGAAATAATACCCGAAATTGTTTTGACAAAAAATATACCTAATATATACCTAATTATATTTTTTTATAATAATCCTTATAATTATTGTATAATTATCATTATAGATTAATAAACATAAAAATATCATTAAAATTTTAAATTGGTCGAAGCCTCAGGCTAACGGTGTCGGTGTTAAAGAAGTAGATCCCACTCCACAATCATTGCAAATATGTATTCATAAGTATTCATAATATAACAAGTGCGCAGTCCAACTTGAGAATATAAATGCTTTTATAATAGAGAATATAAAAGTAACGCATGTTTAATCCTTATTTCAATTTCTGATCTAAGAGTGTGGATACACAGGCGTGGGAATGAAAGTCATTCCAATGAACGTTGTAGCTACACATAACGAAGCATTTGTGTGTGTTTGTGTGTATTTCGTCATTTTGTTTTTGTTTGGACGTATAGAACGTTCATGCTTGCGCCGAAAGTAGAAAGTCGGATCCAAACATGTTTTGATCCAAATTCAAGGACAACCAAAGTCCAATAATAAATCGTATGCATTTTCTAACATGAACAAATCCTTATCATAAATTCTGATCTAAAAGATCAACATGATGCAAACTCAAGGACAATCAAGTCCAAGAAGAGAATTGCAAGTTGGACCGCAAATAAAAATAGTATATAAGCTGTATGAATATTATACTAAGGCTGTTTTCGAAACGAAGACTTATTTGTGGAACATGACTTATTCAAATAAGTCTCCTCGCGAGGGGGCTTATTTTCTATCTCTCTCTTGCACGAAAATCTAAATCACATCATTTTATTCTATTGTTATAAACGCAAAACAATTATTTGTTGTCTAAAAGCAGCTGTCAAAATAAGTCAATAATACGTTTCAAACGATTTTTCTGGCTTATTAAGATGGCGGCTAATAAGTCAATAAGTCTTTAATAAGTCTCGGTTTCGAAAACGGCATAAAGATTATTATTGATTGTACTATACAGTGATTCAGTTCACTTTTATTAGTAAGTCGCGAAGAAAGTTGTTGTAAAATAAGGTTCCCACAATTTATCCTGTATATAAAACATTTTCAAAATATATTTTCTTAAACTCAGCGAATAACTCAACACACCTTCCTTCGGGTGTTGTAATGAATTGATGGTAATTGAAATCTCCCACAATAACGATTTTAGATTTACGGTACTCGTATTTTGTGACAATTCTTAAAATTGAATCAGACAGTGCATCAAACATGCTCTGAGTTGAAATACTGTCTAAGTTATATATAAAAAGCAATAGTGAATGTTACGCCCTTGTACCTGCTCTCTCAGCCATATGAAATTAAATTCCGGATCTGAACATTGGCTGAATTGAAAAGCTGAAACGCAACATCACAAACGGATGTTGGAATATTTAATTCACGTTCGATTAGTATGAATTAACTTAATTAGTTGGTGGTAGCTGTATCTAAATTACCTGTGGTGAACAGACTGTTCGATTGACAACTTTTCACTTCAGTTAAAAATTGGGAGAAATTGGGCAACTGAAGTAAGTGAAGAGGTGTTTTGGTCGTATAGTTACTTCAGATAAGTAACACTGCACTATATCTGAATTGATGAGTACCAATCGAACAGTCTTCACATAAGCAGCCCAATTTTAGTGAAGAGTCGTTCAATTAACTGAGGTAAAGAGACGTATTTTCAGTCCAATCGAACAAGGCTGTAATAAAATAAAACTGTAATGCTTTCTTTATATTTATTAGCAACAGTAGTTTTTTTTAGATTAACTTTTTGAATATTTTTGGTTCAAAATCTTAATATATCGTCAAACTCATACGCTGACATTAACAGCCCAACATGGATTTTTTACATCAGATCCACGTGCTGCTACAAATCAATATTTCATAGTATGTACTATCTCAAAGAACACATCGAGCTAGCAGGTTGCAGATGCAAATTTTCTGAAGATGTTGGAGTTGTTTGTATTGAAACGCACACAAGTAAAATAACTACATCATTTACTTTAGCTGTGTTGCTTTGGTAAAGCTAAGCTGGTTTTAATTTAATATCTCAAAGCAACAGCTTTTGGTTTTAAATTTTCGATGCATTTTAATTTTTATGTGTTGGTACTAAAACATTGTAAACTGGATTATTACACTTTCTTCGTCTTGGTTCATTTTATAAAAAACGTATATAAATAATTTTCTTTAATAAATTTAATTTATATTCTTCAAAAAATTTCACTTTAAATTTCACTTTTGCTTGTTTTCAAACTAATGCCAAGTCATTTCTTACGACAAGATGACAACCCTTCGAAAAAAAAATGAAAAAAGCACCGCCTTACGGTGAGCGCTATAACTATAAAATGGTTTTAGTTTTCTTAAACCTTAAAAAATTTTTGGTTTACATTAAAGAAACTTCGGCTTTATGCTTATGCGATTGTTGTTGTAAGCCAAGCTGGTTTTGCCAAAGCAACACAGCCTATATGTTCCCCAGTTTAAATCAAATTTTTTTCCTTGTCCATTTTGTCTATGAGCCGAATAACAGAGTGCAAAATAGAATTCAGCAAAGATTTCGCAAAAATTCAAACATGTGGTAATGCGAGCGTATAAGATGGGTGATTTGTTTATATACTATTCAAAAATCGAACGGTGTGCAATTGCAATAATTACTGAAAGATAGCTGAATGGCACAGACGATACGGTCATTTGAATGTGAAGAGCATCGAATTGTTGTCAAGTGAAAATATGGTGCGGGACATGAAAGTCAATAAGAGAAAAAATACCGAGTGTAACATTTGTCTGAAAGGTAAAATAAGTGCACTACCGTTTGCAAAGAACTCGGAAAAATCCAGTCGAAGTGCATTGCAATTTCCAATTATCCATAGTGACGTTTGCGGACCTATGAACACTTTGACGCTTGGTGGTGCAAAATATTTACCTTACCTTCGTTGATGATTTTACCCGCAAGGTTTTGTTTATTTCATGAAAAATAAAAATGAGCATCTGATAAATTCAGGCAGTTTAAAGCCAGTGTAGAACGGGAGATGGGAAACATAATTAAAGTTTTACATACAGACAACGGCGGAGAATATGTAAACCGCGAGTTTGACGACTACTTAAATCAAGAAGGGATCCTTAGACAGCTTACCGACCCCTATACCCCACAACAACAACATCGCGGAACGTGTTAACCGTATACTGGAACGTGTTAACCGTACATTTGTGGAAATTATTAGGTGCATCCCTATTGATTCCATGTTGCCTGAATCGTTCAAGGCAGAAGCAATACAACGTCGTCGTATTTGAGAAATCGCTTACCGTCTCATTCTACGAAATGTGACACCTTGTGATATGTGGACTGGCACAAAGCCGAATGTGTCACATTTAGAAGTCTTTGGCAGAAAAGGCATAATCCTAAGCAAATTACCATGAAAATCCAAATTCTCCGCGAACGTTACTGCGTGTCTTATGGTGGGTTGTACAGTAGAGTCTAATCCATATAGGCTCTATGATCCAAAAAGAAGAACGGTAATAGGACGAGATGTCAGGTTGTTACGCTCTGAAAATTCAAATGAGATTAAACAGCTTTCTTTAAGGGGTAGTAAAGCAGAGCAGAGCGAGTGCTCCAGTCTAATTAAAGAAACTGAAACACGAAGAGAAACAAAGTGAAATCTAGTTGCGACGAAATTGTGATGTCTCGTTATTGTTGCTGAGGTTGAACAATCTCATGAGGATGACTTTAATAATGCTTTGTGCGAGGTCATAGATACTAAAGTTTTTGATAATGAAAGATGAATATGCTACTGTTGTTGATGTCGTTGCTGGAGAGGGTGCTGTTGCTAAGAATTAGCAGTGGTAGGTAGTGGTAGGTTTGTGGCATCTCATTGCCCTTCCGCTGCCAGTAAGCTTGTAGGCGAATCTGATGGATGTTCGCGACAACGCACTCCATCTAGATCGTCGTACAAGGATCGTTGAAATGCAGCACGGACACTGAAGGCCCTCGGAGCAATTCCAGAGACCAACAGAACACCGGAGCAGGTCACCAAGCTAAAATAAGTCCAAGCCCTTGTAGACAAGCACGAACAACGGACCAGCGATGACTACGTCTGAAGCGACAGAGATGGGTGGAGGAAATTGATTCGATTTCAAAAAGACTTAAAGTGCACAACGCCAGCACACTTAGTCACTCCATCGTTACATCTCAGAGGACCTTCAGCGATGTCCTTAAGGACAAAATCGATAGATCGCAGCGACACTTATGGAACTATCTCTCCAGAATGATGACAATTAGTCAAGTTGGTAGCTTCTTGATTTTTATGAAGGAGCATCCTATTCTATCATTCGCGATTGTGGCTGGCTTTAAGGCCGTATTAAGCTAATCGCGTGTGATGACTTGAGATCTTGCGATCTCTACAAACAGGCCATTAGCAGTCTAGGAGAGGTTTAGCCGGGTGCTAAGCTGGAGGTCGTTGCGAGGGAGTATATCCGAAACCGACCGAGAGCTCCTCTGGGGATGAAATAATACAGGTGCTTAAAATTAGCAATCACTCACTTCCGACCCACGACTGGAAAGTCGCCAAGTGTAGGTTCCTACAGATCCGCTATTGTTGTGATCAATCAGGAAACCCTTGCACCTCTGGCTGAGACCAAAGGCGTGGTAAGATTTGAATTGAATCACATCACCCTTCGAGTCTACAAGAAGAATGAGCTGGATGCAGGTAAAATTCCCCCCACCATCCCTCAGAATCGGAGCTCCTAATTCCCGACCCTGGAGCATCTGTCACTATTCCTTTAATGGAAGACACTCCAGAAACTTCGGTGACCCTGTCACAGTCGCCTATCTCCCTGACCGATCCTCTATCGGATATGGAGACGGAGGACTCACCCTTCCGATCAAGGTCAGAATTTTGAATCGCTAGCACGACTAAAAACTCACCTGCAATGGTTGTATTTGGCAAAGAATTTGGATCACCAGTAGAGCCGACAACAAGGGAGAAGTGCGTTAGTGATCTAAGACAGATGATGATCGCTGTTCATGCTGCAGTAAGGATAAACATACTGGATGTCAGCAACCGGATGAAAACGCGATATGACCTGCGTGCGAATTGTGAAGTATTTCAAGAAGGAGATGTGGTCTGGCTTTACAATCCCAAAAGAAAAAAAGGTAAATCTCCGAAATTACAGCAAAGTTGGGAGGCCCTTACAAGATCATTAAGAGGATTAATGATGTCGTATATCAGATTCAACAAAGCCCCAGATGTAAAATGAAAGTTGTTCACATTGACAGATTGACAAGGTACAACATCAGAAGAACGAACAGAATTAAGGTGAGGGTAATGTTACAAAAAGTAGTTTGTATGTGGTAATACTTGTGTCGCTGCTAGTGGTGAGAGTACTCCAGTCTGTCAACGTTGGAATACCTTGCAGGGACTGCAACCGATCCAATACTGCCGCTCTAACCAAAAATGTAAATGCAGTACAAAAAGATAAGACGTTATAGTTTCGGCTTCAAAATTTGAACTTACTCTTTATTCAACAATCTTCTCATTTTATACAGAATTACAATTTAAATGTCTTATGTACTAGGAATAAAATCAATACATACTTATATAGGTTAGCTCTACATTTTCCATCAATGCACTTGACGCTTATTTCGATTGTTCGTTGTGCATTGAGTAACTGAATGGGTGAATCATAAAATAGTAACGTTTATTATTACTGCTTATTGCTATGTGTGTCACCAGTTGGTGCACGTGGTCTTTGTTTACATTAAGTGTGGATTGTTGTTTTAGCGTTCGCTCATAGGTTATGTGTGTTGTGTAAGTGTATTGCTTTTTGAGCATTTGTTTAGTTTTGTAATTTAGGATATGTGTAGTGGAGTATACTGGCATAAGGGATACACTACACCCTCACCATTTAAAAAAAAATGTTGTAATGTCTACAATAATATAAAATGTAACAATATACAGTGATTAAAAAAATTTATGAGCTTAGTTTTAAATGTAAAATGTATTTAAGTTATTAATTTATTCTAGGTTTGTACAATTTTATTGGTTATTGTGTAATTCTTTATGGACACCATTAATTTACTATTGTATTTACATCATTTTTTCTAATAATTTCATATTGTCCTTTGTATGGACTTTGGAATTATTTCTATTTTCTACTTTAACTAGTCCTAAATCGCCTATTTCAGCTTTAAGTGTATTTATGTAGTGATTATAATGTTGTTGAGTTCTTTTTATTTTAACCTTATTTGTTATTGCTTTGGCTCTCTTTAGAGCTGATTGCAGTCTGATGTGTAATTCATTTACGTAATTGTCGAAATTGCATATTTTCTTATTTTTATTTTCTGTGTCGCTTGGCAAAGTTGCTAGTTTTCCAAAAATTAACTCGAAAGGTAAATCACCTGTGTCGATGTGCGGTGTTGTATTGTAAGCGATTGTGTAGTATGGGGTCTACTTGTCCCCTTCGTTATTTTCTGTGAATGCTAAAAGTTCATTACCCTATCGTTTCGTTTTACGGTGCCTAGTGTCTGGTGATGGTAAGGGGTTGAGAAAGTTTGTTTTATATTCAGTAGTGAACATATTGTTACGAAATTCAGGCTTTCGAGTTTGTAAAGGATTTTACAAATAAAACACAACACAAGTTTATTAATTTACAAATAACAACTTTAATAATTAATAGTATATTACAGAACGAGCAAGAAAAGTGGAGTTGGAGTTTCGGCAATCTAACGAGCACGATGAGCACTTTTCTGCAAGTCGTGTACACTATTTTTCACGCGTCCAAACCGGTTTTTTTGCTAAATCGAGAGAGAAGCAGAAATGTGAGAATGTGTGTTCGCTGTGACTGCAGTAAATAACAAAGAAATGAATTTTTCACGCGTCCAAACCGGTTTTTCTGCTAATTCGAGAGAGAAGCAGAAATCATAAACGACAAACAAAAGAGAATTCTTGCTCATGCGCAATGTGTTCGCTGAGATTGTAGTAAATAACAAAAGACGTTTATATCATAACATAACTAGTGTTGTTATGGGCTACTTTCGAGGCTAGTTTATAGCGTACGAAACAGTCACTTTCGTCTATGGGCGTGTGAAAACCATTTAAATAATAACACAAGTTCACAATTTATACTGGTGATAACTTTAAATGTACTGTGTGTTATAGCTTTATCACTTTACAAGAACTTTTACAACTGCGCTGGTTAAATTTCAAACAACTTATGATCTTACTTCGGCCTAACGCCTCTATTTATACTTTTTATTTATTTATTTATACTGCTAGACAGAAATATCGAGAAAAGACCAGAAAATTGTAGCCTTATTCCCTTATTTACAACTAACGACACTTATATGTAATGAGTCATCTTCTAAAAATAGACTTCATGTTCAATCATGTTCTTTTACAAAAACGGGCAAACCGCACAAACCGGTTTGACTACTTGTTTGACCAGTACACAATGATTTAAACTTGCAGGCGGTTACATTTCAACTTTCAAATAATATAATGGTCTTAGATTCAAAAGTATGCCAAATAAAAGTGCTTTTTTTTATTACGCAGTATTTTCTTAGTTCTA